>OZ010611.1:36454736-36469736 GCA_963932145.1 Acanthosepion lycidas
ATCCCCCGATCAATGTTATGATCCTTGCTTTTTAAATTATAAGCTGTATAAGGTATTTCTTAAATACGCAAGTACTTTCGATTCTAGATTCAGTCATCTTCAGACATGTGAATTATTTTGTTTTTGGTAAAAATCAGGTAGCATCCGAGGTGAAAAAACGCGTATCAAAATGTTTTTTTTTTTTGTTGTTTTTTTTTTAATGTTATTGATAATGAATGCAAACTTTTGGAGCGTGCAGTCATAATGCTAAGGTTGAAGTTTCTTGAAAATTTAAGAGAGTTCTTTTTTTTTTTTTACTAATATGTCAAATTGAGGATTGTTTGTTGCAGGAGTTTATCAGTGAGTGTGGCATGAACTAAACAGTGCAATAAGTAGAGTAATGTCTATATATATATATATATATATATAAAATGTATTAGGTTGGTTCAAAAATAATGACGTAATAATGTCGTTTTTTGACGTATTTTGTTACTTCAAAAAACGACATTATTACGTCATTATTTTTGCACCAACCTAATAATATATACACAGTCTGAATTAAAAGTAATTCCCTGTTTTATGTGTGATGGACTCTCCTATCTTGTAAAATTATAGATAGGAGGGAGAATCTATCATACATAAAATAGGGAGTTACTTTTCAATCACCCTGTATATATAACTATGTGGGGGGGGGGGGTTATGAGATAGAAGATACAGTGAAGAAAGCGGATTTAACGCTCACAGGGGGGAGTAAAGGAAAGAAACCTGGTATGAAGAGGTTGTAAGTTATTTGCAGAAGTGTCTGTGTATGGATGACGGAAAACGGCCAAAAGTGATAGTAAGAAGCCACAATTTACTTAGAGCAACAAATGATAGGCTGTTCTGTCGCGCCTGTAAGTGTATAACGCGTAACAGACGTCTCAAACTTTGTCTGACATTTTTTTTATTCTTTTAATTGAAAATAAATTTAACCGAGAAGGCGATACGGGACCATATCTTTAAATCATATTGATATACAAACACAAACCACAGTTTCCAAACGTGAAGTAAGAAACAAATTATTTCTCTCTATATATTATCTTCTGTTTTGAGATATCTTTGTTTACGTCGACAGCTTATCGTTAATATGTAAATGATTGTGTGTACGTATGCTTATGAGTTTTTCGGGGCCTCGATACGTATACACTCCTTTCATAAGAAGAAGGAATAAATGATAGTGTCACGGGAAAAAAATAGTTTAACATTCTCTGATACGCTGCCTTTTAGCGTCAAATGTTTCGCCATCGCCATTTCAAACAAAGTCTCGCGGGAATCAAGATTAGAAAAACGAGACTTTACTGGCAGCGTTATTATCAGTGGGACGTCTTGTGTGAAGGTAAGAAGCAGCGTAAACGGAGAAAAGACAATTTTGACTATAATAAATATAACACTGAATGAAATGTGCCATTTTTGTTGCCTTCTTTCATACATTTCATATCCAATTTATCGTATCTTTTGATTAGTTCTCACTAAAAAACGCCATAATTCTTCCTGGAAGGTGTCGGCGCGAAACATTTGGCAACAAATGATGGGAGCAAGAAGTAACAGGAAATTATCTTAGTAATCCTTTCATTAAATATTGATTAATATATATATATATATGACGGAATGCAATATATATATATATATGACGGAATAATATATATATATATATTGCCGCCTGTGTCTTGTGCGTGTAATGTATAAAGTATTGATTGATGGATAAGGAGAATAACACACACGCACATGTGTAAAGATTACTCGCGAGATTTATGTTTATTAACAAATATCATTCTGTACATATATGTGAGAAGATATAGATGATATATATATATATATATATATATATATATATATATATATATATATATATATATATATATATATATATGTATGTATGTATCGGCGCGCAAACACATTTACACATGTTCAAGCACATATATAATCTTTCGGAGCTCATATACAAAGAAAAAGATGTAAAAACAAGTTATGCAATATATATATATATATATATATATATATATATATATATATATATATATATATGTATGTATGTATGTATGTATGTATGTATGTATGTATGTATTGGTATGAGCGGCGCGATATCGAGTCTAGTTAGTTACCCGTTCGACATCGTCACGGTCCCATAGTTCCCCCTCCAAAACCGTTCTTCGTCATGAGTCCCAAAATAGGACGAAACGGCCGTCCATTGCTTTCTGCATTCTGTAGACTTCTAGATTCGATGAATTACTTTTAAATATATATATATATATATATATATATATATATATATATATATATATATATATATATATATATATATTCATGAATTATTCATGCATGAAACAAATACAAAGGTTAATGATTAAATGGCGAGAAATCCATCTTCGCGAACAATTCAATAATATACAAAAACTCCGAATCTGTTTATGAATGAAAAGATCCTGTTTTATAAATTTACGTCGCATTAGATCTTTTTATTTTACAAGCTTTCGTCTGTTCCTACAGACATCCTCAGGTATGAAATATTGTGTTCTTGTTTATACTTTCAGTAATAAGTGGACAAACGAAAACAAGGTTGTAATCCGAAAAATGCTATGAGAAATGTGTGTTATAGTTTTGGGGCGTGCAAACGCAACGCTGAGTTTGAATTTAAATTTTAAGTTTAAAGTTCTGCGTTTATGTACAAATGTAGTGATAGAGAATTCTTTTTTACTGGTAAATTTTCCGTCAAAGTGGCATGAACTATATTGTTCAATAATTACAGTAATGTCGCACTTATTATCCATTGTTTTTGGTGGCCCCACCTATAAGAATCCAAAGGATTGAGGTCGCAGCAGCCTGCAGGTCATGGAACGGTTCCTACCCCAGCTATACATCTTTCATGATGGATGTCAGCCAGTGCATCGCGAACAGTGTGAAGAATATGTGCTGAAGTTCCATCATGCATTTTCGTATTAGCAGGAGTACATCATCTAGCAAGTCTTGAAGTGGGTTTGAAATAAATCCATATAGCCAGTTCTTGTAAGACGTGCTGGGAGACACTGACCTAAAATTCCAGCGCACATATTGATCGTAAAGATCGTGGAGAGTTACAAAGAGGCCGAAAATCTCTGAACACGTTTCAAATGATACAGATAGAGAATCTGCTCTTGAAGTAACCCCCATGCAGTACTATGAGATATTCGATATGCTAGGGCCACTAGGTGCTCCTAGATTCATAGTTTGTGGTTCCACGGATCATGTCTTAGCAACGTGACGATAAACAGCTAGGAAGTTTGGATGAATCAGCTGCCTTCGGGGTCTGGAAACGCAAACTAATACAGCCGTACAGCCTCGTTCAAATTGTTGATCACGCTAGATAACATGCCCTTTCACAGAAACTGCTCATCGTAGTTGCAGTATTAACTACAGGTGGGCTCTGTGGGTTTTGAACAAACACAAATGCACCTGAGCAAGAGTCTGCAATAGGGATTGGCTAGCCTTCTTAGTAGAGTGGCCAACTATATATACACATAAATTAGACCTTTTCCATTTTTCATTAGGCAAGGACTCATCATTTTACAGTTGAATTAGCTTGACGCAACCGTAAGTTTTATTCTAACAGTTTATTTTCTAGCATTTCTCGCTTGTGGAACTCTCTCCCGATTTCTTCCTTCCAAATCAACTTTGATCTTTAAAAATTTAAATGCAATGTTAATCATTATGTTTTCTCTTCTGAATTCTTTTATTGTTCTCAAACGTTAATAGTGCCTTTTTTTCTTGTATTCTTTAACACTCCATAACCCCTTGCATCTCAGTGGCTTTATTACCTTGCTTGGGGGTTAAATGATTTTAAGAAATAAGTCGTATATTTGATAGGTCAATAGAATAGCAATGCAAGATTCATATGGAGGATTTCTCAGCATAGCTTAAATGCGGCACAAGGCAGAAAGAAAGGTGTACCCAGTGAGGATCGAACTCTCTAATCAGTCGTAATTGATCTACCGTGACAAGCTTGCTGGCCATTACATCACGCCGAGATGACCTAATGATTCTCTAAGCGTAGCTTAGATGTGGCACAAGGCCGAAAGTATGGCGCACCCAGTGAGAAGCAAACTCACTATTCAGTCGTAATTGCTCCAGCGAGAGTAGTTTGCTAACTATTACACCACATGGAGATTCTCAAAATAATTTTCTGCGTTTCTTATATGTGGTACAATGCCGATAGTGTGCGGCACCCAATTAGTATCGAACCCCCTACTCAGTCATACTTCATCTAGCGAGACAAATTTACCCATGGCATAACGTCGTGCCCCAGTGCATAGTTCATATGAGCTCTACTTGGGGTCTGGAGAGAACTTCATGCGCAACAGAGCATGAAAACATGGAGTCTCATTGATATCTCATGAAGAATATCAATTCTCTAATATGTAGCCATATTTGATTTACTTATTCAATTGTCTCTTTAAGGACATATCAGCATCGTGTAGATCATTTAATGCTGAAATTTAATATTTGGTGGAGCGTGGAAGTGACAAAAATATGGTATATGTTATTCTGCTTTCACCATTGAATACACGGTAGATGATGCTCAGCTTTTGTGCATTCCGATGATTTTGATAACATAATTACCTCGTGATGGTGATATGTGTGCTTTAAGGGTGTTTGGAATACTGTGTGATTTCAGAAGTTGTAGGATATTATATAGTAATGTAATGAAAGAGTTCTTTTATGTTGGTTGTTTGGTGATATTTTAAATGGCTGTTGTAATCTAGAGAGCGTTACTGAATGAGGAATAACCAAAATGAAGGTTGGAAATGAAATCGTAATCTTTATAACATCAACAAAATACAATACTCGCCTGTGGTGTGAAGTAGGTAAACCACTGCTAGTAGTGGACTACTTAGACACCTCTTACAATAATGTACAACGTTTTTACGAGGATTGGGCCATACCCATTACTGCTCATAGGTACGGAATATAACAGAAAGAAATAAAGAAAGAAGAATGAGTTGAGTAAATTATTTTAAGTAATGATGGGAAGTAGAAAAGAAAGTAAAGAAGTAGAACGTAGAAGGAATGAAATAAGTGAAGAAAGTAAGAAAGAAAGAAGGAAAGAAAGAAAGAAGGAAAGAAAGAAAGAAAGAAAAGAGGAAATGATTTTAATTAATGACGTGAAAGGGAAAAGAAGCTAAAGAAGAAGCAAGAAAAGACAGAAAGAAAGAAAGAAAGAAAGAAAGAAAGAAAGAGTAAACTATTTTAATTAATGACGTGAAAGGGAAAAGAAGCTAAAGAAGAAGCAAGAAAAGACAGAAAGAAAGAAAGAAAAAAAGAAAGAAAGAAGGAAAGAAAGAAAGAGTAAACGATTTTAATTAATGACGTGAAAGGGAAAAGAAGCTAAAGAAGAAGCAAGAAAAGACAGAAAGAAAGAAAGAAAGAAAGAAGGAAAGAAAGAAAGAGTAAACGATTTTAATTAATGACGTGAAAGGGAAAAGAAGCTAAAGAAGAGGCAAGAAAAGACAGAAAGAAAGAAAGAAAGAAAGAGTAAACGATTTTAATTAATGACGTGAAAGGGAAAAGAAGCTAAAGAAGAAGCAAGAAAAGACAGAAAGAAAGAAAGAAAGAGTAAACGATTTTAATTAATGACGTGAAAGGGAAAAGAAGCTAAAGAAGAAGCAAGGAAAGAAAGAAAGAAAGAAAGAAAGAAAGAAAGAAAGAAAGAAAGAAAGAGTAAATGATTTTAATTAATGACGTGAAAGGAAAAAGAAGCTGAAGAAGAAGCAAGAAAAGACAGAAAGAAAGAAAGAAAGAAAGAAAGAAAGAAAGAGTAAACGATTTTAATTAATGACGTGAAAGGGAAAAGAAGCTAAAGAAGAAGCAAGAAAAGACAGAAAGAAAGAAAGAAAGAAAGAAAGAAAGAAAGAGTAAACGATTTTAACTAATGACGTGAAAGGGAAAAGAAGCTAAAGAAGAAGCAAGAAAAGACAGAAAGAAAGAAAGAAAGAAAGAAAGAAAGAAAGAAAGAAAGAAAGAAAGAAAGAGTAAACGATTTTAATTAATGACGTGAAAGGGAAAAGAAGCTAAAGAAGAAGCAAGAAAAGACAGAAAGAAAGAAAGAAGGAAAGAAAGAAAGAAAGAAAGAAGGAAAGAAAGAAAGAGTAAACGATTTTAATTAATGACGTGAAAGGAAAAAGAAGCTAAAGAAGAGGCAAGAAAAGAAAGAAAGAAAGAAAGAAAGAAAGAAAAAAAGTATTGTAACCCAGAAAAGGTTACCGAATGAGGAATAACCAAAACGGATGTTGGAAATGAAATGGTAATCTTTATAACATCAACAAAATACAATACTCGCCAGCGGCGTGAATAGGTAAACCACTGCTAGTGGTGGATCATTTAGACAACATATTACCCCCACTTACAATAATGTCCAACGTATTTATGAGGATTTAGACATAACCATTAGTGTTCATAAGTACGGTATATTAGAATGTCTTTAGGTGAAATCTCCACAGCAAATTAGTTTGAGCATCTTGTTTATAATTTTCCTAAAAATGTTTTGCTTTTTTTTGGTGGGGGGCGCGTTCACTATTTGGCTATAGCTGGGACCCTAACAGGTGCTACCACACCGGGGCAGGGGTCCTGGGAACAGCAGCAATTAAAAGGTGGATCCACACTCCTCAAAATCTCCAACCACCCAGTAAGAGTTCACGGATGTAGTTTACCATCATACCCAGGAATAGTGCCGTATTTGACAAAGAAGAACAAGTGGCTGATATTTTTGTGTATTATTTTTTTTTCCAAAACGAAATACTGTTACTTCCATTTGAACCTTGAAAGGAATCAATAGGCTAAGATCATTCCGTCCCAGTGTCTTAGTGTGATGTCATCGGTTTGCCCCCTGTTTAAACATGAGATTCGTTTCAGCGAAATACTTTAGAAATTGAAACCTTTCTTAGGTTCGCTGCCGTCAGATATGATTTCTGTCGGGAGTCATTGGGTGACGGTCCGGTATCTGCTAACAAAACCTGTGTATAAAATAAAGGATTGGGGAGGAGAGATAGACGCTTCGGGTCAATCCTGATTCGCGCCAAGGAGTCTGAGCGTCAGTCCATGAGGATATTTTAAGATGGATTACGTAAAGGCCGATGACCATCAGCTTATGAATGCAGTGTATGTAAGAAGAGAGAAACGAAAGCGGAATTTTCATCAGTCAAAGCTCGCAATGGATTCAGCAGCCATTTTCTATCTTTACTCAGTAAAATGATTGTAGAAACACGAGGCCGAATGAACGTTTGTCAAAACAAAAAGAGAGACAGAAAGTGCGTATTATGTACCGAGGATATGAAAATCAAGCGACGATAGAAAGTCAATGTTGTATCCTTAAAGAGATACAAACAAATAAAGGTGGTACTCAAGTGAAGGAAGAGCAACACTCACGTAGATGAAAGAAGAGAGATTTATTTTAAAAGAGAATATACAACTAAAAGACAGGGAATCGGGTGGCAGGCTAATAATACCCGAGGCAAGCCCCTAGGTATATTCTGTACTCACTATATGTAGCTACTGATATAATCAACCCACATAGGCGAAAAGGGAGTGTGGCACATTCCATTACAACAGTCAACGATACGGATAGAGTTATAATAGACGACGAAAAAAGAGTAAGATGCCTTTCGGAAACTATGCAAAATATTAGGCAATAGGAAAATGTTTCTAAAAAACAAAGAAAAGAGAACCGGACTACTATTAAGTGAGAAGGAAAGGACATAAAAAACTAAATGACAAAAATGAGGACAATAGTCCGAATAATGTAAATAGTGTACAAAATACCTCATCTTAGAAATATAGACAGATACTAAAAAAATGAGTAGAGCGGTTACGTAATATCTAATTTCCTATATGGTTGTGAATGATGGACACTTTCTTTATAGGTAAATAGATAAACTTCGAGTACACTAAGTTCAAAGGTTTGAAGCCACGCCCATAATTAGCATGGGATGAACTTGACAGCAAAGTGAACAAAAATGAAAAAGAGCTATTACGGTCACTAAAAAAGAATAGAATCATTTATTAAACTTATAATTTGAGAAACTTTTACAACGTATGCCAGAAATTTGTGCTGTAGTAAACACGGCTAAAGGAGGATATTTTGACGAGAGCAAAATTTAACCATAATTTTTTTTTCTTTTTGTCATAATAAAATTTCTAATAAAAAAAAAAAAAAAAATCATGTCTAACTTTTTTTTAAACCATGTATAATTTTCTCTTATTTAAAGTACAAAACAGCTACTTTTGGGGGCTAATTTAAAAAAATTACCAAGGGTTGTCTCAAACTTTTTAACTGTAGCATATTTCCACTAATGAATCTCTTCAAAAACAAAGCGTGATGTACTGTTATGTCTAATCTTCTATGTGATGATTAATGACAATTTCTTTGGGGTTTTTTTTTATTTCCCAGAAAAAAATCAGGGATAGCAATTCAAACACCTGTGCCCACTAAAAGTAACATTTATAGTAATATATATTATTTTTACTGATAGTTAAAACAATACAACTGCTCTATTGCAACATTTGTATACATTTTTTTAGATGAGGTATTGTAACTATTTGCACTATTTATTAGGTTGGTGCAAAATAATATCGTTTTTTGACGTAGTTTTTAACGTCAAAAACGATATTATTTTTGCACCAACCTGATACATTGTCCAGACTGTTTCCCCCATCTGTCACATTCACAACGTTTCTTTATTTTCCTTTCTTTCTTTCTTTCCTTCTTTCTTTCCTTCTTTCTTTAATTTTCTTTCTTTAATTATTTTTCATTCTTCATTTATTTCTATTTTTTCTTCATTTTTTTCTTCTTTCTTTCTTTAATTTTCTTTCTTTAATTATTTTTCATTCTTTATTTTTATTTTTTATTTTTTTTTCTTCATTTTTTTCTTCTTTCTTTCTTTGTATTTCTTTCTTTAATTATTTTTCATTCTTTATTTTTATTTTTTCTTCATTTTTTCTTCTTTCTTTCTTTGATTTTCTTTCTTTAATTATTTTTCATTCTTTATTTTTATTTTTCATAAATTATTTTTTCATTCTTCATTTATTTTTCTTGCTTTCTTCATTTTATTTCCTTTCTTTTTTCTTTATCTTTATTTAATTATTGTTTTCTTTCTTTCTTCTTTAACATTGCCCCCTTTTCCCATAGATTTTCGCCTTTCAACGTTCATTCCCGTTCTCCTTCATAAACCCATCTTCGTTCCTTCATCCTTCCATTTCTTTTGGCCTTCCTTCCTTTTTGCGTATCCAGTGAAATCGGCAGTTGTCGTTCGAACACCGAAGTTAAGCCGAGATTAGTGCTTAGCTGGGGGGTCAATTTGAAATACCGGGTGCTGAAAGCAACCTCCCAAATTCCAAAATATTAGGTTGGTGCAAAAATAATGACGTACTAATGTCGTTTTTCGACGTTAAAAATACATCAAAAAACGACATTATTACGTCATTATTTTTGCACCAACCTAATATGTTACGGCTTTGAATAAAACGAAAACATTTGATAAACCATAAAAAATAGATAGATCCTATTTTTTTTGCCTCCCTCCAGTTTTTCATTCCTCTCTTTATTTCTTTCATTTCATTTCTTTCCGTCCATTTTGTTATTTTTCCATCCCTCCATCACTTCCTCATCTCTTTCTGTTCATATATCGCTCATAGTTACTTCTTCCTTCAACTTTTCTCCGATCTTATTCGCTCTATTTTCTCATTTCTTCTACCTTCCCTTTCTCCTTTTTTCTTTTTCCCTCCTTTTTCTCTTTTCTTCTCCCCTCCATTTTCTCATCTGTTCTTCTCCTCCTTTTCTGCTTCGTTTTTCCCTCCCTTTTCTCTTTTCTTCTCCCCCCCCACTTTTCCCCTTTCTTCTTCGCTTCCTTTTCTCTTTTCTTCTTTCTTCCATTTTCTCCATTCTTCTTGTTTCCCTTTCTCCTTTTTCTCCTTTCTTTTTCCCACCTTTTACTTTTTTCTTCTTCCCTCCATTTTCTCATCTGTTCTTCTCCTCCTTTTCTGCTTCGTTTTTCCCTCCCTTTTCTCCTTTCTTCTTCCCCTACTTTTCTCCTTTCTTCTTCGCTTCTTTTTCTCTTTTCTTCTTTCTTCCATTTTCTCCTTTCTTCTTCCTTCCCTTTCTCTTTTTTCTCCTTTCTTTTTCCCTCCCTTTTCTCTTTTCTTCTTCCCCCCCACTTTTCTCTTTTCTTCTTCGCTTCCTTTTCTTCTTTCTTCCATTTTCTTCTTTCTTCTTCCTTCCCGTTCTCTTTTTTTCTCCTTTTTTTCCCTCCCTTTTCTCTTTTCTTCTTCCCTCCATTTTCTCATCTGTTCTTCTCCTCCTTTTCTGCTTTGTTCTTCCCCCCTTTTCTCCTTTCTTCTTCCCCCCCACTTTTCTCCTTTCTTCTTCGCTTCCTTTTCTCTTTTCTTCTTTCTTCCATTTTCTCCATTCTTCTTCCTTCCCTGTCTCCTTTTTTCTCCTTTCTTTTTCCTTCCTTTTTCTCTTTTCTTCTTCCCTCCATTTTCTCATCTGTTCTTCTACTTCTTTTCTGCTTCGTTCTTCCCTCCCTTTTCTCCTTTCTTCTTCCCTCCTTTTCTCCTTTCATCTTCACTACATTTTCTCCTTCGTTCTTCGCTCCCTTTTCTGTTTTCTTCTTCCTTTCCTTTTCTCTTTTTTTTTCTCTTTTCTTCTTCCTTCCCTTTTCTTCTTTTTTCTCCTTTCTTCTTCCTTCCCTTTTCTCTTTTCTTCTTCCATTCATTTTCTCATCTGTTCTTCCCTCCCTTTTCTCCTCCGTTATTAGCTCCCTTTTCTCTTTTCTTCTTCCTTCCATTTTCTCCTTTCTTCTTCCTTCCCTTTTCTCCTTTTCCCTCCCTTTTCTTCTTTCTTCTTCCCTCCCTTATCTTCTTTCTACTTCCCCCACTTTTCTCCTTTTTTCTCTATCCATTTCTCCTTTTATCTTCCTTTCTTTTTCTTCTTCCACCCCTTTTCTCCTTTCTTCTTTCCTTCCTTTTATTCTTTCTTCTTCCATCCCTTTTCTCCTTTCTTCTTTCCTTCCTTTTATTCTTTCTTCTTTCCATCCCTTTTCTCCTTTCTTCTTTCCTTCCTTTTATTCTTTCTTCTTTCCATCCCTTTTCTCCTTTCTTCTTTCCTTCCTTTTTTCTTTCTTCTTTCCATTCCTTTTCTCCTTTCTTCTTTCCTTCCTTTTGTTCTTTCTTCTTTCCATCCCTTTTCTCCTTTCTTCTTTCCTTCCTTTTTTTCTTTCTTCTTTCCATCCCTTTTCTCCTTTCTTCTTTCCTTCCCTTTTCTCCTTTCTTCTTTCCTTCCTTTTGTTCTTTCTTCTTTCCATCCCTTTTCTCCTTTCTTCTTTCCTTCCTTTTTTCTTTCTTCTTTCCATCCCTTTTCTCCTTTCTTATTTCCTTCCCTTTTTTCTTTCTTCTTTCCATCCCTTTTCTCCTTTCTTCTTCCCTTCCTTTTGTTCTTTCTTCTTTCCATTCCTTTTCTCCTTTCTTCTTTCCTTCCCTTTTCTCCTTTCTTCTTTCCTTCCTTTTGTTCTTTCTTCTTTCCATCCCTTTTCTCCTTTCTTCTTTCCTTCCCTTTTCTCCTTTCTTCTTTCCTTCCTTTTGTTCTTTCTTCTTTCCATCCCTTTTCTCCTTTCTTCTTTCCTTCCTTTTATTCTTTCTTCTTCCCATCCCTTTTCTCCTTTCTTCTTTCCTTCCTTTTCTTCTTTCTTCTTTCCATCCCTTTTCTCCTTTCTTCTTTCCTTCCTTTTTTCTTTCTTCTTTCCATCCCTTTTCTCCTTTCTTATTTCCTTCCCTTTTTTCTTTCTTCTTTCCATCCCTTTTCTCCTTTCTTCTTCCCTTCCTTTTTTCTTTCTTCTTTCCATCCCTTTTCTCCTTTTTTCTTTCCTTCTTTTTTCTTTCCATCCCTTTTCTCCTTTCTTCTTTCCTTCATTTTCTTCCCTTTTTTCTCTTTCCTTCTTCGATTCACTCTTTCGTTGATTCGTACCAGATTTCCGTGTTGTCACATTCAGTGTCCTCCCTCAGTTACGTCCTTTCGTTACTAGTTGCACCGCCGCCAACCATATGTGCGTTCCGTAGTTTGTAACTTGATGTAAGAGATATGAAGTCTTCGTCGGGGGTGTCCATCAGGGCTGGCCGAGCGGAGAGCTCAATGCCCGCCCTCGGCAGTGACTCATAAAAGAGAACCCGATACCCCGTCTGCGGTCGACATTTGAAGTAAAATGAGCCCGAGCAAAAACGGGTAGAACTGAAAGAGAACGACAGCAGTGTATATTTTTGTTTGTGCATTTACATACCTATGCACACTCTTACGCACACAACCATACTCCGGTTACGACGACGACCACTACCAGCAGCAGCAGCGCCATAATCAACGCCATTGTCAACATCAACGTCCATTATAATTGTATGGATCCCTCCTTTCGTCAGATCGCACGACTGTTACGCCTCTAATAATAACCCTTAAATAACGACCTATTCCGTTTCCATGGCGTAGGAAGAGGGAAAAACACTACTTAGTTACACGGCCTGGGTATGACGTCCTTGTCAAGACGGTAAACTGCGTCTAACTGCTGGTGTTCCCAGATTCAGCCTGACCCGGGGTGATAGCACCTGTTAGGGTCCCAGCTATGGGCAAATAGTTAACCCTTAAACTGAAACTATTTCCGCGTCCTGGGTATGACGATAAACTACATCCGCGTCCTGGGTAAGACGATAAACTACATCCAACAGCAAGGGCTCTGATGACGTGGTTTTGAGGAGCGTGGAACCGCCTCTTAATTACTGGTGTTCCCAGGTCCACCTTGACCCGGGGTGGTAGCACTTGTTACGCTCCCAGCTATGGACAAATAGTTAACCCCGAAACTGAGGTCAGACACTATGAGAGTGTAAAAATAGGTTTTAATACCAGTGTGGCACCATTTAACGAGGCAGAAAGGGAAAAGAAAGAAAAGAAGAAAAGGAGAGGCTAAGAACCGAATCGTGAGTGATAAGCAAGAACACACACACAGCTAAGAGACAATGGATAAAAGGATATTTTGATAAGTAACAAATGGCGAAAGAGTGTCATTACATTGACAGGGAAATTCTGAGTAAAAAGAAAGGGAAAGAAGGAAAGAATCAGATATGTTTTGGCATCGGCTGTGCTATCTAAGGATATGAAATCAAACTATTGGTACGGGAAGACATCTTATTATCAACTACAGACCGGCTGGCCAAAGAAAAAAAAATTCAAATGAAAATGTTATTTCGTTAAGTGATGAAAAACAGGCAACTAAAAGGACTTGGACAGATATGAAAAATTAAAAACCACCCACGAACGTCCGACAGAACATCCTGGGCCTGCGATAATAAAATTTTGTTATCAGGAATTTGTACCGAAGGAAAATGAATGTCTTTTTTTTTCTTTCTTCGAGGCTACAGACTGACTGAAACTTTGGAGATGTTCCTTTTTGAGACCGTGTTAAGAAGACCACACATTCTGATAATTAGCGATAAAATACCTGACGTAAACCACGTGTAGAACAAGAGTTATGACCGCCATTGTCATATTGTCCCGTTCGCGGCTGGAGAAATGATAAACCATTAAGGGGAAGAAAAGGGAAAGAGAAGAGATAATTTTTTTTTAAGCAAGATATTTCTTTTTCCTTCCTGAAACAAAGCCGCAGATTCGTCCACGCCCGACCAAGACATCATTGGTCGAGTGGTGATCACGTGATGCACGAGGGAGGCTGTTGCCGCCCATCTGGAGGATGAGTAAGAGAGGTTGCCACGAAGATGTAGGGAGGGTAGTTCACGCCCCTCTGAAGTATGATGAGAAGGTGGGAGTGAGGAAAGGTTCCCAAAAATGGAAAAAGGTGGAAATTCCTAACCAGAGAGGTAGATATGTATTTAGAATTATCGAGGAACCCCCGGCGCCGACAAACTCACCCCGGTTTTGGTCGGCGCCCATATAAACGAAGCCACAACGAGCAGAAATGAGTCGAGTCCCAGCAGTTCCCAGAGTCAGTCTTCGGTTGAGGCAAGCCTCGCAGATAGCTGACCAGGATTCACGCACATTCCGGACCCATCTTCAAACCAAGAACAATTATTTTGAAGAGCGACTTAGATCCAAATCCCCGAAATAAGTTTTTCGTTTGACTTTCGTCCAAAGACCCACCGAAACACCAATTTCTTAGAGAGCAGACGACTTGAAGTGTTAAAACTTGCCTAGCGGAAAACGACGTGTCACAATCCATAGAACGGGTCGGGAGATAGATGCAGTCCTATGTATCAAACAACTAGACATAAAGTTTGTTACCTTTTTCTTTGATACTTTGAACTTTTGAGTTTTCATTTTATTGCCTTTTATGCATATTTGTGTGGTATCACCCCCGTTGAACTCGGTTTGCAGTACGGCCCCGACGACTGATTGATTTCCTCTGCCTAGATCAATTCACAACGTGGGTAGGCAGACTGGGAATCAAAGTAGTTACTCCGGTAACCAGGCGTTGGAAGCGAGTTGGGAACGACGAGGCTGATATCAAATCTAACCAGATTCCCACCCGAATCACCAAAAGGTTAGAACATCGCATTTGGAGCAGCGACACCCGAACGGAGCAGCGAGGAGCGAACGGCTGGCGCCGCGGCGAGGACGTCACAGTTGGTGCCGTGGTAGACTAGGATAGAACGACACGGTTGGCGCTGCGACCAGGGGACGACGTCACACCAGAAAAAGTTTGTAAAAAATTATTACCAGCAATACATTTTTGAATGAAAAATATTACCTGAAAAAGAATTTTGATAAAACAAAACAATACCGGCAATAAAAAATTTTGTCGGCATTAAATAACCCATTCAGTTTGATATGCCGTAAAACAAAACAAAGGAAAGCAAGTACTTAGTTACAGCGAGACAATGAAAGAAAGAAAGAAAGGAAGGAAGGAAGAAAGAAAGAAAGAAGGAATAATCGAAGTGGAGATAGCGAATCAGATTAAACTGATA
>OZ010611.1:36474736-36504736 GCA_963932145.1 Acanthosepion lycidas
ATTTGGCCGGACGGACTTTTGGCCGACGGACATTTGGCCTATAGACATTTGGCCGAACGGACATTTGGCCGAACGGGCATTTGGCTGAACAGGCATTTGGCTGAACGGATATTTGGCCGATAGACATTTGGCCGAACGGACTTTTGGCCGACGGATATTTAGCCGAACTGACATTTGGTCGACGGACATTTGGGCAAACGGACATTTGGCCGAACGGACATTTAGTCGACGGACATTTGCCCGAACGGACATTTAACCGAACGGACATTTAGCTGACGGACATTTGGCCGAGATACATTTGGCCGGCCGATCGGACATTTCGCCGACGGACATTTGGCCGAACGGGCATTTGGCCGAACGGACATTTGGCCTAACTGACATTTGGCCGAACGGACTTTTGGCCGACGGATATTTAGCCGAACGGACATTTGGTCGACGGACATTTGGCCGAACGGACATTTGGCCGGCCGGGCATTCGGCCGAACGGATTTTTGGCCGATAGACATTTGGTCGACGGCCATTTGGCCTAACGGACATTTGGCCGAACTGACATTTAGCTGACGGACATTTGGCCGAACGGACATTTGGCCGAACGGACATTTAACCGAACGGACATTTGGCCGAACGGGCATTTGGCCGAACGGATATTTGGCCGAACGGACATTTGGACGACGGATATTTAGCCGAACGGACATTTGGCCGAGCGGACATTTGGCTGACGGATATTTGGCCGACGGACATTTGACCAACGGACATTTGACTGAAAAATTACAAGTAAAAATAGTAACGAACAATACTTGAAGTATTTTAATTAGCATTTTTATAAAGTAGAATAGAATTAATAATTACCCCTAAATTTCTAGTGATTAAAGTACTAAATCTAAATCTAAAGTTAAAAGTTTTCTTATTTTCAATATTTGTTTATTGAAATTAGTACTTTTAAAAATATTTGAGTGTATTTGGGTAAAAAAGTATCACCTAATTATTTAAATTCGTATTGAACAATAAGATAAAAGATAGTTCATCCCTTTAAGATAATGATCATTAAAAGAGAAATTGAAAGATCTTTCATATCGTAAAAGAATAAGATTTTTGCTCTAGTAAAATGTACTTTTTCTCTAAATATTTATCATCTTACAGTAATATTTGAAGTAAAATATAATATATACAGAATAGAATTTCAAAAAATGACGGTCAAAAACCCCGAAAAAATATAAATTAATGCAGTAAATAAATATAAATATATGTAGCACATTACGATAAATATATGTAGCACATTTTCGGCTAAAGGTCTATTTGGTTAAATGTCCGTCGGCCAAATATCCGTACGGCAAAAACTCCCTCGGCCAAAATGTCCGAGTACCACTATCTACATATCTAACCTCGTTAACCCTAGAACACTAACCATCAATTAAAGTTACACCACAATTAACCATGGGTATATCATACCCGATTTTGAAAATATCAAAACAAATAATATATATAAATCTTTATTTGAAATATTTTATATGCAGGCACTTCAAATTTTGAGGAACTGAAAAACATATTATTTAGGGAAGAAAATCAGGTACGGAAAATTGTAATTAAAAATAGGACAATTTGTGCTGGGTACTATATACCCGTGGTTAATGTTCTAGAGTTAAGTACGCGGACGCCAATGAAGGGTCATTTTGTTGTAAGTATTCAGAAAATAACCTCAAAGTGATCGTGTTAAAATTCAACAAAACATTCGTTTTCTTCGGCCTGTTAAACTACTTTCTTAAGCTATTGTGTTTGTTAATTTTCGGAAGTAGAATAAAAGTATACACATTTTTTTACATTCCCATAGAAATTGTACATTTAAAAAAAAAAGGTGTTTACATTCCTTTTATTCTTTACATTACTTTGTTTTTCGTGGGGTTTTATAATATGTTTATTCAGCTGGTTGTAGGATGTCGAGTGGAAAAGCGAATACGAACAAACTCTCTGCCTCATTGAAACAACTTAATCGATCACATTCAAACGCACTTGTGCGGGAAAAGAGAGCATTTCTTTCAGGTTCGCCTTTAAATCATTTTAATCGTTTCACCCCAAGCAAAGCAATAAAGCCACTAAGACTATTCAGGGCAATAAAAGAACAATAATTAAATATATCTTGCGGCCCGGATGCAGTCTCCTCCCCAGCGCTGTAAGGTTGCCTCTCTGTTTCATTTCTATAAATACATTCAAGTTAATTTTTTAGATGAAATTCTTGCTACTCTTCATTTGGGCTAGTGTTTGAATTGCTGTTTTTATTCTAATAAGTTGTATATATGGGGACTAGTTAGGATTTTTATAGAGACAATGAGGTATTATGGTGAATGTAGTATGAAAGGTAAGTAAGAATGCGTTGTTTTGGTGTAAGGAATATTGCGGTATTTTGAGGTCAGTGTTTGTGGCTTACTAAGTTAAATAATAAGACAATAAATTATATAGCATTAGTTTCTTTGCTCACATTTGTGGAGCTCTCTTCTTGCTCCATGCTTTCCAGCCAACTGCAAAAATTTAAATGCAATGTCAATCGTTATCTACTGCCCTACTGATTAATCTTTTTTATTACCGTTCATTATTAATGTTTCTGTCCCTAAATCTTCCACGTGTACCTGCTTGCGTCTTAGTAGCACAATTGTCTTGAATGGGGTGATACGGATTTTTAATAAAGACTATAGATAACGATGGATAAATATATATATATATATATATATATATATATATATATATATATATATTCATGAATCATTTATACAAAAAACAAATATAGAGGTTAATGATTTAAATGGCGAGAATACATCGCCGCAAACTATATAAATAAGAAAATAAGATACATCAACCCCGAACCTGTATATGAATGATATGATCCCCGTTTTGCAACTTTTAATTGAATATATATATATATATATATATATATTCTGTGTGTATTTAGGCAGCATTTTTTCATTCATACATGTTTCATTAATTAATATAGACAAGTGTTGTCTATTTATTTTATGTAAATTCTTTTCATAACGTCTGATAAGCTTAATAACATTATCATTAAACGAAGAAAGAAAATCACAATATTGATCCATATTTTTTAATCGAATCTGAGCTTTCGTCTTACATAAGCCATTATCAAAGATGACAATTACAGTAAGAATGTGATGATAGTCTGTTTCTATTTACATGTATGATTAAAATATATATATTCTAGGATCGATAAAAATGTATCGGGTGTGGTGCCAAAAAAAAACAAAAAAAAGCTTCCAAAAATATCAATGCGGCTTTAAATCCTTTGAAGTAGTCCAATTCTGAAGCCACGAACTTTATCCAGCTTCGTATTCCAATGATAGAAGGGTTTTTGAAACTTCTTTTTTTTTTTGGGGGGGGGAGCAACAGCCTGGTCGCATTCGTTTAGAACTCCTTGACGTCTTGAATATGCTTCCTTTGATTTTGGAAAGGAAAAAAAGTAGCAAGGGATGATTTGAGTAATATAGTGGTTGTCGGACCTGGGGAATATGCATATATATATATATATATATATATATATATATATATATATATATATATATATATATTATGAAATGGACAAAGTCCGACAATTATTTTAAGTCTTTTTTTATGATTATGCATTATTTTATAGGCCGGTAAATGTTGTTAATATTGTTTATTTATAAACAGAGCATTTCATAATGTGTGACGTCATTTGTTTACATTTGGATACGCCATGAGAAGATATGAATGTATGAGAGAAAATCACGGAGAATTGTAGTTTAAAACAGTAAAATCGACCTCGTTAACCGAAACGATCCTCTGTGGCTCAATCGATAAATGCACGTCGGGCTATATGACGGTTACGTATAGGATACAGGTTCGATTCCTGTCGGAGGTCGCATATTTTCTATGAAAATTTCTCGGACATTCAAACTGGTAAATGTTGTTAATACTGTTTACTATAAACAGAGCATTTATATTTAAATATTTGTATCTATAAAAAGAACATATAAACATAAAAAAAACTCTCTATATATATATATTAGGTTGGTGCAAAAATAATGACGTAATAATGTCATTTTTTAACGTCAAAAACGACATTATTACGTCATTATTTTTGCACCAACCTAATATATATATATATATATATATATATATATATATATATATATATATATATATATATGCTCAATGTCGATTCGTAACGTAAACAAAACAATTTCTAAAAAGTATACTTATTCATTGTTCAGACAGATTTTATCGTATTAAAAGTTATTTTTAATGTGGCTACTCGTATTTGAGTAGACGCCCCATTTATTTATTAAACAGCTTTTTTTTAATTTATTTTATCTACCGGCCTGAATATACAAGAAATTTTATTAAAAATAAATAAGTGCTCTCCGGCAGGATTGTAACCTGTGTCCCTTAGGCAGAGAGAACCGTCGTTAGATCTAATGTGTTTTCGACCATCTCGACTATGAAGAACGTGGCAGGCCCCTAGATGAATAGACACGCACACACACTCACACACACACACACACACACACACACACACACACACACACACACACACACACACAGACAAACACACTAGTAGGTCGGTTATAAATTACGTATCGTTCTAATAATGTTTTTACTTTATTAAAAAATAAATTTCTTTACAATTTTCTTTATTAAAAATAATTAAAATATATTCACTAATTAATGATTTAATCCTTAATAAATTCCTTTTATTCGGTTACAAAAAAAGTTGTTTTTCTTGTGCTGAATTGTCTCGATCCTGAGTTGTCTCACTCCTGAGTTTTCCTGGCGTTCAGTCGTTGGTGCTGAGATGGCGATGTTGAGGTGGCCCGTCTCTAGGTTTACGCACACGAAACACTGTCTTTGAACACAGTCAAACATTGTCTAAGTGCTTTTTTTAGCGGCGAAAAAAGCGATGTTATAGTACAAGTTACTTTTCTGTGCATTTGGAATATTGTTTAAATTAACGAAATAAAGTGTGCTCAGCGCCGACAAAAATGAATAGCCTATGGCGTTGAGTGTGCAGGAAAACAAAATAAAAAGAAAGAAATTTGCTCTATCTAACGGTTTGTTTACTGGTCGCCTCTGCTTGTTAGTATCAGTAGAATTAAATAGGAGCGTCATTTTATCGACATGAAAAATCGGACAGTCATTTCTACAGAGAGATAATCTGACTTTTTGGCTTTTGTTATATAACTTCATTGAAAAGCACTAAATGTTGCATGTACCGAGGTTAGAGAGTGTAGAAGTTGACTCGGTGCTTCTAGGGCCATGAGTGGGGACGTAGGTGTTTTCGGTGTGCACCGAGCAGATACCATCAGGCCATGGGACTACAAATTGCGCTTGTTGGATAGAGATAGCATGTCCTTTGGGATGAGAATAAACGAAGGTCCTAAATGCCACCTCGACCGACGATGATGAGCCAGTACTAATTTTTGGTTTAATGTGTTAAGCGAATCGAGAGTCAACGCGAATATTTGATGAAGGCAAAGAAGAGGAAAAGAGGAGGCGAAAGAGAAGGAAACTGATATAAAATGACTGAACATTATTCTAAACGTACGATAATAATGTAGCCCCTTATATAAATAACTAGCAGGATGGGCCGGCGTTGCCCGTGCTTGATTCAAAAATCGTACGACTCATACAGCGGTCACTATCACTTGACTTACAATATTTTTGCCCTTCCTTGCCTTTAAAGGAGTGTGCCCTTTGCCGTGCTGATGTTGCTACATGCCTTACTTCTTGCCTAGCTCACACTGCGAATTTTTTCCAAGCTCTATACTAAACATTAAATCTGTTACGAAAAAAGAACTAAACAAAATGAACACAAAACAATCAGCTTTAAAAAAGGACTTGTAACTGGAAAAACCGAATGAAAAAAGAATGTTAACAACAAATACTTTTTCACACACAACCCAGTTCTGCGGAATCAGAATCAACGTTGAGTTTAAGCAAGCGAATGAGCTAATTCGAGTAAAGTGCCATGCAGATTTAAATTTTTCCCACTTATGACGAATGCAGCTATCGATATTTTTTTGCATGCTAGGATGCTAGTTAACATTCGTGTCAGTCAGCTGTTGGCTCTCACGTTGGCCAATAGAATCTTCCTGCCTATTCGTGGCAGCCAGCTATAGGCTCTCACTCTGGCCAGAAGAAAATAGCCGCACACTACATGAAAACTGCCGTAGAAGCATGAATAAATCGAGTATTTCCACTATCGATGGGAGTTGGAAAATGCAATGTTGGTCTTGGCCTTCCGGCTAACTTGGAGCATGTGCATGTACATTTTGGTGCAAATCCGTCGAAAATTACGGCCGTGCATTAGTTACACACATACACACATCCTGCCTTTTATAGATAGAGATGAGAAGGATTTGCCAAACGAATACATAATTTTCTTTCACTGTAATGATTGTTATGTTTTTATTACTTAAACGTTACATTTGGTGGATAACTTTATTTGAGTTGACGTTCCGTTTCTTTATTAAACGGTATATTTATTTTCGTCTACCGGTCTGAAAATTCGAAAAAATATATTGTCACAGAAATATATTCGCTTTCCGGCAGAATTCGAACCTGCGTCTCCACTGGGCAGAGGGAAACGTCGTTAGATCCGATGTGCGTATACTGACTCAGCCACGAAGAACTATTGTCGCTCGAGCAAAGCTGAATATTTTTCTAGGCCAATTTATTTTTTCTATTGTTTCTTCTTGTAATTTTTTATTATTTTTTAATTATTTTTTTTTTCCTATTTCTTATTTTTGTATCGTTGTATATCTGTCTGACTGCATATCATGATTACATTTCATAAAATGTAGTCGATCTGATGAAATTTTCATGCCTATATTCATCGAAATAAATTTATTACCAGGATTGGATTTTTAAGGTTTTTCATATATATATATATATATATATATATATATATATATATATATATATATATATATATATATATATATATACTAGCAGCATGGCCTGGCGCTGCCCGTGCTTGATTAAAAAATCGTACGATTCATAGAGAAATCGCTAACACTTGTCTTAAAATATTTTTGCCCTTCCTTGCCTTTAAAGGAGTGCCCTTTGCCGTGTTGATGTTACTGCGATTAATGCAATAGTGTTGACAAAGCCGAATATGTCATTTGTGGCTCAAAGTCAGAACTGGTAGCAGGGATAAAAAAGCCCAATTTCAATGGCCCTGCACCCATTCCAGAATTTGAGGACAAATGTTTTCTTCCACTCCACTGCACACACTGACCTGTTTCTTCCCGCGCATAGCGTCTCCTTAAATTAATCTGCATTTAGAAAATACCCAACCGGAAAAAAAAAACATTTTTAAGGGTTGACCGATTGTCGATTTGCACTCTGTTTGCGGGGCGGTCAGAGTTGAAACTTCACATAGTGACTCCCAATGGTCTCCTCATAAATCCGGTCGGTTTTCGCTAAAAACCGACATGCGGTTCAGGCGCAATCTGAGCGTATCGGTTTTTGGGTTATATCGATTTTCAGCGCTGTTTAGGGGTCAGTGGCCATGAAACCTCTGGATAACACTTCTAATGATAGACTCTAAGAGGGTGTCAAATTTGGTTGAAATGCGATCATTCCTTCTGTAAGCAGATTTTTTCGATTATCGATTTTTTCGGAACCTGAGTCCGAACTCAAAAATCGGCCTCCGTCATGTCCTTACGGCAGCCATTTGCAAACTTATGTCCTTACGGCAGCCATTTGCAAACTTATGGTGAAAACCGCATCGAAATCGGGTGAGAAATGCGGCCTGGGGGAAAGTAAAAACGCCCAAGACAGACACAGATAGACAACAAGAGAAATATAAATAGTAGATATATATATATATATATATATATATATATATATATATATATGACCAGTCCACTATATATATATATATATATATATATATATATATATATATATATCAAATATGTGGTGCATTTCAATTTATATTACATAAATCATTCATACAAAAAAACAGATGAGTGAAGTTAATGATATAAATGGCGAGAATACATCTTCTGAAACAAATTTATTAAAATTTCATTAAGCCACGAACCTCTAGATGAATGTTATGATCCCTGTTTTTAATAAATTCAACTTGTATAATGTCTTCTTTTTTTTTTTTTTTTTGTTTTTTGCAAGTACTTTCACCTGTTCATACAGACATCATCAGGCATAGAAACTGATTTTTTTTCTTTAAATCCATCCAGGTAATAACGGGACAGGAAAGATTAGATGTGAATCGAAATAAGTTTTTTTTAGAAATGTGTTATTGTTAATTGTAAGGAATTTTGGAGCGTTCGGTCGCAACGCTAAGGTTGAATTTTTTGAAAATTTAAAAGAGAGTGCGTTTTTTTACTAATATGGTAACTGGAGAATTCTTTTGTTGTAGTAGGTTTTTTTTTCAGTTGATGTTGCATGAACTAATTTGTTCAATATATAGAGCAATGTATTTTTGTATGAATGATTCATGTAATATATATATATATATATATATATATATATATATATATATATATATATATATGGACTGTTGATGTCTTGAGAAAGGCTGATGACAAAATAACCAAGATCTCAATGTACAGCCAGTAAGATCAGGGCTCCAAGAATGTAGGAGGCTCATGGCTAAGATACAAAAACAAGCTGAAGAGCAACAGGTCAGCTGTCAATATACCTCACAACACCCTCGAGCGCTTAACCTTGCAGCGGGTATAATGGAGATCAACATGTTTTAGTGGACTCAGCAGTTTTCAATCCGCTTGTCTGAATCGTATTCAAGAAGCGAGAGCAAGATCTAAAAGGTCAGCCAATCTAACAGTGATCTCATCCCACAATCCTTACTCTTGCTCCATATGCGGCCTCCTTTGTAAATCAGCAGGTGTTAAGTTCCACTTAAGATTATCGCACAAGATTTCATAACTGAATCAATTAAGTTGTCAGATACTCATACGTTGAAACCGACGGGAGAGTCCATTATTTATATATTTATATATATATCTATATCTATCTATCTATATATGTGGATATGATAAAGAAAAATCATGTATACACATGCACTTGCACGCATATATATATATATACATTTCTTTCTCAGGTGTTGGAAAAACTACGCTCATTATTATTAGTTTGGTTATTATTATATTTGCTTATATATATATATATATATATATATATATATATATATATATATATATATGTGTGTGTGTGTGTGTGTATGTTATTATTATTATTATCATTATTATTAGGTTGGTTCAAAAATAATGTCGTTTTCTCACATATGTTACATTTATATATGATTTCTGAATTAATTTATTGATATATATAGCCATGTTATATATCATTTTGAAGCGCGTTTTTCGCTCTATCGAATCGTGCTATTCGTTACCGTTCTCAATCTCTTCATTCATTTTTTTTTTTTGCAGGCTTTTCGACAGCATGGACAAAATTCAAATCCGCACGATTTTCTTGTTCCAGTTCAAACTAGGCCGATAAGCTGCCGAGACAGCTGGTGATATCAATGACGCGTTTGGCCCAGGAATCACTAACGAAAGTGTGGGCACAACGGTAGGTTCAAGAAATTTCGCAATGGTGACGAGAGCCTCGAAGATGAAGACCGTCGCGGCCGGCCGACTGCGGTTGATAACGAACATTTGAAATCCTTAATTGAAGCCGATCCTCGCAAAACCACACGAGAAGTCGCTGTTGAACTCGAGGTCGACCACTCAACAGTCGTTCGCCATTTAAAGCAAATAGGGAAGTAAAAGAAGTTGGATAAATGGGTGAACGATAATCAAAAGAAATCGTCAAAAAACAACATTATTTTTGCACCAACCTAATATTAAAATATATTGGTGATTACGCATAATATCCATTGTCGATAGCACCACTGGGAGTTTCATGCAAACGTGCAATCTTCAGGTGCAAAATACCGACTGACAGAGCGTTATGAAATCTGCGTTCTTCTGGTGATGATTTAAAATTGCGTGTTAAGGCTTGATTATTTTACTAGCCATTAGCATGGAACTCCCAGTCGTGCTATCGACGTTGGGTAATATGTAAAGTGTGTTCCAACAACTTCCGGCCGTTTTTAAATATGAATTAAGTTTAAGCGTCTAATGATTTTTTTTTCTTTTTCTTTCAGATTTAACAACTTAAGTCTTTGGCAATTTCAACCATGGAAAGATTAACAATCAAACAACGTGTTAAAGTTTCAAGAGTAGAACTGGAAAAATTGTTCGTAAATTCAAACAAACTGGGTAGGTGGAACATGTGAAAACACCACTGCATGCACGTTTACGCCATCCAGCTAAAAACATTGCTGCAGTGCTCGAGAATATGGCAGAAAATCCAGACACTTCTATTAGGTAATATATATATATATATATATATATATATATATATATAGTAATGGTACCTTAAAGTGGTTTGTTTTTCATTACATATTTATATATATATATATATGTATATATATATATATTAATAAATAGTTAAACCTAGAGAGCCAGACAAGCCTACCAAGGTTTCATCTAAGCGGATCGTCAGGGAAGGCTTTTCACCTACTTAACCAGCCTTCCCTGTCGATCCGCTTAGGTGAAACCTTGGTAGGTCTTGTCTGGCTCTCTAGGTTAAACTAGGTCTGCTCTACTTACTGTATTCAGCACATTACTTTGTTATTTTGCGTACTCGTGTCGGTTTTTTTTCTTTGGGCTTTGGACTCGTATGCTGGACGATTATTTTCCGTTAACGTACATGTTCTTGGGTGTTTCTTTTTTAATAACTTTTTTCCCCTTTGGTATTGGTTTCTTTATTTGCAAATCAAAACACCGAAGTTTTTCTGGGTGAGTATAGTTTCTTGTACTTATAAGATTTCTATTAAGAATAAGTATATTAATAAATATACATATTATCCCTTACCGAGAGCACGACGAAAACTGCGTTGTGCATGAAAATCCGAGTTGTGCAATCGGTGAGGTATAATATGTATATTTATTTAGATATACTCAATACCTCCGTTGTATTATATCGAGCACTGTTTTATTATCACTAGCATTATATGTGCGACATATATCTCTATCTATAAAAGGCAGCATGAGTGTGTGTGTGTAACGAATGCACGGTCGCAATTTTCGACGGATTTGCACCAAATTTTACATGCACATGCTCCAACTTAGCCGGAAGGCCAAAACCGTCTTTGCATTTCCTAACTCCCATCGATAGTGGAAATAATCGATTTTTTTCATGCTTCTACGGCAGATTTCATGTAGTTTGCGGCCATTTTCTACTGGCCAAAGTGAGAGCCTATAGCTGTCTGCCACTAATAGGCAGGAAGATTCCAGTGGCCAGCGTGAGAGCCAACAGCTGACTGACATGAATGTTTAACTAGCCTGCTAGCATGCACAAAAAATTGATATCTGCATTCGTCAGAAGTGGGAAAAATTTAAAACTGCATGGCACTTTACTCCAATTGGCTCATTCGCTTGCTTAAATTCAACGCTGATTCTGATTCCGCAGAACTGGGTTGTGTGTGAAAAAGTATTTGCTGTTAGCATTCTTTTTTCATTTGGTTTTTCTTGTTACGAGTCCTTTTTTAAAGCTGATCGTTTTGTGTTCATTTTGTTTAGTTCTTTTTTCGTAACGGATTTAATGTTTAGTATAGAGCTTCGAAAAGTGTGACACAGGGAAGAAGTAAGGAATGTAGCAACATCAGCACGGCAAATGCCACTCATTTAAAGGCAAGGAAGGGCAAAAATATTTTAAATCAAGTGATAGCGATTGCTGTATGAGTCGTATGATTTTTGAATCAAGCACGGGCAACGCCGGGCCATGCTGCTAGTATATATATATATATATATATATATATATATATATATATATATATATATATATATATAGATATATATATATATTAACACTAGCATTATATGTGCGATATATATATATATATATATATATATATATATATTAACACTAGCATTATATGTGCGATATATATATATATATAGGGGGGAGGTTGCACGTGTGCAAAATCCCTGTGTAAATATCTATTCGCAAATCATTCTCCAAAGGGTTTTCTTTGCAATACGTGATCACGCTTTAAACAAACTGTAACACAAACAGAATAAGCAACAAAATGCTACATAGAGGATTAATCTGTGATCTATGGTGTGGGCAAGGCGGGTAGGCGACGCGCACGATGACGACAAGGATCCTGAAACGGCAGAATCCGAGACAGTGGTTATAAAGGGGTCTCAGTCGAAATGGCCGACTCGGTTCGTTGTGCAAATTGAAGAGTAACGAATAACTGAAAGAGAGAAAGGGAAACATGTAAAAAAAAAAAAAAAAAAAAAAAAATCCGAAATAAAATTTCCCCAGTGTTTGAAATTTGAAGGTGGGTTGTTTTGAGGGTGAGTAGGGGTGAGTTTGGCTGTGTAATGTCATCTCCGTGTTGTGTACACTGGTATGTGACTGTGTCAACTGTACGTGCCGTAAGAAGTTCTGAGCTGACGTTTCATCAAGATGAAAGCCGGCCGGGAAACAATTCCAGTGCAAACTCGAAATCGGTGGACAGTAAAGTGAACGAAGTAAAAAGGGGAAGAATTGTCCAGTATTGTTTGTTGATGACGATAATGGTGACGGTGATGATGGCGATAGACAGCGTGACTAGAAGAACAAGGACGACGGGGTTCGGGGTATAAAGGGTTTGGAGAAAACGCGTGCTTACCGAAGCGATGAGATTTTCGCAGCTGAGTCAACAACAGAGAGTATAGTGAATTACACGCAGTACATGTGTATTAATTTATTAAGTTTCTTTTTTTTTCTTCTTTTCAATCATTTCAGCTGAAGCAAGTTGGGAATGCCACTAGTGGCGTCTCGCGGTCTCTGACTGCGCGCGCCTTCTGTCGAACTCTCTGCTAACGCAGAGAGGAACCCGGACGAGGCTTTGCCGAAGGGCAAGGTTTCGTCCGGGGAGGTAGACAAGTCCTGAACCCGTCTAGGCGGGTTCAAAGGCTATATTTTTGGCCGAGCCTACGGGCTCGGAGAACCCCACATTAAACCCGGCCTTGTGCCACATTCAATCCTCGTGGGTGGATCGATAAAAACCCAGTGTGCCGGATGTTACAGAGAGTAAAAGAGAAGATTGAGAACAGGGAGGACTGAGAAAAGGACAAAAGATGAATGGGATTCAAGATAGAAGATGGCAATTGACATTGCATTTAAATTTTTGAACATTGTATTTATCGGGGAAGCAAGGAAACGGAAAGGAATTCCACATGTGGGAAGTGCGAGAAGAGTAACCGTTGGAGAATAATTGGTGGTTGCATGTAGCACTTTTAACAGTAAAAGGGTGGGACCTAGATTCCAATCCAGTAGTGCAATTAAATTCCTGTGTTCCGTTCCTTCTTTGGATTTTGTCATGGACCTCGACATGAATAGCAGGAGTGCCAGACCAGATATGGCAACATAATTATCAGAATTTCTCTCACCCACTCTCTCTCTCTCTCGCTCTCTCCTTCTCTCTCTCGCTCTCTCTCTCTCTCTCTCTCTCTCTCTCTCTTCGAAATTACCACGTCTTGATTGGATAAACTTTAACGGGCTATTTTATGTTATAAACCCTTTTACAGTGGTGGATAATCACTAAGAGTGCATCCAGAAACTACACCGAGCAGCAAGCCACCAGCATACGGTTAAAAAATTAATTCAATGGATATACGCTCTACGAGGCCTGCATCCCGCTCTCACCCTTACACTGTAGAAACTTTTAAATGTAGCCGTCTCTTCTACTCCAATAGCTTCATACCTCGCACCTCTCGCCTGTGGAAAACCCTTCCCTATTACTGTTTCCCTGATAGCTATAATCTCCAACTATTCAAATGTAATGCTAATCGACATCTCCAGTTACCTTGATCTACCCACTATCCTTCCCTTCATCCTTTCTTCTATCACTCCTATCTGCTCTCGCTCCAGATCTTCTGCAACCCCTGCGTCCTAGTGGCTTCAAGCCTTGCTCGAGGCGTAATGCTTAAAAAAAAAAATACAAAAATAGACAGGACAAGCTTTCTCACCGGACCTCCTATGCAGTGATGCAATTCTGAGAGAATTAGATGTCCTACCAGGATTCATTATTGATGGCCACCATTTTAACAACTTAGGATATGCAGAGGAAGCAATGTTAATAACAACCACAGAAAAACACCGACAGAAACTCATATACCGTTAGGGAAGGAAATCGAGAAAAAATCGCAAAATATTAATTGCAAAATCACAGAATGTATGCATGTTAGCAAAAAGAACAAAGCAACATTCAAATTGCAGATACCAAATTCAAGTCTATATTTCTGAGATGAGGTTTTATGTACACTATTTATATTATTCGGACTATTGTCCTCATCTTTGTCGCCATATTCATTACAACGTTTCGGCCTTTCAGTATCTGTCTATATTTCTGAGATGAGGTATTATGTACATTATTTACATTATTCGGACTGTTGTCCTCATCTTTGTCGCCATATTTATTAAAACGTTTCGGCCGTTGTACGCTCCCGTCTTCTTCTTCTTATCACTTATTAATTATATATATATATATATATATATATATATATATATATATATATATATATATATATATATATATATATATATATATATATATATATATATATATATATATATATATATATATATATATATATATATATATATATATATATATATATATATATATATATATATATATATATATATATATAATTAATCCAATTTAGCCCGGCGTGCCTAACCGCTAAATGGCGGTTCCGTATAGGATGCAGGTTCGAATCGTGTCAAAGGACGAATATTTTCTATGAAAATTTCTCGGACATTCAGGCCGGTAAATGTTATTTAATACTGTTTATTATAAACAGAGCATTTACTTAAATACTTGTATCTATAAAAAGAACGTTAAACATAAAAAATGTCTTTAATAAATAAATTGTCGGACTTTAACATTATATTTATAGATACAATGTATTTACGTAAATTTTCTGTTTTTAATTAAACGGTATTAATTATATTCATCAGCCTAAATGTTCGAGAAATTTCGTAGAAAATATGCGTTCTCCGACAGGAAGCGAAACTGCATTCCTATATGTAAACCGCTATTTGATCTGACGTGCTGCAATATTCAGTTACAGAGAAGCGTCTGGTTAGCAATGTCCGAATTACTGTTTATAAACACACATATCTTATATATTTACCGGATTTAATCCATTTCATTATATGTTGTCATTGTTTACGTTAAGATACGTTTTATGATAAATTAATCGATCGAGAAAAATCGACGATTCTATAAAAAAAATTACGTATAAACAGAGAATATATTAAATAATTGCCGAACTTATTCATTCCATTATACATTCTGCCATATATACACGGGAGACTCCATTACATTATATTATATATATATATATATATATATATATATATATATATATATATATATATATATATATATATATATATACGGCGTGTATTAAAAATATTCGGGTGTGGGTTCCACACACCGAAACAAGAACAAAAGTCCAGATAAGCATCTGTCCACAAAGTCTACGTTTTTCAGTTATTATTTTTAATGTTTACGGTAAAGACTCTTAAATGTACCATTCGCGCGGCCGTATGGAAAAATCATCCCCTCTGCTTATCCTTCACTTCCGGCGGCTCCTTGCATCTTGGTGGCGTTATTATCTTGCTTGGTTTGGTGCCTCTAACTCTGTAACCTTCTACCTCGAGTGTCTCTTGGGCCGTGTACAGGTTGAAAATCACTGTAAAAAAAAAAAAAAAATCAATTGGCACATTTGTTTATTTCCGCAAAAGGCCGGCATTCCTGCACTCTACATCCCCACTAGCTATTATTCCTTCTCTCGCTAAATCTCTCTCACTCCATTTTTCCTCGTCTTTCAGCGTCTGCTTTCGGTCGAAACGATGTAGCCTGATTTTGTTTCCCTCTCACCATCCAATCAACGCATCAGTAAATTGGGTTGAATCATCAACCTTAACCATTATTCCCTCTTCATACGCCATCGAAACTACACTTAATATTTTCTCCAATGACTCATCCGCTCTTATGGAAGCAGGGACGGCTTATCGCCCTGTCTCTCTCTAGAATCGATTAGATTAATTAAAAGTCTTTCTAACCAACGACAGTCACTTTTACACCACTCTACGATGACATCACTATCGATTCACAGTTTTACGGAGTGATTGAAAAAGAACTCCCTATTTTATGTATGATGGACTCTCCCGTCTAATTATAATATTTACAAGACGGGAGAGTCCACCATAAATAAAATAGCGAATTACTTTTCCATAGAGGTAGTACAGTGGATTAATGGATATCGACTCGGATTGAGGAATCGGAGATCCGAGTTCGATTTCCAGTCGAATTCACTGGAAAAAGTATGAATCATCTTCTTATACCCCCAGATATGGGTAAATAGCAAGACAAACAGTGTTCTATAGTCTTTGATGGCAACTGGTTTACCACAGAAAGAAATGTCAACCCACTACGGGAAAAAATCTGCCCCGTCGGTCATGTATCGAAAGATGCATGATCGCCTAAGCGTGTATCACGCATGGCACATAACTTACTGAATTAAGTATTATTGAGTAATCGGAGAGCCGAGTTCGAATTCCAGTCCAATCCTTTATATTCACTTACATACTAATAGCCTTGGGAAAGGTATGAATCCTCTTCTTCTCCCTCCAACTATGGGTAAATCTACCTTGTCAGTCATATATCGAAAGATACACGATCGCCTAAGCGTGTGTCACCCATGGCACATAACTGAATGAATTATTTAATTATGTATTATTGAGGAATCGGAGAGCCGAGTTCGAATTCCATCGAATCCTCTACATTCACTTACGAGCAAATACCCTTGCGAATGTTATGAAATGTGTCGGTACACAGAAATAATCAGATATGTTTCTGCTTGTAAAATCCTGCAACAACATAGAATAAATAAGAAATTACGACCAGAATGATTTGTTTGTTTAATGGCATATCAACACCAATCAGTGGAGTAATGGATAGTGGCTCGGATTGAGGAATAGGAGAACAGTGTTCGAATTCTAGTCGGATCCATTACATTCACTTACGTGCTAATACCCTTATTTACCCCCACCACAAGTTATTGAAAAGTAGCAGGAACGACCGGATTCTGTAGGCTTGGATGGCAACTGGTTTACCTCGGATTGAGGAATCGCTGAGCCGAGTTCTGATTCCAGTCGAATCCATTACTTTCACCTACGGGCTAATAGCCTTGGAAAAGGTATGGATCCTCCTCTTCTACTCCCCCCAGCTATAGGTAAATAGCAGGACAGACCGGGTTCTATAGCCTTGGATGGCAACTGGTCTACTTCAGAAAGAAATGGCAACCTACTAGGGGAAAATCTGCTTCGTATCGATACATGATCGCCTAAGCGTGAATCACGGTTAGATTGACTTTTCAATCACACTGTAGAACTTACAGATTATGAGACAAGCTTCCTTGCTTGAATATATATATATATATATATATATATATATATATATATATATATATATATATATATTGAATGATAAAATTAATCATAAAAATAATAAATAAAATAAATTGTTCCTAATTCATATAATCAGCTGTTAAATGACGCGAATAAAATAGCGGTCTGTTAGATCTAATATATCTACCAGACCGCTATTTTATTATTTAAAATTGATATATATAATTTATAAATTAATCAACACAAGCCACTCAAACTAAACTTTATTATTAAAATATTGATGGTAATATAAGCTAGATCATTTTAATCCTCGTTGTAGTAGAGACTTTGTAATCGCAGATACAACTATAGTAACGCCGTTGGACAATACTGGAGTCAGACGCCTTCGAATATCACTCGCACTAATAGTACTTGCACGATAATACTCGCTCAAATAGTAATGCGTGTATTAATCTGTGTAGTGATCAGTATAGTGATAGTGTAGAAAAAGGGAATAGTATAGAGAATAACAGTCCGTATAGTATTAGAGGATAGAGTAGAAATATAATCTGAATAGTATAGAGGATAGACTAGAAATAGTGATCCGTATAGTAATAGAGGACTGAGTATAAATGGTGGTCATTATAGTAACAGAAGTTAAACTAGAAATGGTGATCCGAATAGAAATAGAGGATAGACTAGAAATAGAGATCGTTAGTGGTCACAATATTTTCTACATGTGCGTTTCCTCTCTGGTCACGTGAGCCACTTCAATAATGGGATCGCCTGTTTGCTCACAGGCGATATATGTTCAAACTCAAGTTCAGGCGGTGACACTTTATTCCTATATAACAATATATATATATATATATATATATATATATATATATATATATATATATATATATATATATATATATATATAAAGACATGTTTCGTTGTACAGTTTCCACATATTTCTACTCATTTTCAATAAGATCCTTTCATTGATCGGGGTTCATATTTTTTTCTTTTTTAATCGAATTCATCCAAAGTAAGGTAGTAAAGCCCCTAAGACTCAGAAACTGTTAGCATAGAACTTACGGTTACATCTTGCCAATTCAACTGTAAATTGATGAGACCTTGTTCCTAATTTAATACTGCACTTAAGGAACCATAGTGAAGACTTCATCTGAACAGTTGTCATGGATGTATTTATAGAAAAGACACAGGGAAGCTACGATATGGCGGTGGGAAAGTGACTCAAGCTGAAAAGCCAGGTCAGAAGCAATAAGCTTCAAAATATTTATAGACTATCAATAAACAACACGGACAAGAATAAAATATAAAGATGTTCACTGAGGACCTGGAACTCAGACTCACAACTTTTATTCTCGGGGAAACTGACTGAACTGTTCCAAATGATCTGCTGCTGATGTCAGTAGACAGGTGGAATCTCTACAATTTTTTATTCTAATCATATCACCCCATGCAAGGCAGTAAAGCCACTAAGACACAAGGGGTTACTGAGTAAGAATAAGAAAAAAGAGAAACATTATTAAGAAGGGACAACAATAAAAGAGTAATTAGACGGAAGTGAGATCAACAAGTGAGAAAAGAAACTGTTAGTCCAGAACTTAGGGTTACAGGTAACCAGTTCAATTCTAGACCGATTAGACTTTGTTGCTAATCTAGTACTGCGCTTAAATTAATAATGTTTTGGTACCATAGCAAAGTGCTCATCTGAACAATTAACATAAAAAATATTTATAGAAAAGGTACAGGGAAGCAATCTTATGGTAGGTTGGATAATAACTGAATTCGAAACGCCAGGTGAAATTTATAAAATCTTTTTTTAAAAGAATTTTTGACGAAAATAGATTGCAAGTCCAGTAACTGTTATGGGTCTTTCCAATATTGATGGAGGTTTCCTTCGTAGCTTTTTTTTAGAAGTACTATGTCGGTGAGAAAGTCACTGAAATTGAGATACCAGGTCAGGATCGATTGCATTACATGGTATAATATTAGGTTGGTGCAAAAAGAATGACGTGATAATGTCGTTTTTTGACGTATTTTTAACGTCAAAAAACGACATTATTACGTCATTCTTTTTGCACCAACCTAATATATTCATCTCTTTCTTTCTGTATGTCTCTGTCTGTCTCTGTCTCTGTCTCTCTCTCTCTCTCTCTCTCTATATATATATATATATATATATATATATATATATATATATGCAATTAAATTAAACAAGTTTTATTAAAATTCCACCGTCAAGGTCTGTGTGTATACTTTTTTGTTTGTTTTTTTAATTTTTTTTTTTTTTCCATTTTCAAATATTTTGTTTGGTTTCACATCCAGATCAAAACTTTGTTGCTTTCACAAATCAAAATGTCGGTTAAACTTAATAAACGTTACATATACACACACACACACACACACACACACACATATATATATATATATATATATATATATATATATATATATATATATATATATATATATATATATATAAGCAAATATAAATGGATATAAATCCGACAGAATGGAGAAAAAAATATTTGGAAAAAACAAACAAAAATCCTTAAGTGCAATTATGTTGTTTTAATATGAGTGAAATGTCAACGTCTGACGTTTCGGTTTAATAAACCTTCTTCAGGACAATATTCATTAAAATACAATTAACATAATCAGTTCAACATGACAAAGACGATGGACATAAAAACAAGACTTATCCAAATAGATAACTGAAAATTTTTGTTCCGTCGTCTTTGTCATGTTGAACTGATTATGTTAATTGGATTTTAATGAATATTGTCCTGAAGAAGGTTTATCAAACCGAAACGTCAGACGTTGACATTTCATTCATATTAAAACAACATGATTGCATTTAAGGATTTTTGTTTGTTTTTTCCAAATATTTCATTTCTATATATATATATATATATATATATATATATATATATATATATATATATATATATATATATATTAGGTTGGTGCAAAAATAATGTCGTTTTTTGACGTTAAAAATACATAAAAAAACGACATTATTTTGCACCAACCTAATATATGAAATAAGAACGAATCGAATATAAATTCCAACGTTAGTAACATTCAGTACAAAAGTAGAGGTGTATTATTTATTTTTCGATAATTCCATCAACGTGAGCGTCAACGCTACATAAATGCAATGAGGTTTCGAATGTGAACGAACAGATCTCATCAGATATTTGCAAATGACTAGTTATAAGACTATTTATTGAAATTTCAAATTTAAATCCACATACAACCACTTTTCACGTGAAAAACAGAGAAAAGAAAAAGAGCAAGAAAGAAAGACACGAGATAGATTCTATTTTCAAAGAGAAAAATAAAAATAAGCAAAAAATGTATGAAAGAAACGGAAGGAGATAGTTGCAAAATTTGAAATTTGTTTATAATCAGATTCACCAATCAAAATGGTCTACGTGAAGAGGTCATGACCTACAGATTTAAAATCATTTGCAAATAAAAAGTATATATATATATATATATATATATATATATATATATATATATATATATATATATATATATATATATATATAACAAATGTAGACCTTTTTATTCCTAGGCAATTCGAGGCAATATGAACCTTATCATGAAATGTAGTTCAAGGATACAAGGGCAACCGAATATAATGCGTCATCGATTTTAAAATGATGTCATTTAATCTTTCAGAGTAGTTTCCTAAATCTCGCTCTGCCACCCATTAATATTATATATAGATGTATATCCCTACACACGCACACATACAACACACACAGACACACACACACACACACACACACACACACACACACATATATATATATATATATATATATATATATTAGGTTGGTGCAAAAATAATGTCGTTTTCTCACATATGTTACTATGTGAGAAAACGACATTATTTTTGCACCAAACTAATATATATATATATGCGTGTATGTATCTGTCTTTGTGTATATGTATCTTTCTTTCTATCTATCTATCTATCTATATATATATATATATATATATATATATATATATATATATATATATATATATATATAACATAGGGCTAAAAGAATAGGGTCTATAGCTGACGTCGTTTCACCTATGGCTCCCAAGATTAGCGTTTTTTTTTCCACATACTAGAAATGATAGTTGGGTCGGGCGTCAAATATATGCTACCAGCTTTCTACTTCGATTGATTGGATTGATTTTATGTAGTCACATTCCTTGATAATATTATGCCCCTAAGAAAGCCTATGGCCAAACTCCATTATGTGATGTGCTCATTCCTACAGGCAACGAGGTTCTTTTTCATGGAAGTTCTTTTTAACGCTTTCGTTCCAATGAACGCCGGATTGATCATCGAAGCTCTTCTGAAATCGATGCTCTCTCATCCCTTATTAAACTTTCGATGATTCTCTTGTAATGTTTATGAGAATCAATTTGGGTAACTCCTTGATAACACTGGTGTAAAGCCAACTTTTGATTTTTCACTGTTATATGACCCAAGATTCGGTACCACGAAATTAATTGTACACGTACACAACGACGGTTTTATAGACCATTATTTTTCTGCATTTTCTTAGGTTATGTTTTCTTGATCCATACACAGTGAGGGATTTTTTTTCAAACGCTTTGTTCAATTTTTAGTTTATTTTTGCTAAACTTTATTTTATTTTTATTTATTTTTTTTGAAAATCAGCCAAACGTGAAATGAGTGAAGTATTAGGTTGGTGCAAAAATAATGACGTAATAATGTCGTCTTTTGACGTTAAAAAATACGTCAAAAAACGACATTATTACGTCATTATTTTTGCACCAACCTAATAGATATATGTTAGGTTATAAGAACACTCACATCATCGTTTCTCGATGAGCTGCATCATCCTAAGCATTGAAATGGCATGACTACGTGATAAGAGTCAATCTTTCGACTATCACCTTGAAAGGGGTCTGCTTTAAATGATGTGTACAGAGGAAAAACGGTGTGGGATTGTCGATTGTACTGTATGATCCTAAGAAGACTCAGACACTGGTACTTAACAAGACATAAAGAGGGAGTTGGTCAGGGTCATTGAACCGATGATGATAATGGCGATGAACAAAGTAAATGGCTTTCAATTCAAATATAAGCAATCAATATTCTTCTGTCCCTGAACACATGGTCGGTATGAAAACTTTCAACGGACTTGTTTCTTATCTAATGGTCTCCCGACCACATCATTTGTTATGCCGTCGATGTAGAAGATGACTACGAGGGATATATAACCATATTACAAGATCTGTAGTCATGTCACGAGATCTGTAGCTATGTCACAAGATCTGTATCCATGTCACAAGAGCTAAAATAAATGTCCATTACCATCCTACACATAATTGAGTGAACTGGAAGTTTATTCACAGAGACATAGATATTGGCAGGCAACCAAGACATATAGAGGGAATTGGTCAGCTGATGAGCTGCAACACTTTGACCACATTCCGCTGTGAGACTGAAGATAATGACAATGGATTTTTATTGTTTAATCTTAATGTCTAAAATATTTTTTTTCTTTTCTTTGTCTAAAGCTCATTTTTGTGGTTTTATGTAATGGTTTCTCGGACCGCGTCATTTGTGATGCCATCGATGTAGAAGATGACTACAAGGGATATGTAGCCATATCACAAGATCTTTAACCATGTCAGAAGATCTGTAGCTATGTCACAAGATCTGTAGCAATGTCACGAGATCTGTAGCTATGTCTCATGATCTGTAGTCATGTCAAAAGATCTGTAGCTATGTCACAAGATCTGTAGCAATGTCACGAGATCTGTAGCTATGTCTCATGATCTGTAGTCATGTCAAAAGATCTGCAGCTATGTCACAAGATCTATAGCCATGTCACAAGATCTATAACTATGTCACGAGATCTATCGCCATGTCACAAGATCTGTAGCCATGTCACAAGAGCTCCCATCTACACATAAGCGAGTGGACTGGAAGATCATTCACAGAGATTTAGACATTGGCAGGTAATCAAAACCTATAGAAGGTATTAGTCAGGTGCGCAGATGAGCTGTCACCCTTCGACCACATTGCGCCATGGGAGTAACAATGTATTTTTATAGTTTAACTTTAATGTCTAAAATAAAGTTTTTTCTTTTCTTTGTCTAAAGCTCATTTTTGTGGCGGGAGTAAGTCATTAGTTCAGGGGGATTACCGTGCTATTTTTTTTATATGAACTTCCTCGGTATTTAATTCATAAGTCAAAAGCTCACCAGTGTGATGATATACAGGGTGTTTCAGCAAAATCTGACACTTGAAAAAAGAAAACGAAATAGGCAATAAAAACAAAAGTTTATATGAAGAGACTAGACAGTTTATTTAGCAACAGTTAGAGTTACATACTACATTATTTTTCATTGTAACCGCCGGCAGCGGCTACGACCATCTCAAGACGGGCGCGAAATGAGTCACACGATTTGGCGACCATAACCTTGTCTATAGCGGCGAACGCATCCACGATGGCAGCCTTCAGAGAGTCGACCGTATTGTGGGCGGGTTTGTTGGTCTTGGTCTTGATCACGCCCCAGAAGAAATAGTCAATGGTGTTGCAGTCGTGTGAGGTGGGCGGCCACAAGTCCACTGACCAGTGGTGAGGAACATTATTGAGCAGACACGCCTAGGTTGTCTTGGCCTTGTGTGCAGGAGCGGAGTCTTGCTGGGAGACATAGGGGCGTCCGGCGGCGAACTCGCCCATCCAGGGTTTCACCACGCACCTCGGCACCTCCTGGTAGATCTCAGCGGTGACTCTCAGGCCCTTTTGAAAGAAGGGCGGAAGCATGACGTCACTCTCGCTGGAGATGACGCTAAGGACCATGTTTGGGGAGGGAAACTCCTTATGCTTCACGACAGGAATCTTCTCGATGTCTTTGCAGTTCCAACTGTCGTTCTGTCTGTTTCTCGTCTTGTCCTGGATGAAATTCTTTTGATCAGAGAACCACCTCAGCATCCCGGCGGAGCAGTGCTTGTGCGAGTTCATCAAAGCTATCGTCTTGACCTTCTTCGACTCCTTGGAGGCATTCGTGATGAGCATTCGGTGAGACTTGTAGGAGGAGTAACCAATGTCCTTGATCGTTCGGCAGATCGTCGACTTGTGACAGCCCATATCAGCGGCGATCTTGGCATAGATCTGGCTTCCATGATTGTCGACTGTCTCCTTGACGGCGGCGTCGAACTCGTTGGTCCTAACGACCGAAGAGCGAAAATTGTGGGCCTTTCGTTTGGCAGTAAACTCGTCCTTGTTCTCACACGCCTACCACTTCCTCTAAATGTCCATGACCATGGTCCTCTTGAACCCAAACTAGGCTACTACCGCTGCTCTGCGCTCACATTCCATCCTGGAAAAGGGTAAAGAGAAAAAAGTTAGTCGGTTATCTGCATATACAACTTTTATTTTTATTGCCTATTTCGTTTTCTTTTTGTCAAGTGTCGGATTATGCTGCAACATCCTGTAAAGGGAAAATCTGACATTGTTTGCCCCAGATCCAGCTGTAGCTACATCGCATGATCTGTAACCATGTCACGAGAACTGAAACAATAAATCCACTGCCATCCCGCACATCATCGATTTATCAGGTAGATCATTCACACTGTCTCAGACAATGGCATGCTATCAAGATCTATGGAGGGAACTGACCAGGTACTCATATGGGTTGTGACCCTCCAACTACATTTCTCCATGAGACTGAAGATGATGACTCAGTGTTATCAGTAACCTTAATGTCTAAAAAAATGTATCTTGAAAAGTCATAAATGCAGGAGATTGCTGCCATATATGGTCTGGTGACCCTTCTGTTTGCCTCGGGGTTCTTGATAGGCTCCAGAGGCGGATATGCAATATAGTAGTTGGTCCTGCTCTGGCATCTCGTCTACAGTCACTTTCTCACAGACGTGCCGTCGCCTCCCTCTGTCTGTTCTACAAATACTTTCATTGCAATACCTCCGAGGAGCTGCCTTGGCTGGTTCCCAGTCGTCATGAGTTCAAGCGCCCTACGAGGCTGGCATCCCGCTCTCACCCCTTTACTGTCGAAACTACTAAATGTAGCCGTCTCTTCTACTCCAATAGCTTCATGTCTCGCACCTCTCGCCTGTGGAACTCCCTTCCCTATTCTAGTTTCCCTGAGAGCTATAATCTCCAACTATTCAAATGTAATGTCAATCGACATCTCCAGTTGCCTTGATCTATCCACTATCCTACTCCTCATACTTTCTTCTATCACTCCTATCTGAACTTGCTCTAAATATTCTGTAACCCCTTGCGTCCTAGTGGCTTCCCGCCTTGCTTGGGGTGAAATGCTTAAAAAAAAGAAAAGAAAGAAGGTTATGGTTTTACCTGGTCGTCCTCCGTCATTCAGCCATAAGCCTTACCGTGTGTCATTGGTCCTGAGTGAATAAAGAAATATAAGATCCCTAAAATAATAAGCTGATTGAGAAAGAAATTTACGAAACTCTCATTTCTAGAGAAGAATGTGCGCCGGCATTGCTGAGAGTGTAAACTCTCTTATACGGCACAGTTAAAAGAACTAAAATGCTGTTATATTATGGAAGATGAACGACAGATTTGTAATATCGGCGTTCGTAGTCTTAACAATAAAAGTTACACAGAAGACCCTGTGTTGATGGCCGACTTGAAAGAATACGAAACTACAGCACCTTCCTGGACAGAGTGGTAGAAGAAAGCGGGAAAAACGGGATTGACCATAAAATGCAAGAAGAAAGAAAAGTATTGTCATCAGCAAGAGAAAAATCCCAATATGTGAGATGATAAACATCAAGCAGGTGAAGAACTTCAAATATACAGAAAACAATTTAAGAAAGGATGAAAAATGAGTCACCAAGATCCGAACACGCATTTGACTAGCGAAAAAGGCAATACAAAAAGATCAGCAAAGTGCAGAGAAATGAAACAAAAATCGTTAGAAACAAAGAAATATGTGTTATGTGTTATCCATCCACTTATATCCGTGTGAATGTTGGGCAATTTACGGCCGTATGAGGACAAAACTAGAGGAAGCAGAAATGTGGTTCTGTCGAAGGATGCTGGAAATTGCATGGACCAAGCAACAAAGGAGTTTCAAAGAAAATGGGAACAGAAGGAAAATTTATATTCAATATCAGGAAAAACAAATTATGAATGAAGGAGGCTTATCCGTGTTAATTATTTTTATATAGTCTCCCTCAATATTTGAGTCATGAGCCAAAAGCGTACCAGGGTGATCACAAAAAGGAAAAATCTGACATTGTTTGAGGCTGGTTCCTTTGAAGGTTTCTTCATCCAGAATGGATGTCAGGTCTCTCCCTTTCAGCCAGAGACAATCTGTGCGGTGGAAACACCCGACGTCACCTACTCCAGAGAAAACCATGGTGGTTTCATCATTGATAATAAGCAACCTCTACACCTGATAAGCACAACGGCCGATAAGAGTTCTCTTTTACGGTTTCCATTCATCGTGTGAGGAGTTATCATCATTTGCGTCATTTACACTCGGACCATTCTCCTCATTTTTGTTGTTATTATCATAACATTCTGGTCGCGGTGCACATCATTTTGAAATCCTCTGAAGATTATCGGGATCGAGAGGCCCCTGGGGAAGGCCGGATACTATTACAGCCGAAACGTGGTGATAAAACCAACAAAACCAATAATAAATTATTACAACTAAAAAAAAACAAAAAAACTATGTGCCATATCTCTTCAAGAAGTAAGCGTTTATGGCCCTCCACACTTACATTACTTTGACGAAGAGTTTCCTTGGTAAACAATTATGAGAAAGTGATTCATGGTTGATATATAGGGTTTCGTATACAGTGATTTTCCAAGCGTAGCTTAGATGTGGCACAAGGCAGAAAGTATAGGTCACCTAGTGAGGATCGAACTCACTACTCAGTCGTAACTGATCTAGCGAGACAAGCTTGCTAACCATAACACCGCTACGAGGTGCCAAATAGCGATTTTCCAAGCGTAGATTATATGTAGCACAAGGCCGAAACTATGGGGCGCCCAGTGAGGATCGAACTCACTACTCAGTCGTAATTGTTCGAGCGAGACAAGCTTGCTAACCATTACACCACGCCGAGGTGCCCTAGTGATTTTCCAAGCGTAGCTTAGATGTGGAACAAGGCCGAAAGTAGGGAGCCCTGAGAGAGGATCGAACTCACTACTCAGTCGTAATTGTTCTAGCGAGACAAGCTTGCTAAACATTACAGTCTCGAGATGCCCTAGTCATATTCCAAGTGTAGCTTAGATGTGGCACAAGGCCGAAAGTAGCGGGCACCTAGTGCGGATCGAACACTAATCAGCCGTAACTCTTCTAGCGAGACAATCTTGCTAACCACTACGCCGCCACGAGGCACCCAACTGGGTTCCGTATATATGTGTAGAATTTGATCAACCTCAGAGGATGCCAAAATAGATTTTATACTCAAAGCGGAGCTTCAGTGTGTTCATGTACGTCAATGACAACCTGAAAGGTATTCTCCTTGCCGGAGGAGAATCGACTGCCACTTTGGATCAGTCGTGGCTGTTCTCGACATGTGAACAGGTGCTCGTGCCAGCTGCGCATGAGATATGCACACGTGAAACAGGAAGATATATTAAAAATTAAAACACTACAGCCCCTCCCCCTCAAAACTCGGTCATGATACTTCCCAACCAGCCCCGTTCGCGAACACTGATGTACAGTGTGTTAGCCCCTAGTGAAAATGCCCTTCTGTTTTAGGTCAGTCTACTCACAAGCAAATCTCTTTACTGAATCAGATATTCTCTGCATTGTTATTATTATACTATTGTTTATTCAAGACCCAAGGCATAATGAGTTGTTGTTGTTGTTGTTGTTATTATTATTATTATTTTTTTTATTTTTTTCCTTTGATTTCTGTTGTATACGCATTTCCGTCCTGGTCCCATCAGGTTTCCCTTTAACAAGGTTATCGGGACCTTTTCCAATCAATCCGAGAGCTCCAATTACAACTGGAATTATTGATGCCCTCATTTGACATGTCAGTAAGAAGATACATTTCATTTTGTGACTTCTTAATTAAGACATGCGTGTCCGTCAACCTTAAACTATAATCTTTGTCAATTTTATTTTTCAGTCTTTATGATGGTCGATACTTGATCTATCTCTAACTGTTACATCTGCGGGCAACGCCGGGCTCTCCTGCTAGTATGTCATAAAATCACTACTAAAAAATAGTCATTTTTTTTTCAACTCCTCCGGTGTCTTATCAAGTGATGATGTTGAAAGACACCGGAGGTGTTGAAACAAAATGGCTATTTTTGTAGTGATTTTATAACATATTTATGTTATAATTTTTTTTTTTTTTGTTAAATAATTATATCTGCTCTACTCTGTATTGAGCACTCTTTTAAGAATAGTAATTGTTGGTTAGTAGAATTCATTCCATATACACCAATTATATACTTGGGTATATATATATATATATATATATATATATATATATATATATATATATGATTATTATTAATATTATAATTTTATTGTACGAGATAATGATAAAAACATTTTACATCACTACACAAAAGCTTTCATGTTTCAATATTATAATTGTAGTTCCTAAGGCGATTATTAGTAACTGGTGATAAAATGATTTTTAGGCAAATTTAAAACAAATTACCTCTTTTCCGAAAGTTAATGTGGAAAAGGATATGATCTGAATTAAAAATACACTTGTTGGTTTGTCTCGATTAATCAACTGAAAGTCAAATCTATGCTAATTAGACAAATAAGGTCTGCAAAATACATTGTAACCCGGATATAAGAGACCCGGATATAAGAGAAATCCGGATATAAAAGAAACCCGGATATAAGAGAGATTTTATCTGGTCCCAAATTAGAGCCATACTTACCTAATCAAAATAGACCAAACCCGGATATAAGAGAAACCCGAATATAAGAGACTCATTCTCCGGCCCCGACAACTCTCTTATATCCGGGTCACACTGTATATGTTACGAACTGTGGATTTTTACTCTATTCATTCTTTCTCTTATTTGGATATATGTATATGTATATCTCTATACTTTTAAATATCACTTGCTATGGTTTGTTTCTTTGATTCTTTTTTTTAATATAACTTGATTTAACTACTTTTTAAAGTTAAAAGTGGATAATTTATTTTATCTTATTTTTTTTTCTTTAATATAATTTTTTTTAAAATACATTCTTACTTAAATTTAATATGCATTATCTAAATGTGAATTATTTTTAATCTTTTTAATATATCTTATTTTTAATTATAATTTATTATTTTTAAGTAGGAACCTAATTTATATATATATATATATTAGGTTGGTGCAAAAATAATATCGTTTTTAACGTATTTTTTAACGTCAAAAAACGACATTATTTTTGCACCAACCTTATATATATATATATATATATATATATATATATATATATATATATATATATATA
>OZ010611.1:36509736-36512236 GCA_963932145.1 Acanthosepion lycidas
AAAGTCGTAACGTAGCTTCTCTGTGCCTTTTCCATAAATACTTTCATGCGAATTGTTCAGATGGACACTTCGCTAAGGTTCTCTAGGCTCTAAGAAGACACGGTGGAGTAATGGATAACGGCTCGGATTGAGGAATCGGAGAGACGTGTTCGAATTCCAGTCGAGTCAGTTGCATTCACTTACGTGCTAATACCATTGGGGAAAGTATGAATCCTCTTTTTCTCCCCACTCCCCAAAGTTATATAGCAGGACACACCGGGTTCTGTAACGTTGGATGTCACCTGGTCTGCCGTAGAAAGAAATGCTACGTACTGCGCGAAAAAATCAGATTCGTCAGGTATGTGTCGAAAGATACATGATCGCCTATGCGTGTATCACACAATGCACATAACTGACTGAATTATGTATTACTGAGGAATCGAAGAGTCGTGTTCGAATTCCAGTCGGAGCCATTACATTCACTTAAGTGCTAATCCCCTTAGGAAAGTTATGAATCCTCTTCTTCTACCCCCCCCCCCAGTTATATGTAAATATTAGGTTGGTGCAAAAATAATATCGTTTTCTCACATATGTTACTATGTGAGAAAACGACATTATTTTTGCACCAACCTAATAGCAAGACAGACCGGGTTCTATAGCCTTGGATGGCAACTGTTCTACCGCACTGCGGGGAAAAAATCTGCCTCGTCAGTCATGTATCGAAAGATACATGATCACGCACGGCACATAACTGACTACGCCCTTGTGCAAATTAATCGAAATAATAACAAATAATTCCGTTATTATTTCCTTGTTTTCGTATTTTTAAAATCAAACATGACCCAGTACACACGTTAGTATGTCTTTCCTTGCAGAATGATCACAGATTCTCGATTGGATTTAAATCAGGACAGTTTCGGAGTGAGACGATAGCACTTGTATTTGCTGACTGGTAACGCTTGCCATTGTGTTTGTGCAACGTTACAATTTTCGTACGCTTCTTTGGAGCAACGTCCATCGCAGACAATATCCGTAGGACAACTAATCGACAGTCGAAAGAATAGTGTCTGAACCTGATGAAAATCTGATGCAATCACGAATGAATCAATATTTTTCAAAATCAAACATGAACCCCGAAAATATATCCATACTACTGCACACCACTGCAAATGACCTAATCCGAGGAAAAAATAAAAATCGATTACACCGTGTCACTCCAATGGATCTAAATCTGACCGAATGATGAAAGAAAGGAAATTAAAAGGATTGATTCAATTAATTTACACAAGGGTGTAGATTCGTGTCAATTCCCAATTGAACTGACTTGATGTAACTATATGGTCTATGCTAACAGTTCACAGTGGAACTGACTAGATGTAACCGTAAGTTCTATTTGAGCGTTTTCTTCTCTCGCACTTCTCTGTTGTGAAACTCTATTCCGGCCCCGTGTGTTCCAGACAACTTTTATCCTCAAGTTTTAATGAAATGTCAATCGTTATCTACTGTCTTCTTGATTACACTTCTATTGTTGTCCCTTCTTAATAATGTTTCGGTTTTTTCTTATTCTTTCTCGATCAGTAACCCTTGTGTCATAATTATTTTACTACCTTTTCTGAGGTGACATGATTAAAAAAGATATTTGCGATCTAAATATAATTGAAGACAATCCGCTGGTATCACCATTAAACTTAAATATTTAGACTCTCGTGCTAAAATCCAAGGAGGAATCGGTGATATTTTTAACCCTGACCTGGCATCTCAGCTTCAATGACATTCCCATCGCCGTAATATAGATTTCCTGTGCCTTTTCTATAAATACTTTCATGGTAATTGTTCGTATGAATACTTCGCTTGGAACAGTCGACCAGACTGTTCATTGCTGTCAGACTCACCGTCTCAGCGGAGAGGAACCCGGGCGAGGTTTTGCCGCAGGGCAAAGTTTCGTCCGGGCAGGTAGACAGGCCCTGAACCCGTTTAGGCGGGTTCAAAGGGAATATTTTGGCCGAGTCTACGGGCTCGCAATACCCACAATAAACCAGCCTTGTGCCACATACACCCAGGTGTTTGTGTTGGGGTGGCAGCTGTTAAATATTAACACTTCGCTACGGTATCCAAACTTTAGTACTAGACTGGAGGCAAGGTCTCGTCAATTCGCAGATGGATTAGATAGATGTAGTCGTAATTTCTATGCTAACAGTTTATTTTCACGCTTGTGGAACTCACTTTTACAGCCAACTTTGATCTTCAAAAATTTAAATGCAATGCCAATCGGTATCTACTGTCTTCTTGAGTACTTGTCTATTGTTCTCACGGCTTAATAATGTTTACCTTTTTTCTTATTCTTTATCAATCAGAAACCTCTGTTGTATTATTGACTTCACTGCCTTGCTTGTGCGAGATTTTTTTTTTAATAGTTATCAGAGGAGAATGGTCTCTTTAGCTTCGGATAGCCACCAGTGAAGCGGAAAAAAAACATTGAATGAAAAATTAGACGTGAGGCTAGTGATTCCACCCTAGAAAA
>OZ010611.1:36519736-36524736 GCA_963932145.1 Acanthosepion lycidas
TTAACCCCTTAATTCCCGGACTGGCTGAAATAAAACAAATGGCTGAAATAAAAGAAACGACAAACGTGTTTTGAGAGAGTTTTATATCACCAAGTCATAGGCAAAATTGTATACGCATATTTAAACGTTTCCCACAAAGAGAAACTATATCATATGTATACCACGCAAGTAATGCGGAAACGTCGATGAGACATAGGGTCTTACTTGTAATATTTCCCAACGGGAATTTTAGCTACCGGATGATGCTTCTGTATTTCTTGAGAAGCCATAATTAAGTTTCCCAACGAATATCCGATGTAAAATGCAGGTAAATTGTAATTAATATTGGTAAATGGTAATTAATTTTGCTGGTAAATATTAGGTTGGTGCAAAAATAATGACGTGATAATGTCGTTTTTTGACGTTAAAAAATACGTCAAAAAACGACGTTATTGCGTCATTATTTTTGCACCAGCCTAATAGTAATTTAAATCATTAGTTTATACGTGCATCTATAAAGAAGAAACGATATAAAACTAAGGGCTTAATAACAAAATGAAAAAGAAAATATATTTAAATACCCAAATCAGTGCCGGGGAGAGAATTCCCGAGTTTCGGCATTCAGATTATTTTGAGGCCACCTCCCCGGTCGGAAAAGGAGATGCTGAGACAAACAAACTCGATCTAGGATCTCTTACAAGAATTTTTAAAGAGCATGTCTTACTTGGCAACCCTTGCGATCGAGTGTGATTTGGCACAAGAATTAGACTTTGAGGAACTCAGCGCACATTTTGCTTCAATGAAAGTTCGAAAAATGCAGTTTTAAGCTGCTTTGAAACTGGTTTTAGTTTTCGTATTCTTTTTCAATAAAATACCGATTCGTAATTTTGCTCTCAACTTTTTGTAAAGAACTCCCCGCTCCCAAACCCATAAAAGTATTCTCTTGAGGCCCTTCGGGTTTCGATGCTCGGCACATTTGTGCCAGCTGTCCCCTACCTCTTACCGCCACTTTGTAACACATTTTTTTAAATTGTAAATAGACTTTATGGACACCCTATATATATATATATATATATATATATATATATATATATATATATATATAAAAGTGAACATTAAAGTCAACACCCAGAGGTGACAGGCTGTTTCATGCTAGACGCAGTAGTCAGGCGACCTGACGATTGCGTCTAGCATAAAGAAGCCTGTCGCCTCTGAGTGTTGACTTCAATGTTCGCTTTTATGTTTAGATACGCTCTATCCCTGATATTGAGCACTTTATCCCATAAATATAGCACACCTCAAAACTACCTTTCTTCATATATATATATATATATATATATATATATATATATATATATATATATATATATATATATATAATTAAGAGGTGGTTCCACGTTCCTGAAAACCTCCTGATCAGAATCCTTGCTGCTGGGCGTAGTTTAACATCTTACCCAGGATGACCGCCAGTCGGAAAAAGAAATGCTGGGACAAACTAGCTCAATCTTGCGTGTCTTAAAAGACTTTTTAAAGAGCATGTCTTACTTGTCAACCCTTGCGATCGAGTGTGATTTGGCACAAGAATTAGACTTTGAGGAACTCATCACGAATTTTGCTTCAATGAAAGTTCGAAAAATGCAGTTTTAAGCTGCTTTGAAACTGGTTTTAGTTTTCGTATTCTTTTTCAATAAAATACCGATTCGTAATTTTGCTCTCAACTTTTTGTAAAGAAACACCCTCAAACACCTAAAGATATTTTTTTGAGGTCCATCAGGTTTCGAGAGCCGACACATTTGTGCCGGCTGTCACCATTTCTCGTCGCCACTAATACAAATATGTGTTGTATATCCATATTGATTTTAAACCATGGCATACAAATTGGACTAATATCTTTTTGAAATGTTCAAGGATATCTAAATATTGGCTATTTAGAATTGACTCTGTAAGCATATTTCTGGTGGATAATCCAATTTGAAAGAGATCTTAATCCTCTTCAGGGGAAGTAAACGTGGTATTCCAGACCCCCGTATCAACAGAGTTTACCTGAAATATTGTCAGCAAAGAAAGGAAAATTGCGCATTTGTGTGGAGCTAAAGTAATCACAAAAGATAGAAGGTATTTAAATTATAAATAAAATTTAATTCAAGTATTTGGGAAGGATATATGAATAACTGAGACGCTATACTGGCAGCAAACCGCCTCCATGCGGATAGAAAATAGAAAAATGCCTAATTTTTTCCCGTCCTGCGTATGACGATAAACTGCATCCGCGTCCTGGTTAAGACGATAAACTACGTCCAACAACAAGGCCTCTGGTCAGGAGGTTTTGAGGAGCGGGGAACCACCTCTTAATTGCTGGTGTTCTCAGGTACACTATGACCTGGGGTGGTAGCACTTGTTAAGGTCCCAGCTATGGGCAAATAGTTAACCCCGAAACTGAGGTCAAAACACTATAAAAGTACGAAAAAAGGTTTTAATACCTGAAATATTTTGTAAAAATTATTACCAACAATAAATTTTTAAAGAAAAATTACGAGCAATACATTTTTGAAGAGAAAAATTATTGCCACTTTTGTAAAAAAAAAAAAATACTAGCTATACATTTTTAAAAAAAATATATATTAACATCTATACATTTCTGAAAAAAATATCAGTTTTTGAAGGAAAAATATTACCAGAAATAGATTTTTTGAAGAAAAATATTAACAGAAATTGATGTTTCGAAGGAAAAATATTACCAGAAATAGATTTTTGGAGGGAAAAATATTACCAGAAACAGATTTTTGGAGGGAAAAATATTGCCAGAAACAGATTTTTGGACGGAAAAATATTACCAGAAATAGATTTTTTTGGGGAAAAGTACTACCATAAATAGATTGTTTGAACGAAAATATTACCAGAAATAGATTTTTTGAAGGAAAATATTACCAGAAATTGATGTTTTGAAGGAAAAATATTACCAGAAATAGATTTTTTCAAGGAAAAATATTACCAGAAATAAATTTTGGGGGGGTAAAGTACTACCATAAATAGATTGTTTGAACGAAAATATTAACAGAAATAGATTTTTTGAAGGAAAATATTACCAGAAATAGATGTCTTGAAAGAAAAATATTACCAGAAATAGATTTTTTCAAGGAAAAATATTACTAGAAATAGATTTTTTGAAGGAAAATATTACCAAAAATAGATGTCTTGAAGGAAAAATATTTCCAGAAACAGATTTTTTGAAGGAAAAACTTTATCAGAAATAGAGATATGAAGGAAAAATATATTACCAGCAATACATTTTTGAACAAAAAAAAAAAATATCAGCAGTATAAAATTCTCGTTATGAAATAACCCTTTGAGATTCATATCCCGTAAACCAACCCAAACTAAACCGAATTTATTCAATTTATATTCTGTGTTGATTTTTAGAGGGTTAGAAATCCTCCCGGTATTCATTAACTGTCAGAATCATAGGGAGATCTTATGTGCCGATGACAGAGTATTGACAGACACGGAAAGGTGTTACGAGGATACATTTCTATAGTAAGGGATTCTACCGAGTCCTACTTGTTAGTACAAAAAAGTTTTCATTTATGAAGTAGTTGTGAAATAGAGAAATTAGAAATAGAACAGTTTGAAAGATTCTAGATCATTCTAGTATATTCGAGAAAAATCTAGAAATATGCTAATTAGGTGCTAACCCCTATAAAAAGGGTTTTTGGGAAAAGGGTTGTCAGTTGTTGAAATTTCTGCCAATATCAACTCCGGCTTTTTGATTCGAGGATTATTATAACCAGCCGAAAGAATCTCTATAAAAAGTTGCCGATCAACAAAAACCCCAAAAGAGAACTCCTTAGAACAAATCTGGTAAGTAAAGTTTTGACTATTTTCATTGACCAAACTATCAATTATTCAATATATCCTCACATTTGTGGATTTCTAGTTAGTACTTAAATTACTTCGCTAGCTCTAACGTGGTAAAGACTTGACTCCTTTTCCTTCTCCCTCGTAAAAGTTCGCCCATAAACTGTCGAGTATATATATATATATATATATATATATATATATATATATATATATATATATATATATATATTCGTAGATAGATAGATAGATAGATAGATTTTTCTATTTTTTAATACTCGTAGAACCTTTTATTATAAAAAAAAAATTAAAAAAACATATTGAATAAAATATGATTCACCGTACAATACTTTACCTTAAAGATAGATAGGTAGATAGATAAGAATCAATGAGAGTGTGATAGATAGATAGATAGATAGATAGATAGATAGATAGATAGATAGATAATGATCAAACTGAGATAGATAGATAGATAGATAGATAATGATCAAACTGAGATAGATAGATAGATAGATAGATAGATAGATAGATAGATAGATAGATAATGATCAAACTGAGATAGATAGATAGATAGATAGATAGATAGATAGATAGATAGATTTATTTATTTTTCTATTTTTTAATACTCGTAGAACATTTCATTATAAACATATAAAAAAAAACATTGAATAAAATGATTCACCGTAAAATACTTTATCTTAGATAAATAGATAGATAGATAGATAGATAGATAGATAGGAATCAACAGTGTGATCGATGGATATGGAGTCCGTACGCTGCCAAGACCACAAGCCCTGCCTCTCGGTCGTACCGAGAAGATTCAGAGGAATATACATGGCATTTCATTTGGTGAGGGCTTTCTGTTTGGATTTATTTTTCATAGAAATTTCTGTGGTTAGATTTGAACACAAATAGCGAAGGTTTAAAATCAGAAAAAGAATTAAGAAATTCCAAATCTTGGAACATATTTCTTGCGAAATGAACTTTGGACAATTTCTGAAAGGATTTCTTCCAGACTAGATTAGAATCATTCGTAATTTTGAAAAATCGATCAATAAAATTAATCAACACACAATGTCTGCTGTCTTAAAGAAGAGTTGCTGCCTAAATACACACAGATTATATATATATATATATATATATATATATATATATATATATATATA
>OZ010611.1:36529736-36572236 GCA_963932145.1 Acanthosepion lycidas
TTGTAGTGGTTTTATAACATATTTAAGTTATAATTTTCGAATAAATTATATATATATATATATATATATATATATATATATATATATATATATATATAAGCATTTCACACAACAGCTTCTAGCACGCAAGGAGTGACAGAGGATTTGGAGCGAGAGCAGATAGGAGTGATAGAGGAAAGGATGAGGAGAAGGATAGTGGATAGATCAAGGGAAATGGAGATGTCGATTGACATTACATTTGAATAGTTAGAGATTATAGCTCACAGGGAAACAAGAATAGGGAAGGATGTTCCACAGGCGAGAGGTGCGAGATATGAAGCTATTGGAGTAGAAGAGACGGCAACATTTAACATTTTCAACAGTGAAAGGGCGAGAGCTGGATGCCAGGCTCGTAGGACGCTTGAATTCACGAAGTCTGTGAACCAGCGAAAGCAGCTCACTGGAGCAAATACCATGAAAGTTTTTGTAAAAAAGACAGAGAGAGGCGACGGCATGTCTGTGAGAGAGTGACTGTAGACGAGATGCCAGATCAGGGCCAATTACTTTGCATATACTTCTTTGGATCTTATTAACTGTATTTATAGTATCTGTCTATATTTCTGAGATGAGGTAACATGTACATTATTTACATTATTCAGATTATAAGTCCTCTTCTTTGTCGCCATATTTATTACAACGTTTCGGCCTTTTAGTATCTGTCTATATTTCTGAGATGAGGTATTATGTACATTATTTATATTATTCAGACTACTGTCCTAATCTTTGTCGCCATATTTATTACAACGTTTCGGCCTTTCAGTATCTGTCTATATTTCTGAGAGGAGGTATTATGTACATTATTTACAGTATTCGGACTATTGTCCTCATCTTTGTCGCCATATTTATTACAACGTTTCGGCCTTTCAGTATCTGTCTATATTTATGAGATGAGGTATTATGTACACTATTTACATTATTCGGGCTATTGTCCTCATCTTTGTCGCCTTATTTATTACAACGTTTCGGCCTTTCAGTATCTGTCTATATTTCTGAGATGAGGTATTATGTACACTATTTACATTATTCGGACTATTGTCCTCATCTTTGCCGCCATATTTATTACAACGTTTCGGCCTTTCAGTATCTGTCTATATTTCTGAGATGAGGTATTATGTACACTATTTACATTATTCGGACTATTGTCCTCATCTTTGTCGCCATATTTATTACAACGTTTCGGCCTTTCAGTATCTGTCTATATTTCTGAGATGAGGTATTATGTACACTATTTACATTATTCGGACTATTGTCCTCATCTTTGTCGCCATATTTATTACAATGTTTCGGCCTTTCAGTATCTGTCTATATTTATGAGATGAGGTATTATGTACACTATTTACATTATTCGGACTATTGTCCTCATCTTTGCCGCCATATTTATTACAACGTTTCGGCCTTTCAGTATCTGTCTATATTTCTGAGATGAGGTATTATGTACACTATTGACATTATTCGGACTATTGTCCTCATATTTGTCGCCTTATTTATTACAACGTTTCGGCCTTTCAGTATCCGTCTATATTTCTGAGATGAGGTATTATGTACACTATTTACATTATTCGGACTATTGTCCTCATATTTGTCGCTATATTTATTGCAACGTTTCGGGTATTGTTAGTACAACAACATTGCAGTGTTGATAAAGGCGTTGGTTAGATCCAGTGACAGGACCAAAAGAGTGTGAGTTCAATACCCGGTTATGGCAGTGGAGAACTTAATTAACAGGAGATAACTGATAACTCACATCCATTAAACATGGCACGTGGAACTAGAACAGTCTACCCCAGTGAGCGAAATAAAGGGTTCAGTTCGAAATTCCAACCACCTGAAGAAAACCGGAGCGTACGTTGTAATAAATATGGCGACAAAGATTAGGACAATAGTCCGAATAATGTAAATCAAGTATTTATAGTATATTATTATTATTATTATTATTATTATTAATAATAATAATATTAATAATAATAATTATTATTATTATTATTAAAGCTGAACTGAAGGTTTTATCCTTGCTGCACAGGACCAATGCTTTTTAACTAGGAATTATCAAGCACATATACTAAATACCCCAAAATGCAGATTATGTGATAAATATCCAGAAACAATTGATCAGGTTGGCCGATATTGGCACCCACTGAATATAAAACTCGGCATGACAGAGTAGGCCAATATCTGCACGGGAAAATTTGTAACTTCTACGGGAGAGAGTGAGTGCTGTTCGATAAAAGTGACTCACCTTATCCTTTGAATTTAGCTCAACTTTCGTTTCATCGGAGAAGAGAACATTCTCCCAGTTTTCTACGGTGAAATTTTTGTTATAGTGAACACATTCAAGTCTCTAGGGCTTTGTTGGCTTTGCTATTTAGCGGCTTAAACCTTCGTGTACAAGATTTGTAGCATTGTTATGACAAGATTTGTAACCTTGTTCTGACGGACTGTTGAAGAGTCAAGACTAACACCTTGCTCTTCGCTTAGTCTGGTTGCAATTTCATGGCTTGATTACTCTGCCAGGTCTATCATCAATCTTTTTCTTTTGTCCCCTTGTTACTTGAAGCAGGAGTGACATCATTTTGTGCCCTAAAAACTCGAAAGACCTTTGATTGCGAGGTTATCGCATTTACCGCAATTTTCCTCGTAGACTTGCCTGCTTTTGAGAGGTCAATAATAGATGCCTTAAGTGGTTTTGAGGCGTGTTTTAACCATTTCATCTGTTTAGCGACTTGAGTGGCTATTTCAAGCTGTTTTTATACTGTATGAGGCTTTCTGGAGTATTATGGAATACTCTAGAATTAATTTAAGCTGTTCTAGAATTCTCTAGAATATTGTTCAGACTGTATTGTTCAAATTCTTTAAATTTACCAGTTTAATCAATAGAATGCGATATCTGAGTCACTTTTTTTGCACAGAGTTTTTTTCCTGAATCTCATTTATATCCAAATTTATAATTATCAATAGAATACCTTAGGGTGAATAAAATATTTTCTTAGGTGGTCGGGAAGGGGTCTTTATATTAGTAAAATTAAAATTATTTTAACCCCTAAAACAAATAATACAATAGACAAAAAATATTTTTAGTAAAAACAATCAAGTGAGTCACTTTTATCGAACAGCACTATATATATATATATATATATATATATATATATATATATATATATATATATATATAGTACAGGTAATTTCGTTACTATATAATCCAAGTAGATTCTAGTAATGTCTACTAGTATGTTTCAGACTCCATCTGGAAACTACTAGTAGAAAATACAAATATAATAACCTTATTATAACCTTAAAAAATATTAAAAATAATGTAAGCCTTAATAATAAAAAAGAAAAAAAAAGCTAACACTGAATAATATTAACTATGAACACGGCCACAATGTGCTGACTGTGTTCAGAAAATAAAACATCTCTATAACACTAAAAAAATAGACACAAAACACACACTCAATTAAACTGAAAAATAAAATCACACACACACACACACACACACACACACACACACATATATATATATATATATATATATATATATATATATATATATATATATATACTAGCAGCATGCCCCGGCGTCGCCCGTGCTTGATTCGAAAATTGTACGACTCAAATAGCAATCGCTATCACTTGAGTTAAAATATTTTTACCCTTCCTTGCCTTTAAAGGAGTGTCCTTTCCATGCTGATGTTGCTACACACACACACGCACACACACACACACACACATACACATATATATATATATATATATATATATATATATATATATATTTGCATACGAGGTAAGGGGAAAAGCTCATAGGACAACTATGAAGGAGTGATGCTAGAATTGTGAAATTTTGCATGCATTAATTTCAACTCTACTTATTAATTGCAATACACACACACACACACATATATATATATATATATATATATATATGTGTGTGTGTGTGTGTGTGTGTGTTTATAAAGAGAATTTTCTCCCCATAAAATAGCCAGTTTTAAGATATATACGTGTGTGTATATGTGTGTATGTGTATGTGTGTGTGTGTGTGTGTGAGAGTGAGTGTGTGAGAGAGAGAGAGAGAGATGCTCTCTTTATATATTCATGTGAGACAATTTATGTTTGTTTTGATCGTGCGTGGACGACTGCATTATTTATCGAAACGTTTGCGACTCGCCGTCGTAAGGACATTGCCAGGCAAATTACGCCCAAAAGGAAGGCTAGATGTTTATGTGTGCAATGTTCTTCTCGTGCAATAATCATAGGCAGACGCAGACACTGCTCTCATTCTCGCGATTATGACCGGCAAAGTCGAGATAAAATGATACGAGCCGAGGTACTGGTGATCGCCACTCAAATACACGATGTCGGGTCCAGGTTATTTCAAGTGCTTTTGGCTATGAATTCAAGTCGACATCATTTGCAGAAGGAAGATCGATATGACTGAAGACAATCATGGAGGTATTCTTCCTAGCAAAGTCTTGAAGCCAGAAACTAATTTATATATAGAAGGTATGTCATGTTAATGAAAGCAAAACAGTTATTTTTTTTTTATTTTTATATTTATCGTTTCATCACAGGCAATGCTATAATGGCTCGAGGACGCAAGTCGTGGGGTCATTAAGCTACTACGTTGGCCTAACGTGTGTTTGCACTGGCGGATAGTTCACGCTCGGGAAATCATGTCTCAGTTAATTTTTTTTTTATATTGCTTATCATTTCACTTAAAGCAAAGCGAAAATGCCTCTAAGACGCAAGGGGGTTACTGAGAGAGAGAGAGAGAGAGAGAGAGAGAATGAGAAGACTTTAGTGAGGAGAAATGTGGAAAAGGACAATAAAAGAACAGATTTCAGGAAGGCAGAAGATGGCGATAATGCCACTAAGACGCAAGGGCTTACTGTGAGTAAAAAAGAATGAGAAGACTTTAGTGGGGAGAAGTGAGTAAAAGAACAATAAATGAACAGGTTTTAGACAGAGAGAATATGGCTATAATGTCTCTAAGTTGCAAGGGCGTACTGGGAAAAAAAGACTTTGGTGCGGAGAAGTGGGGAAGATGAAAATAAAGGGACAGAGTCCAGAAAAACAGAAGATGGCAATAAAGCAATTATGTTGGTGCAAAAATAATGACGTAATAATGTCGTTTTTTGACGCATTTTTAACGTAAAAAAACGACATTATTACGTCATTATTTTCCACCAACCTAATACTAAGACGCAAGTCTTGTGTCTTAGTGTCACTGGGAGTGAAATAGAATGAGAAGACTTTAGTGAGGTGAAATGAGGAAAAGAACAAGAAGGAAACAGGATACAGGAAGAAAAAAGATGGCGATAATGCCACTAAGACTCAAGGGGTTACTGTGAGTGAAAGAGAATAAGAAGACTTTGGTGAGAAGAGAGAAAAAGGATAATAAATGAACAGGTTTTAAGAAGACAGAAGATGGTGATAATGCCACTAAGACGCAAGGGGTTACTGGGAGTGAAAGAGAATGAGAAGAGTTTAATCAGAAGAGAGGAAAGAGACAATAAAGGAACATGTTTCAGGAAGACAGAAGATGGCGATAATGCCACTAAGACGCAAGGGGTTACTGGGAGTGAAAGAGAATGAGAAGAGTTTAGTCAGAAGAGAGGAAAAGGACAATAAAGGAACATGTTTCAGGAAGACAGAAGATGGCGATAATGCCACTAAGACGCAAGGGGTTACTTGGAGCGAAATAGATTGGGGAGACATTATGAAAAAAGAAGCCAGAAAAGGAGTATAAAGGAACAGGGTTCAGGAATATAGGAGATGACGAGTGAATGAGAATGAGAAGACTTCAGTGAGATGAAGTGAGGAAAAAGACAATAAAGGAACAGTTATCAATATGACAGAAGATGGCGATAGAAGCTGCATTTACACTTTTTAAGTTTGTAGTGGGCAAAGAAGAATAGAGTTCCACATGTGAGAAGTGAGAGAAAAGGAAATATTGGAGTAGAAAGTAGGTGGTTTCATGCCTTTCCCAAGGGTATTTGTGCGTAAGTGAATGTAACGAACCCAACAAGTATTGAAACTCAGCGCTCTGATTAAAAATTCCGAGTCGTTATACCTTCACATCCAAGCTTACAGCATCTGGTATTCCCAAGCGGTCACCCATCTACGTACTAACCAAGTTTGACATTGCTTAATTTCGGTGATCTTACGGGAACCTGTGTTTCAACGTGATATGGCCGTAAAATATTCTACCCGTACATCCCTGCTTACAACACGTGGTATTCCCAAAAAGTCACCCATCTAGTTACTGAGAAGGTTAGACCTTGCTTAACGTTGGTGATCTTATGGAAACCGGTATTTCAACGTGATATGGCGGTGAGCCATACCAGCCGCACATCTAAGCGGTCAACCATCTAATCACAGAGTAGGTTCCATGTTGCTTAAATTCGAAGATTGTACGATGTTTCAACGTGATGTGTCCGTAAGAAACTTACACCACCCGCACATCCAAACTTATTCCAACTGGCGTTCCTAAGCGACCACCCATCTAAGTACTGACAGGATTCCACGTTGCTCAACTTCGGTGATCATACGCAAACCGGAGTTTCAAAGTGATATAGCCGTAAGCCATGCCACCCGGACATTCAAGCTCACAGTTCCTGGTATTCTCAAGCGGTCACCCATCTAGTTACTGACCAGGCTCGACGTAGCTTAACTTCGGCTGTCGAAAGGAGACTGGTGATACAACGTAATGTGGCCATGAGGACATTACACCACGCGCACATCCAAATTTACAGCATCTGGTATTTCCAAGCTCATCTAGATACTAAGTTCGACGTTTCTTAAATTAAGTGATCTTACATACAGGTTTACAGCACGTGATATTCCCAAGCGGTCACCCATGTAGGCACTGACTAGGCTCGACGTTGTTTAACTTCTGTGATCATATGGAAACAGGTGCTTCAACATTCAAGTTTACAGCTCTTGGTATGCCCATGCGGTCACCCATCTACCAACTGACCAGGCTAAACGTTGCTTAACTTTGGTGATAAAACCTGTGTTTCAACGTGATATGGCGATGCCACCTGAACATTCAAGCTTACAGCTCCCATGCGGTCACCCATCTAGGAACAGACCAGGCTCAACGTTGCTTAACATCGGTGATCGTAAGGAATCCGATGTTTCAACGTGATATGGCCATGCTACCTGAACTTTCAAGCTTACAGCTCTTGGTATGCTCTTGCGGTCACCCATCATGGAACTGACCAAGCTCGACGTTGCTTAACTTTGATGATAGTACAGAAACCTGTGTTTCAACGTGATATGGCCATACCACCTGAACATTCAGCTTAAAGTTCTTGGTATGCTCATCCGGTCACCCAACTAGGAACTGACCAGGATTGACGTTGCTTAACTTAGGAGATAATACAGAATACCGATGTTTCAACTTGATATGGCCATGCTACCTGAACATTCAAGCTTACAGCTATTGGTATTCCCATGTGGTCACCCATCTAGAAACTGACCAGGTTCGACGTTGCTTAACTTTGATGATAGTAGAGAAACCTCAGTTTCAACGTCATATGGCCATGCTACCTGAACATTCAGCTTAAAGTTCTTGGTATGCTCATCCGGTCACCCAACTAGGAACTGACCAGGCTTGACGTTGCTTAACTTTGATGATAGTAGAGAAACCGGTGTTTCAACGTGATATGGCTATGCTACCTGAACATTCAAGCTTACAGCTCTTGGTATTCGGTCACCCCTCTAGGACCGCTTACAGCTCTTGGTATTCGGTCACCCATCTAGGAACTGACCAGTCTCGATGTTGCTTAACTTCCGGTTATTCAAAGTTATGTGGTCGTATGTCGAACAAATGATATGATAAAAGTCTCTGTGTGAATAATGTATTGTCCTTGTGTCCCATTTTGCTGTTGTGTCGTATAACGATAGAAATAAATATGTCGGAAAAAGTTTGACACCCATTTCTGTCCTACCATGTTGAGCATTCGTCTCTCTGGTTCGGTAATCTCGGCGTAAGCACTCTTTCTCTTTCTCTGGCTTCCATAGTGGCATTAAAAATTAATAATTTACTTCTGTTGCCATTGGATAAGTGTGAGAATGTTTCGGATGTGTGGGTGGATGTGTAGCTAAAGATAACGATAGATGATGTATGTGTTTTACAGGAGTTCGCCTATTTCTCGTTTAACTCGACCAGCCCCTGCTAACGAACAACATTCTGTAAGAACGAAATTCTTACTAAGATAACACGCTTTTATTATAACATTAGTGTGTATGGTTGCACCCCCCACCTCAAAAAAAAAAAAAAAAAAGAAAGGAATGAAGGTAAAAAACAACAACAAAAAAAACTATTAATAATGAAAGGCTACAATAATGATAAGTTTCTTCTGCAGTAAATGTAAGGGCTTCGGTTACTTGAAGCTTTTATGACTAAAACGATTAGGGAGGTGACCGTAAAAGATCACATTTTTTTTATTCTCTACGAAATCGTAACAGACGCAACGAAAGACACATTCCCAAAAATCAACAGACTCAAACCCTCTCAGGTTCAAAGATTTAAATCGGCGGTTTACTTAAGCCGTCTCTCTCTTTCTCTCTCTCTCTCACACACACTCTCTCTCTCTCTACACACACGCACACACACACACACACACATATATATATATATATATATATATATATATATATATATATATAATATAGTATTTTTATTATAAGCTCTTATGATAAAACATATTGAAATCGATACACAAAAGCTTTCACGTTTCAATACTATAATTGTACTTCTTCAGGCGATGGTATTGAAACATGAAAGCTTTTGTGCAGCGATTTCAAAATGTTTTTCTTATAATCTCTTATAACAAAATTAATAATAATATATTGCTCTACTTTGTATTGAGCACTGTTTTAAAAGTAAATGTTACAGTGGAACAGTAAAATTTTACTCCATCTGTTTTTTCTCTCATTTGGATATATATATATATATATATATATATATATATATATATATATATATATATATATTAAAGAGAAAGAACGTTAAGATATAAAATCCTGTCTTCTTATTAATTATATTATTATTATTATTATTATTAATTATTTATTATTATTATTTTATTTTCTTTGATTTCTGGCGTTTACACATTTCTTTCCGGGTCCCACCCAGGGACCTAAGGTTAGAAATGGCATCATGACACTTTCCAATGACCAAAAGAAAAAAATAAATAAATAAACAAATAAATTTAAAAAAATTACATAGATAAAGCCCTTCGTAAAGTGTGGGCTGTACTTGTCAGAACAATTTTTTGTATCTCCTTGAGGCATGGGCTTCCAGGAATCCCTTCAATTAGTCTACTGCAATCTTTTCCAACCAGTCCTAGGGCTCCAACTACAACAGGGATTGTTGATGTTCCCATATGCCACATTTTTGAGATTTCTATTTCAAGGTCTTTGTATTTTGACAGTTTTTTGAATATCTTCAAAGATAGATTGCAGTCAGCAGGGACTGCCATATCAATAAGGAGGCACCGATTATTATTATTATTATTATTATTATTGTTATTTCGAAAGTAACTCATATTTTGATACAACAGTTATCAGTAAAAATGAATACTCGAAGAACTATTGTCAAAATGATTGGATATCCCCGTATCCTTAGAAACTAATATTATGAATGTTTGGGCTTAAAAACTCAGTAAATTTCAAAATACATTATGCCAAATTTCGATTGAAAATGAAACAGGACTAGGGACTTTAATTTAATTCTATAACTTAATTTTAAGTTTTTAGTTTCTGTTTTTGAAATATGGTAATTTCTGTATAGCGATGCAACCGTATTTTTAAATAAGTAAATATATATATATATATATATATATATATATATATATATATATATTAGGTTGGTGCAAAATAATGACGTAATAATGTCGTTTTTTGACGTTAAAAAATACGTCAGAAAACGACATTATTACGTCATCATTTTTGCACCAACCTAATATATATATAAATATATATATATATATTTAAGTTATAAGGAACTTGGTAAACCGAATTGGTAAATCCAAAGAGGATGAAATCCTGAGAGCTCAATGTTAGGACAGAGCTAATATGTAATGAAAAACAAATCACTTTAATGTACCATTACGATAATTTATTTCACCTAAATCCTTTTTTAAGGATTCAGGATCATCAGGTAAATCTTCCAACAACGAAATGAGAAAAAAAATGGGATTAGAAATTGGTGGGTAGTGTAATTTTTGTAATTTAATAGAGGGGGTTGAGAGTGGTAGTTAACCAGACAATATAAAGTATAGGGAGGGGTTAATTTTATATATCTCTTAAGTATGTTTTATATTGGAGTAGGAGGAGTGACAGAAAACTTGGCCTCTTTAGATGGTTAATAAAACGGAAAAAAAAGGATTTAGGTGAAATAAATTATCGTAATGGTACATTAAAGTGATTTGTTTTTCATTAAATATATATATATATATATATATATATATATATATATATATATATATATATATATATGTGTGTGTGTGTGTGTGTGTGTGTGTGTGTGTGTGTATGTATGTAGTGCCATGATTGCTAGATTATCCAGAGTAAATTTGCTCCCAGGCTTTAATCCTTATAACATTGATCATCCCTGGCATATCTTATCAGAGCGTAAAATATCTCAGAACAAAAGCGACGGAAACAAATGGAGACTACAAATAATATAGGCTACTTCAGATGCACAAAATCTATTATCAAAAAATAATTTAAAATTCCTAGCATTTGTGGTTTGAACTCATGTGTATAAGCACCAGCGTCATCAAATTTAGTCCGATGTATTTCTATAAAAAAAACTAAATGCTTCACACAAAAACTTTCAAACTTGTCATACATCTTTCTCCATATATAAGCATATATTTCTGTCTGCGTATATATATATATATATATATATATATATATATATATATATATATATACATGTTTCATTAAATAATATAGACAAGTGTTGTTTATTTATTTTATGTAAATTCTTTTCATAACGTCTGATAAGCTTAATAACATTATCATTAAACGAAGAAAGAAAATCACAATATTGATACATAATTTTTAATCCAATCTAAGTTTTCGGCTTACATAAGCCATTATCAAAGATGACAATTGCAATACAATATATTAAGCAATACACGGACAAGAATGGGATGATAGTCTGTTTCTGTTTACATGGATGATTTCCAAGCAACGATAAACACATGCATATAAGACGCTGGAAGCGAAAATCGCACCGTAGCTCATGAAGTCACACATGACCACGCGAGAGTGAATTCGAGAAGTATTAAGTATGGAAAGCCGTTAAAATAAACTAATGGCTTCTGTTACCAATTATATACATTTAAGGATAAATATATATGGTATAAAATGACAATCTGAAAAAAAAATCTTTGATTTTGCCGACGCGTTTCGTCTTCCGACTTTTTCAAGGCAAAAATGAAATCGAAATGTTTTTGTTGTTATAGTTACATTAAAAAAAATCCAAATTTAAAAAGATAGACGCTTCTGTCTAAGCCCTTTTCTGGTTAATGCAAATTTCCTTTATACTGAGAGATTTTTTTTTTCCATGTCGATAATACAATTAAATTACCAGATCAATATATGTTTTCAAAAAAAGTAAATGGATTTTAATTTATTGATCCGAAATGTTTTATCACTATACGTCATTTCTCGTGGCTACACGTATTTGAGAAGACGCTCCGCTTATTTATTAAAAAACAGTATATTTATTTATTTTCGTATACTGGCCTGATATATATATATATATATATATATAGAGAGAGAGAGAGAGAGAGGGAGAGAGAGAGAGACAGAGAGAGATATGGTTCAAGCAACATTGTTCCAAGAAACTGACAGACAGACTACCTGCACAAATCATTTGATTATAATTGTGAAGGCTTTGCGCAGAGCCAACCAAACTTTTACGTGCCACAAAGTCCCCAATCAACCCTCCAAATGTTTTGAATTCAGAGTTGACTTTCTCCTAGACCGGTTGACACCCAAGGCTATAGAAACCGGTCTATTCTGCTATTTAGTAATAGCTGGCGGGGGGGGGGATAAGAAGAGAATTCATAACTTTCGCAAGGGTATTAGCACATAAGTGAATGCAAATGGATTCGACTGGAATTCGAACTCGGCTCTCCGATTCCTCAATAAGTAAATCTATATTTTTTAAGGTTTTATTGAAATTTTATTTAAGTTTCCACATGTCCTCCATCATTAGCAATACAAAGCGTAATACGATTTTGCAGTTCACGGAAAACATTTGCCAACTGATTTACAGTAATGCCTTAAATCACATTAGCTATTTTAGCTGTACTTAAAACTAGGTACATTAAACTTTATAACATTTTTTACAGATTATTTCTATTGCAAATACAAATAAAGTTATAAATTATTTAAAGTGCACACGAACTTTATGGACACCCTGTATAAATACACTTACACATATACACATATATTAACGCAATTATACATATAATACAATGTATATATGTGTGTACATACACACACACACACACATATATATATATATATATATATATATATATGAATTTATATATATATATATATATATATATATATGAATTATATATATATATATATATATATATATATATATATATATATATATATATATATATATATATATATATATATATATATATATATATATCAGGACCAGTTTCTCTAGCGAAAACATTGTTCGAAAATCGTACGCACAATTTGTATAAAAGAAGTGGTATCAAGTCCAAAATAGATTTTACCCGGTACAATCGAATTTGTTGACTTTCTTGTATGCTTATAAAATCTGCATTATTGTAAATATGTTCAGCTTAATACGTACTCTTAAAACTGCCGCTTAGCAACAAATAGCTGCCAACGTTTAGTCCAATTTTTTTTTTCATTTATTTACTTTTCTGAGTGTCTAAATATTCTCTGAGAAACATTAAGAAATAGCCAATAAGGAATGCCGACCAAATTTGCAGAGAATTTTGACTGATCGTTCAGCATATCACCAGAAGTCTCCGGCTCTTCGACATTGAAAGCCTCTTCTTCATTCTTTGAGCTGTCTTCGATGACATCCGGACCGGCAGATTCCAGACTTCCAAACAGCGTCTAAATAAACATGTTCTCTTAGCAGCTGTGTTTTATTGATTTAATGAGTGGAGTTCCGAATAAGAATGTTGTCTTATCGCCTGGGCAAATTTTTCGTGTTTTCTCATGGCTTAATATTTTACTTAAAAAAAAAAAAAAAAAAAAAATTGCATATAAAAATGTCGGGGTTTGAGTGTTCGGGTGCTTACGTCTGTGCTTGCTTGGGTGCAAATAAGATATGATTAAAAAAAAAAAAAAAAGTATAATAAAAAAAAATGTAAAAAAAACTACTTTGAGCACGTGTCTCTAGTCTCGGGGCAAGCTAATTATAACCTGTTCGAATTTTACAGTGTTAATCAAAACACAGAGATTCGAGATGCTATCGAAATGATCCGAGAACTTAAAGCGTAAAATAGCTTTCTGAATGAAAGATAAACGTAAAAACATTTTTTTTTTACTCTATTTATTTCTGATTTTATTTCGGGATCTTTGTGAAACGTCCGCTGAAACGATGGACATCTTTATATATTAACAGGGCGATCATTCTATTCAAATTTTGAGAGAAACCGTCGACAGTTTACGCGGTATTCCATCTACTAACTTTCACTCAAAAGGCGTGATATAGTTTTACGGCATCGCCCCATGCTGGAACACTCTTCCCAAGCCTATATGATAAAGATTAGCTTGTTCAGAAAATTATGTCCGATTTGGGAATAACACTTGTGTTCTAACATATAATAGTTGCACAAAAATATATTACTCAACCCTCCTTATTGTTAACAATCGTCTTCAGAATTTAACATAAAACCATTGTATATCCCTGGGGTCCGTAACCCTTTGCTAACTATGTGCCGACTTAGAGCTTTAAATTCATTCAGTGTGCCAACAGCATACGTATTCTATACAATTCAAAGTCAATATACCTGTTCTAGAATATATTTTATATAGTATATATACTTTAGTATATATATTAAAATTGAAACAGCTAAGTATCTTCTTTGCATTGCAGTAGACATTGGTTCTGACTTTGTGTTGTCATATCAGTGTGACAACAGCATACGTATTTTATACAAGTGGAAATCAATATAGTGTAACCCGGATATAAGAGACCCGGTTATAAGGGAAACTGGGATATAAGAGAGATTTTATCTGGTCCCAAATTAGATCCATACTTACCTAAACAAAATATACCAAACCCGGATATAAAAGAAACCCGGATATAAGATACTTATTCTCCGGTCCCGACAACTCTCTTATATCCGGGTTACACTGTACCTGTTCCATATTTTATATACAGTGTAACCCGGATATAAGAGAGTTATCGGGACCGGAGAAGACGTCTCTTATATCCGGGTTTGGTATATCTTGTTTAGGTAAGTATGGCTCTTATTTGGGACCAGAGAAAATCTCTTATATCCGGATTTCTCTTATATCCGGGTTTCTTATATGCGGGTTACACTGTAGTAATATATAGTATATATATTTTAGTATATATTAAAATTGAAACAGCTAAAGATCTTCTTTCCGTTGTAGTTCGGACTTTGTGATGTCATTTGCGGCTGCGTGCCATTGGAAATTGCTTGACGTGCCACGAATGGTACGCGTGCCGCAGGGTGCCGACATCAGGTATATCCCTCTTGACTATGAAAAAAGCATGAAAAAAATTGACTTTCTTTTTTTACGTGACTTTAAAGATGGCCATACCTTTTCTCTAAGTGCTACCAGCATTAACAGAACATGATGTAAAGTATCCACTTGTGAGCGGAGGGTACGACACTTTTTTTTTTTTTGATTTCCGCAGTGGGGATACGACACTTGAACATTAAGGTGGCAGAGGCTATCAGCAATTGACAATCAATAACTGAAAACACTAGTTAGAATAAAACCCACGTAAAATGTCGAATAAATGTCTCGGATGATGGGCGTCAGCATTTCAAGAACATCGGAACATCACAAGAAAATTGGTAAGTTGAAGAATTTTGATAAATGGGTTCCACCTGCACACAGTAAAAGTCAAAAATATTTTGAATCGTGTTCGATGCTGCGTCTGCGAAATTGGAACGATCCATTCATTGATCCAATAGTGATTTGCGATGAGAAATCGACCCTTTATGACCCTGTAATCGATCGGGTCAGTAGCTTGATTATGACACCAAACACATTTCAAAACCGATATTGCGCCAACAGATTATGATGACTGTCTGATAGTCCACCATTAAAGTTATCTGTTACAGCATGCTGAAGTCGAATCAGTGTCTTTCTGCCGAAGTATACTGCTGGCAAGTGGCATGAAATACGCACTCAGCTATCAAAATTTGCGGCCGGCACTAGGACATTTTACCGCACACAGTGGAAAAGAGTGAGCAATAACTGAACAGTACCAAATAGAATTAAGAACTAGACGATATTCCAAGACATGAGCAGTGTAAAGAGAACGGTATATCCCCCATCAATTAAATAAAACGCTTATTTTAGAATACCCTGTAGGTTAACCAGATCGATAAACACCTTAGGAAAGCCAGAGGGAAAAACGACCGAAACGTTGTAATAACATCAACAAAGATGTGGACAATAGTCCGAAAATAAATGCCGTAAATAATGATAACTCTTCGCGCCATAAATTCAGACAGAAAATACATCTAATGTCTTGTAAAACCTGGCACGTCTAGAAGAAGGATGTAAATAAGTATTATTAACGTTCCACGGATTCCACTGTCGTCGGCATTTTGTTTGCGTACAAAGGGAAATGATTGCAATGTGGAATGCACTACGTTTTTCTTGAGGTTGTCGGTTACGAAGAGAATTAGGGAGCTAGCAAAACAGGTCACTGGAACATACTCTAAGGTGGAAGAGAGAGAGAGAGAAAGAGAGAGAGAGTGGGTCAAGAGGATAGAAATTCGAAGGGGAAAGCAATTTGGAAAGAAGAGACAGGAAGACTGGCGTACCCCTCTTCACATCGAACCAACACACAGTGTATACACGCGAGAAAAACATAGTTACGCGTTGACTAATTCATATATATATATATATATATATATATATATATATATATATATATATATATATATATATAACCAAGTATAGGATTGCTGTATACGGAATAAATTCCAATAACCAACAATTACTATTCTTAAAAGGGAGCTCAATACAGAGTAGGGCGAATATAATTATTTATTCGAAAATTATAACATAAATATGTTATAAAATCCCTACAAAAATAGCCATTTTGTTTCAACACCTCTGGTGTCTTATCAAGTGATGATGTTGAATATAGAATCTATATTCAACATCATCAGCGTATTATATATAGAAGTTCTTTTATATATTTAGTTTTGTTTACTAGATAGTCTGACTTCATTAAAATTGTCATCACTTTTTCATTTACTAGGAATGGTTAACAGGCCCCCCAGTCCGATCTATTTCATCCAATTAATACATTTAACACATCATCCGTTATTTTGCCATTTTTATTCTGAAGGGTTTCTTGAACTGGTTGAGTAATTGTCGGAGACCTGCTGCTAGAGAGAACTTGTGGCCAGATCACGTTAGAACACCGGTTTTGGTAGAATCACCGAAGTTAGGTAGCGCGTGGCCAGTACCTAATTGGGTGGCGGCTTTGGAATACCGCAGGCTGTAGGATTAGATGCACGGGTGGTGTAAGTGATCAACGGCTCGGAACTCTAAATTGAAGAGTCAAGTTCCAGTTCCAGTTGGGTTCGTTATATTCACTTACACGCAAATACGCTTGAGAAAGGTATGAATATATCTACCCCCACCCCGACACACACACCAGAATTAATTATCAGGACTTGTGGATAGCCACAAATGCATTCCGAAAGCTAAATAGAGTATTAAAATAATTAAAAAAAACTTCGTTAAAAACAAAAAATAAAAAAGAGTACTGGACTGTTACGTGATATCTCTCCTCCAATACGGCAGTGAATGCTTGGCAATCTCGTCAATGATGAAGAAGAGACTTGAAGAAATGTGTTGCTTCAGAAGGATACTGAGGATTGGCAAGAACTGGCTGGTCAACTTTAACGCCTCAAAAACAAAACTACTCTCTATTAATCACCATAGAGATCCTTCCCTGCCCCCCCCCCATTAGAATGTCTGATAGTCAACTTCTTGAGAGCAACTCTCTGCGTCTGCTCGGTCTCACGTTGACTGATGACCTGAGATGGAACAAATACATTGAGTCAATTGCATCGTCTACCGCGAGGAAAGTTGGCTCTCTGTGCCGCGCCAGAAATTTTTCTCCCCGGAATCGATACTTCAAATATACAAATCAACCATTCGACCTTGCATGGAGTATTGCTGCCATATATGGTCTGGGGCACCTTCTGTTTGCCTCGGAGTTCTTGACAAGATCCAGAGACGGATATGTAATATAATTAGCCCTGATCTGGCATCTCGTCTACAGTTGCTCTCTCACAGACGCGCCGTCGCCTCTCTCTGTCTTTTCTACAAATACTTTCATGGTAACTGCTCCGAGGAGCTGCATTCGCTGGTTCCCAGACTGCATGAATTCAAGTGCCCTAAGAGGCTGGCATTCCGCTCTCACCCTTTCACTGTAGAAACTTTTAAATGTAGCCGTCTCTTCTACTCCAATTGCTTCATGTCTGGCACCTCTCGTCTGTGGAACACCATTCCCTATTACTGTTTCTCTGTGAGCTATAATCTCTAACTATTCAAATGTAATGTCAATCGAAATCTCCAGTTACCTTGGTCTATCCACTATCCTTCTCCTCATCCTTTCTTCTATCACTCCTATCTGCTCTTGCTCCAAATCTTCTGCAAACCCCTGCATCCTAGTGGCTTCACGCCTTGCTCGGGGCGTAATGCTTAAAAAAAATGTATACAAAAGGTAATCTTATACTTAACATCGGGAACAGAGAGTTGAAATTCCAAGGACGAATATTGAAGAAAGAGGGCTTTGAAAATCTGATGCTCACAGGGTCAGATTGAAGGCAAGACGGACACAGGAATGCAGTATGGAGCTTGACTAAATAGATGGCGGAATAGGATTTCTGAGAAATAAAAAAAGACAATCTTCAAAGAGCTACAAAGGACACAGGACATTTCACATCAGGAAGAAATCCTTGTTGAAAAAGACCAAACATAAACAAGTGCTAGTATAATTGTTCATGTATTATACGCACCCTTTCCCTGATTTTAAATCTTATATACCAAAAAGTTTAAACATTTGGGAAGTGTTTTAACAGAGGACAGAAAGTGTGACACTGAAATCCGAAGACGCATTAGGATGGCCAAAGGTGTATTCCAAAAGCAAAGCAGAGTATTAAGAGACAGGAAAACTGAATTGTTACTTGATACAACAGTGAATGCTTGACAATCTCCTCAAAGATGCAACAGAAATTTGGTGCTACAGAAGGATACTGAGGATACCGTAGGCCGAATATGTGAGCATCGGCGAAATTCTAGAGGAAACATCCTACTTAAAATCCGGAAGAAGCAGTTGAAATTTGTAGGACATATAATGAGGAAAGAGTATTTGGAAAGCTTGATACTCACAGGGGAGATTGAAGGCAAGACAAACAGAAGAAAACAACGCATAAAAAAACTTAGCGAGCTTAATTAAATGGACAGTGGAGCGTCCTGGGTATGACGATAAACTACACCCGCATCCTGGGTATGACGATAAACTACGTCCAACAACAAGGCTTCAGATAATGTTTTCGGAAAAATAATGTTGCCAGCTATACGTTTTTGAAACAATAATGTTGCCAGCTATACGTTTTTTTTTTTTTGGAAAAAATAATGTTGCCAGCTATGCGTTTTTGAAACAATAATGTTGCCAGCTATACGTTTTTTGGAAAAAATAATGTTGCCAGCTATACGTTTTTGAAACATTAATGTTGCCAGGTATGCGTTTTTGAAACATTAATGTTGCCAGGTATGCGTTTTTGAAACAATAATGTTGCCATCTATATGTTTTGAAACAATAGTTTTGCCTGGTATGCGTTTTTGAAACAATAATGTTGCTAACTATATGTTTTTGAAACAATAATTTTGCCAGATATGCGTTTTTGAAACAATAATGTTGCCAGCTATATGTTTTTGAAACAATAATTTTGCCAGGCATGCGATTTTTGAAACAATAATGTTGCCAGGTATGCGTTTTTTGGAAAAAAATAATGTTGCCAGGTATGCGTTTTTTGGAAAAAATAATGTTGCCAGCTATACGTTTTTTTGAAAAAATAACGTTGCCAGCTATGCGTTTTTGAAACAATAATATTGCCAGCTATGCGTTTTTGAAAAATAATGTTGCCAGCTATAAGTTTCATAGTACTGTATATTTAATATATGTATAGATATATGTGTATGTATATATATATATATATATATATATATATATATATATATATATATATACATGAATTTGGTATTAGTTGACCCACAGTGGTTGATATGCCATAAAAACCAACCAACAAACCAAACCAACCATGGAAAGTAGAACAGGGTTTGGGGTAAATACCAAAAAGACAACATTTATTAAGTGCTTCAAAGGTGGAAAGTCACGATCGTCTCCGACCTGAGGGGACACGGCACAAGAAGAAAAATCAGTGTCTGCAAGATTTCTTACATTAAATAAAATATGTTCTGGCTTTAAATAACTTGTAAAAGGTTGATAAACCGTAAAAAATCACTTCGAGTCATACAGAAGGCAAATCGGACAGAAGGAAACAAGTGGTAACGTATTTAACAAAATTTTAAATGGATGTCAGATCAGGAAATGGGAGAAAGGATAAACACTGCTTTCAGCAATAAAGGATGGGAAGATATGGAGTGGCATTGATCGCCCACGTCTTGAGGGTTGGCTGATTTTGTTTAACGGTATATCAAGAACTCGTTGGGTCATTCAATGTCGAAATCTAAATATTTCGAATACAATTTATGGCTTCAACTTAATATGTTATTCTGCTTTCACAAGTGAATACATGGTAGGTGATACTCAGCTTTTGTGCATATACATGTTTGTGTGGACATCATTACTAAAGGCGTTCATATGTGTGTTTTATACTCTGTAGTTGAAGGTATATTTTGAAATAAAGCTTGATTTCTTTAAGAAATAACATAGGATATTATATGGATTAATGTCATAAAAGATTTCTTTCATTTTGCTTATTTGGTTGGTTAGTTGATTTTGTTTACCAGCATATCGACCTCTATAGGTTTATTAATGGCGAAATCTAAACGATTTGAATATAATTTTATGGCTTCAACTAAATATATGTTGAACGCAATTGTACGCCTTCAACTACAGATAAAACATATTGTTAGTCATTTTGCTTTAAAATGTATTGTTGGTAATTTTTTTTTTTCTGTAAATCGGTATCCTTGGGAATTTTACTATAAATAAGTATTCTCGGTTGGTTTTTGTTTAGATGCATATCAACACCTCTATGGGTTACTTAGTGCCGAAATCTAAATATTTTGAACAGAATTTTATGACTTCAACAAAATATATTTTGAAAAGATATGTACGCCTTCAACTACAGATAAGATGTATTGTTGGTTATTTTGTATAAAATATATGTTATTGGTAATTTTATTATAAATCAGCATTCTTAGGAAATTTTACCGTAAATATGTATTTTGGCATCTGTCTATATTTAACACTGAGGGAAAACATGCCTGGATGGAAATTTCTTGTTGAATTTTGAAAACGGAAGAAAAAAGATGCAAGGATGGAAATTACTTGTTGTATTGTTGTTCTCTGAGTTCTAACTCAGATAAAAAAAATGATAGCTGGATGGAAAATTCTTATTGCATTTGGAAGAAAGAGGATTGAAGACGATGGATGCAAATTACATGTTGTATTTGGAACACGGAGGAAAAAGATGTCTGGATGGCAAATGTTATGGGGTCCACTCCTTTTTTATACAAGTGGACTAGACCAGTGTGTATTGCTGCCGGCGAATACCCGGTAATTTTAATGTAAATAAGTATTTTGGCTTAGTTGATTTTGTATAGCGGCATATCAACACCTCTGTGGGTCTTTTAATGTCGAAATGTAAATATTTCGAACATAATTTTAGAGTTTCAATTAAATAAAGTCATTTTTAATATAAAAATGTATTACTGTCATTTTTACATTACAATTGTCATAGGTCTTTACCTATAACTATAGAATGAATTCTTCCTAACACTATGTGTACTACGTCTCTCAAGAGAGAGGGACGAATCTAGCCGAGCTTCTCGGCTTGACGGTCGAACTGTCTGCCTCTGAGCAGAGAGGAACCCGGACGAAGCTCCGCCGAAGGGCAGAGTCTCTTTCGGGGAGGTTGACCGACCTTATCCCGTTTATACGGGTCCTTCGGGCATTTTTGGAAGAGCCTACGGGGTCGGGAAAACCCACGTTAAACTCGGCCTTGTGCCACATGCTACCCTTGTGGGGTGGGGGTGGCTAGATACCGAATCAAGCTGAGAAGCTCGGCTTGACGGTCGAACTCTCTGCCTCTGAGCAGAGAGGAACCCGGAGGAGGCTCCGCCGAAGGGAAGAGTCTCGTTCGGGGAGGTTGACCAACCCGATCCCGTTTATATGGGTTCTACGGGCATTTTTTGGCCGAGCCTACGGGTTCAGGAAACCCACGTTAAACTCGGCCTTGAGCCACATGCAACCCTCGTGGTGGGGATAGATACCGAATCGAGTCGAGCTGATAGTAGCTCACTCCTAACTAGACTGACAGTCATACTAACACCTTCCACATCTTGTATTATTATTTCGTGTAATATACTTTCCTTATTTCTACACTTGTGTTCGTGTTGTTCTTCCTTGGTCCTAACCTGGACCATAACAAGAAAGTATTTATATACTTTCATGGTGTTTTTGTTTGGGTGGGAGCTTACTATTTACCCATAGCTGGGACCCTAACACATGCTAACATCTGGACTTCTTGAAGGAATGCAGTATATAAAAGAGAAATAATTCTATGCAAGCTAAGGAGAAATTATAATTTCCATAAAATCTTGTAACTGCTTTTTGAAGAACAAAGGGTTTGACCCGTTTTTGTCTTGGGAAATATTCGTTGGAAATAAAAATATAATGCTTCTAACCGTTATCTAAAAATCTACCTCCTACATTGCAGTGAATGCTGGACAATTTCATCACATATGAAAAGGAGTTTTGAGGCAACAAAGGCCTGACTTTACGAAAGGAGGCCGAAAATACCATGGTCGATACATGGTAACGAAGACATTTTAAGTAAAAAGGAAACAAAAGCACGGACGTAGAATCAGATACAGACAGTTTCTAGGATACGTAATCCGAAAGAGGAGCTTGGAGAATTTGATACACACAAAGTATAATAAATACAAGGTCCCCTTAATCGCCTACGTCCTGAAGAGGTACGTTGCATTATTCATTTTCTCTCACCATTTTTGTCTTGCGTTTCCATCAACGCTCTATATTTCTTCTGCCCAATGCGTTTTTACTCTCCCTTCGTGCCGCCCAAATTATGCCGCCAGGTTTCTAAGGACGCACATTCCAAAGTGGGAAAAGTTGCCGACGTCAAACCCAACTTCCATAGTCTCTTGACCCGAACCCAAGATTACCTCACACTAAGATTAAAAAAAAACTGTGTTGAACGCCGCACATAAGAAACACATACACACACACACACGCGCGCGCGCACACACACACACACGCGCATACACAAACACACACATATATATATATATTTTTTTTTTCTGTGAGTGTTTGTGTGTGAACACGTATCCCTCAGCGTCTGTTCTCTCAGACATCGTGACTCATATGTTGACAACTTACTTTTCTTCAAGCTGTCATAACCGCAGTTGATTTGACTTCTCACCCATAAGCTTAAATCCGCATTTTGGATCCCGCTACATTCCAAAAGCAACAGGCTGGGCCACGTCAAAATAAAATCCATTCTGCGTAAAGAAATGCCCCTCCATTAAAATACCATCAACATTTACTTATCTTTCCTTTTCTCTGCTTTTTTTCTTTGTTACTAAACTTTGCACAATATAAGGTGCGAAAGCCACTCAAGGAAGACCGTTACCGACGAAAAGGTAATGCTGGATGAGGCGTGTGATAGGAATGACAGCGAAGAAGAATGGATGGTTATGGAGGATAGATAACAATTGACTTTTGACCTGAAGTGGTTAAGAGTGACGTATTTAAGGAAGCTAGCGCAAGCAAATCTGTTTAATAAAGTGACAATTCTAGAAAAAATATGTCTGCATTTACTGTTGCATTTGGAACACAGGGAAATAAAGATGCTGGAGGAAATTTCTTGTTGCATTTACTATAAATCGGTATTGTCGGTTGGTTGATTTTGTTTACAAGCATATCAACACCTCTATGGGTTACTTAGTGCCGAAATCTAAATATTTTGAACAGAATTTTATGGCTTCAACAAAATATATTTTGAAAAGATATGTACGCCTTCAACTACAGATAAGATGTAATGTTGGTCATTTTGTATAAAATATATGTTATTGGTAATTTTATTATAAATCAGCATTCTTGGGAAATTTACTGTAAATATGTATTTTGGCATCTGTCTATATTTAACACTGAGGGAAAAACATGCCTGGATGGAAATTTCTTGTTGAATTTTGAAAACGGAAGAAAAAAGATGCAAGGATGGAAATTACTTGTTGTATTGTTGTTCTCTGAGTTCTAACTCAGATAAAAAGAATGATAGCTGGATGGAAAATTCTTATTGCATTTGGAAGAAAGAGGATTGAAGACGATGGATGCAAATTACATGTTGTATTTGGAACACGGAGGAAAAAGATGTCTGGATGGCAAATGTTATGGGGTCCACTCCTTTTTTATACAAGTGGACTAGACCAGTGTGTACTGCTGCCGGTGAATACCCGGAAGTGATAGAGAGTATGAGGTAACCGCTTTGTAGGAGTCACAGTTGCGAGCACGTAGACTCAGAAGGAAGTATTTTCCCAGACTGTATATATATTATTAGGTTGGTGCAAAAATAATGACGTAATAATGTCGTTTTTTGACGTATTTTTTAACGTCAAAAAACGACATTATTACGTCATTATTTTTTCACCAACCTAATATTATTGTTACTAACCGCATTTCTGGATCTTCTAACCGTATTACCAATTGTATTATTGCGTCAATACATTTATTTGCTGTATTTCATTCCTGCGTTTGTCAATCATTTGAGACCGGATTTCATCCCGGAATCCACAACAGAAAGTGTTTGTTGCATTTAGAGAATGGGAAGGAAAAGGATGTTTTGATGGAAATTACTTGTTGCATTTGAAGCACCGAGGAAAAAAGATACCTAGGTAGAAAGTTCTTGTTGCATTTGGAAGACAGAGGAACAAAGATGCTGAATGGGAATTACTTGTGATATTTGGAACAGAGAGGAAAAAAGACGCTTAGATAGAAATTACTTGTTGCATTTGAAGTACCGAGGAAAAAAGATCCCTAGGTAGAAAGTTCTTGTTGCATTTGAAAGACAGAGGAATAAAGATGCTGGATGAGAATTACTTCTTGCATTTCGAACACGGAAGAAAAAGATGCCTGGATGTAAATTTCTTGTTGAATTTGGAACAGAGAAGAAAAAAGATGCTTAGACAAAAATTACTTGTTACATTTGGAGCACAGAGGGAAAAAATGTCTGGATGGAAATTGTTCGTTGCATTTGAAACAAGGAGAAACATTTGCCTAGAAGGAAATCACTTGTTGCATTTGCAAACATAGAAGAATTAAGATGTCTAGATAGAAATTACTTTGGAGCACGGAGGGAAAATGCCTGGATGAAAATCTCTTGTTGCATTTGCAAACATAGAAGAATTAACATGTCTAGATAGAAATTATTTTGGAGCACGGAGGAAAAATGCCTGGATGAAAATTATTTGTTGCATTTGGAGCATGAATAAAAAAAAATGTCTGAACGCAAATTCGTACATGACGTGTCCTAGCTGTAATAGTCTTACAACGCTGCGTCTTTGGAGAAAGACTGAAGAATAGGCGGCGAATAGGTCATAACTTACCAGAGAGGGCAAACGATTTTGAGACTCTATTAAGGTAAGAAAGTGAGATTTGAGTAGTTCTAATACTACGTTGCCGGCCCAATAGATATTTACTAAACATAAAGTATCACAGAAAGGGTCAGCTATTTGACGAAGAAATAGGATGAGCTGACCATTTTTGCAACTTCCTCAGGGATTGCTTGTTTATATGAGATTCGTTGAAATCACTATATTGTTATCTGGCTGGGGGCCGGCAACCTTTTGCTATGTACCGACTTAGAGTTTTAAAATCATTCAGTGTACGAGCATCATACGTATTTTTATACAAGTCAACCTCAATGTACCTGTTCTACAATATATCTTATATAGTAATATACACTATATATAAATTAGTATATATTAATGTTGAAACAGCTAAATATCTTCTTTGCGTTGTAGTCGTTATTAGTTCGGACTTCGTGATGTCATTTGCGGTTGCGTGCCAAATGTGCCTCGCCAAGCAATTTCCAATGGCACGCGTGCCGAAGGTTGCCGAGCCTGGTATACGGTAGCTAAATGTTATTGGGTAGTTCCCAAACTAATGGCCGCAATCCAAACAGAAGTTTCTAAGGATATTCCTAATCTTTGCTCGTCGCTTTTGTGAAGAAAAAAAATACATTAAAATAAACGCATGCTAAACCTAACAGATTAATGCAGATCTATTTAGAGTATAAACTGAAATGTTTTCAAACGAACCAACTTAACAAAATTGATGAAAAAAATATTGGATCCTTTTAATTCATTCAGGAGATAAGGAAATTATCATATTAGGTACTTCCATTTATTCGCAGTACCTAAGATTTAAAATGATTTTTTTATTGTAAAAGCTTTCTTAAATCATTCCTTTTAACTTTAATTGAAAGCTAAAGGATTAAATTTACTGTTTCCAGTAAGCACTGTACTGTACTTCAAACAGAAATTGCATTGATTGGAATCGATTCTTTTTATTTTGCAAAATGCAAAAGATAGCTTATTAGCGCCATTTTAATCTTCTCTCATCGCAGTGTAATTCTCTCTATTAAAATCTCTTCCAAAAAATAAAATATACTTTTCGCAATGGTTATTTAACAAATATTAGTTGGTTTAAAGTATAATTAATATGATTTTAAGCGAACATTATTTACTTTTAAGCATAAAATAACAGAGAAATGGATTTTTAAAACAAACGGTAGGGGTGATTACTTACTTGTTTACGCGAATGATGATCGATGACAAGTGCGGATAAGGTGTTGGTGCCTTTATTTTTTTCTACATAGACTTTATCTGTTAAAACATAATTTAAGAAAATGATGGGCGAACACTTATTTTATATAATTTTTAAGTACTTCACCATTTCCTATCTCTGGTCATACCTGCGAAATCATAGGTATATATTTACTACACAAAGTAAGCAAGACAAATGATCAAAATGATACAGGACTCTACAGGGACGACGGTCTCATAATCTTAAGAAATTATAACAAACAAAACAGAGAAAAAACTAGAAAAGGAATAATAAAGATTTTAAAAATAAAATAACGAGTTCGACATAGATATAAAAACTAACCTAAATGAAGTTAGATTTTCTAGATGTTACCTTCAACCTAAAAAAGGGACACATAAACCATACAGAAAACCCAGGACTCTACACAAAATATTTAATAAAAACACAGTAAAAATCAGCTACAGTTGCACCGAGAACATGACACAAATACTAAAAAAGCACAACAGGAAAACTATCAACAAAACACAAATTAAACCCATGTGTAACTGTGGAATAAAGAATGAATTTTCTTTAAACGGTAATTGCTTACAAAACAACATAATATATCAAGCAACGGTAAAACACGAGATAACGAAGAAAAAGTATACATAGTATACACAGGAGTAACTGAAGGACCCTGGAAACAAAGAAAGTATGGACACAAAATATATTTCACAAATAGTAAATACGCGAACAGCACAATGCTTTCTAAATATTTCTGGGAAATAAAAAAACAAAAAAACAAAAAAAAAATGCAAACCACACCAAAAATACCATGGAAAATAAGGAAAATCTCATCAGCCTAAAACAATCACTCCAAAACCTGCAAACTTTTCTTGCAGGAAAAAATAACTTCCCAGGTCAAAATAAATTACTAAATAATCTGTGCTCATCTCAAAATGCAGCCATGAAAACGAATTTTTACTACGTTACTGAAAAATTGAAAACTGAAAAGAATAAATATAATTAAATAAAATAATTAACCCTAAATTAAATAAATTAACCCAAGCAAATAATAAACAAATTAATAAACCACTTCCGATAGAACAGACGAAATACAATAAATAAAAATGAGAAATAAATACATAAAAACAAGTAAAAATAATCAATCTATATAAATAAATAAAGTAAATAATAAACAAATTAACAAACCAATCTCGCCAAAATAACCGTTCGAATAGACTACAACAATCAAAAGTAGTCTAAATTGTCAAAATTGGACAAAAAAAGCTATAACTGCTATATAATGATACAATATTACTACGTTACTTAAAAATCGAAAACCGAAAAGAGTAAATAAAAATATGTATAATAAAAAATAAATTAATCGAAATAAATAAACAAATTAACAAACCGCTCCCGCTAAAATAACCGTCAGAACAAATAAAAATAAAACAAATAAGCAAAAAGCAAGTAAAAATAATCAATCCAAATCAATCAAATCAGAAACAAATTAAAAACTGATCTCCGCCATAATATCAGATTAGACTATAGCAATCTATCCAAAAATTGGACGAATAAATAACTTTAATTATCAGACCAAAATAAACTATTAAAGAGTTGACCTAAGCAAATACTCCCAAATTGTTACTTCGTTGATAAAACATCGAAAACCGAAAAGAATAAATAAATATATAAGAACTGAAAAAAAATAAAAACAAGTAAAATAAATTAACCCACATAAATAAACCAGACCCGCCAAAATAACCGCCATAATGGAATATCCACAATGCACCACTGGCCCATATATATAAATAGTCGAGAAATAAACCAACACTCGCCACCTGACGATTGTGTCTAGCATTAAACAGCCTGATGCCTCTCAGTGTTGACTTCAATGTTCACTTTTATATTTACATACGCTCTATCTCTGATATTGACCACTTATTCCATAAATATACCACAACATAAAACTAGATTTCTTCTTTCATATATATATATATATATATATATATATATATATATAAGTTTAGATTTACGTAAATTATACTCGCATCTTTTGTAATATTTATTTTTATTTTTGGACTATAAGCAGGGTTTCTCCTATATGACACATGTGTAATTTTATAAAAAGACATAATATATACCTTGTGCATGATGAACTGGAAAACCAGCGAAACTTAAGTCGCATACCAAAACGTAGGTATATATATATATATATATATATATATATATATATATATATATATATATATATATATATATAATAATGAAACCTAATCTTTAATTTAGTTTACCAATATAATAAATAAATTACATTCATAAATTAATTTTAAATATTAAAATAGATGTTATTGTTATTTTTTTTTTTTTTTTTTTTTATATATATATTGTGGAAATACAATTAGTCGGGTGAATAAACTATTAAAATTTTAAATATTTCTTTATGTCCTAGATAAATATGTTTATTACAATAATAGTTATATTTAGTCCTGAAACTATTTACTTAAAAAATTAAAAATTTAAATTAATAACAAAATTTTTTTCAGACATCGAATTTTCTATCAAACATTGTAAACTATCTTTTACATAATTTTGTTAAAACAAAATTATAACAACTCTATCTCTCTTTCCCCCTCCCCCTATCTCTCTCTTTACCATAAGACTCACTTGTATACATTTTCTACAATTCATTTCCGTTTTATTAACCATCTAAAGACGTCAAGGTTCTGTCACTCCTCCTACTCCAATATAAAACATACTTAAGAGAGATATAAAATTAACCCCTCCCTATACTTTATATTGTCTGTTTAACTACCACTCTCAACCCCCTCTATTAAATTACAAAAATTACACTATCCACCAATTTCCAATCCCATTTTTCCTCTCAATTCGTTGTCGGAAGATTTACCTGATGATCCTGAATCCTTAAAAAATGATTTAGGTGAAATAAATTATCGTAATGGTACATTAAAGTCGTTTGTTTTTCATTACATATATATATATATATATATATATATAATGGACTCTCCAGTCAGTTTCGAAGTATGAGGATCTGACAGCCTAATTTATTGAGTTATGAAATTTCGTGCGATAATCTTAACTGGTACATAAGACCTGCTAGTGATTTACAAAGGAGGCCACATATGGAGCAAGTGTGGGGATTGTGGGATGAGATTACTGTTAGATTTACTGACCTTTTAGATGTTAATCTCGCTTCTTGAAGACGATTCAGACAAGCAAACTGAAAACTGCTGAGTCCACTAAAACACATTGATCTCCATTCTACCCGCTCCAAAGCTAAGGGCTCAAGGGTGTTATGTGGTATATTGACAGCTGACAAGTTGAAAATATATATATATATATATATATATATATATATATATATATATATATATATATCGCTAATCATATTCAACTTAAAATTTCAACATTTTAAAAGGTAAACCCATCTAAGAAAATCCAAATTCTTCTTATTCTTGTTGGAGGATTCCTTTCCTCTCTCACTTTCACCACTTTTTATCTCTGGCCATACTAGGTCATTTAGGACTAAGGTATCTGGTCAGATCATCAAGCCATTGGCCACCATTTAGCGCTCTTCCACTATCATACTGTTCACTCGGTTGCCCTAATTGCCCACCTGTTATCTCTGAGGTGAGACGGTTGGCCAGCCCATCTATCCTTGCACTTCTTGACGGTCATGATTATGTGCTTAAATCCAGTCTGCTATCGTCTCCAAGTGTTGATCTTCCTATCACGTAAGGTAATGCCAAGCATAATTCGCTCTATTTTTCTTTGGGCCAGTGCAAGAGTCTTTGCTGTGGTGGTGTTCAACAACAAATTTCTCAAACCATAAGTCAGCGCTGGCTGCAGATATACATTAAACAACTCTCTCTTTGTTTCAACGATTGACTTATGACTTCTCAAGACGTTATAAACCTTTGCAAAAAACTCCCTGCCAAACAGAATATTTCTTTTGACCTCCAGAAGTAAGACCTCGTCCCTGGCGTACTTCTTTCCGGGTTGCACATAACGGAGTAGTTTTTCGATGTTCTTTTCATTTACAATAAATGGTGATTGTTCTGAAGTGTGATTTCCTTCGTGTTTTATCCGTCCAGCAGTAGTCGTTTCTCTTGCATATGAACAGCATGATTCTTGAGTGAACCCCAAAAGTTACTGAATGTGACAAAATTCCCTTCGGCACTTTCCATTTTCAGGATACCTCAGGCGCTGGGGAGTAATCCATTCCCCTCCTGATGGAGAGGTATTGCCTCGAGGTGGGATGGCCTCCTCTGCTTCACCGAATATTATTGGCAAAGGAGGGAAATCCACAGGCGTTCAGGACAGGATACACGCATACCGACATCTTGATTGTTTTACCCTTACTGTTCCGGGCATTTATATCATCTATGCCTTCGCCATGAGAACTAAGCAGTCATCTAATATATCACTACAGTTATTATACTTATTAGTGATTATAAATTAGGTTAGGTGAATTTTGGACTATTTTTAGAAAGTAAACATTGTAGATTCTAGGGTTGAATGTGATCAGTTCTGACACATGAAGTTAGGTTAATAAGTTTTACCAAATGATGAGCATTTAGTTTTAAAGATTGTCTGAGAAAAATCTACAGAAATACCTAATTTCTACAGGTTTTTACTTACAAACTGACTTCAAAATGCTACCATTTCAAGAATAAATCTAGATAAAGTTCATATCTTTTTTATTGGATACATTGAACGGAGAATTTTAATTATGAATCTCTACAAGCAAAATGTGCAGATTCTTTTCTGTATTCAATAAATATGAAACTATTAAAAAAATGTAAAGGGGCCGGTTCCTTGTACCACGGTGATAGTCCAAGGTAGAACCAATAAAGAAGAACTCGAATACGGATATGGAATAACACAGATATATTACAAACAGGAAAATATACAGAGAAGAAGAAGGGTTTAGTACGAACAATCAGGTTTAGTAGTAATTGTCGGAACGCGACTCTGTTTCGGACTGCCTCTGACTCGACTGAGTCGCTCGCTCTGACTGACTGACAGACTCCTGACGGACCTCACTGCAGACTTCAGACTGAACAGTATTTAGTCACGCCCCCACGAGGGCATCATGTGGCACAAGGCCGGTTTAACGTGAGATCTCCGAGCCCGTGGGCTCGGCCAAAAATATGTCTTTTGAACCCGTATAAACGGGTTTAGGGTCGGTTTACCTCCCCGAAAGAGACAAAGCCCTGCGGGGTAGCCTCGTTCGGGTTCCTCCCCGCCCGAAGGCAGAGAGTTCAACCGATCAGCCACGCAGCCGGTCGCCCGACTTCAGACGGAACGGTATTTAGTCACACCCACCACGAGGGCATCATGTGGCACAAGGCCGGTTTAACGTGGGGTTTCCGAGCCCGTGGGGTTTCCGAGCCCGTGGGGTTTCCGAGCCCGTGGGCTCGGGCAAAAATATGCCCTTTGAACCCTTATAAACGGGTTCCGGGTCGGTCTACCACCCTGAAAGAGACTCCCCCCTTCGGCGTAGCCTCCTTCGAGTTCCTCACCGCCCTAAGGCAGAGAATTCAACCGATCAGCCGATCAGCTGGTCGCCCGACTTCGGGCTGAACGGTATTTAGTCACCCCCCACACACGAGGACAGCATGTAGTACAAGGCCGGTTAAACGTGGGGTTTCCGAGCCCGTGGGCTCGGCCAAAAATATGCCCTTTGAACCCGTATAAATGTCGTAGCCTCCTTCGGGTTTCTCCCCGCCCGTAGGCAGAGAGTTCAACCGATCAGACGATCAGCCGGACGCCCGACTTCGGTCTGAACTCACTGCTTCCTCTTGAGGCCCAGTATTTATTGCGTATGGAATTTTCCATTATGCTATTATGGGTAAGGGTCCCATAATAGTTACAAAAAAGGCTATCCAATGAATAAGGTTTGTTAGATCATAATTAATAAAAAAATAAAAAAAAATTAGATGAAAGTTTATATAACACCATAACACTTCTGGGCACAAATTATAAGACAAAATGTTTTAACACTATTTACATTATTCAGACTATTGTCCTCATCATTGTTGCCATATTTATTACAACGTTTCAGTCGTTGTACGCTCTTGCTTTCTTGTGATACATATGACAACAAAGATGAGGACAATAGTCCGAATAATGTAAATAGTGTACATAATACCTCATCTCAGAAATATAGACAGATACCAAAGGGCCGAAACGTTGTAATAAATATGGCGACAAAGATGAGGACTATAGTCCGAATAATGTAAATAGTGGACATAATACCTCATCTCAGAAATATAGACAGATACTGAAAGGCCAAAACGTTGTAATAAATATGGCTAAAAAGATGAGGACATTAGTCCGAATAATGTAAATAGTGGACATAATACCTCATCTCAGAAATATAGACAGATACTGAAGGGCCGAAACGTTGTAATAAATATGGCGGCAAAGATGAGGGCAATAGTCCGAATAATGTAAATAGTGGACATAATACCTCATCTCAGAAATATAGACAGATACTGAAGAGCCGAAACGTTGTAATAAATATGGCGACAAAGATGAGGACATTAGTCCGAATAATGTAAATAGTGGACATAATACCTCATCTCAGAAATATAGACAGATACTGAAGGGTCGAAAACGTTGTAATAATGTTTATTAAAAATCACCCTAAAACTACTACACAATAAAACATTACGTAATAATATAGCTAAATTTTTTCAATTTTCCTTAGAAGTAAATGAAGGTCTTATTTCATTATACGATGATTAGTAATAATGTGCTTGTGGCATGCATCGTGTCCATATGTTGTAAAGCTTCAGTAATTTATGAATTTTAAAAGGCTTTGCTATAAGGACTTTACTGATGAACAAAAGGAAATTCCAACGCTACGATTTTGAAGCGAAATTTAATCTTTAAACTCGTTTCCTCCAAAAAACGGTAAGGATTTGGAAAATAATATTTTAGGTCCTTATTGCTTAGGTCCTTATTGCTATTGATCTGTAAATAAAACTTTTTAAAAATGAGAAAATCTCAGACGTTTTGCATATGCTCGCCGCAGAAAAAAAAAATCCCCTAAACTGTACAATAGGTATAAAGAACGCCATCTTTGATGTACATCAGTTTTCCCCCATTTCTCAATCTATGACTAAATATACTTTAATGTTTAAAAAATTATTCAGCATTAGGCTTGAAATCGTAAATTCACCCCTCTCACGTCAAAACACCATATTTTCAAATTCCTTTGCAACAAAGAGAAGTAAATAAATCCCTGATTCCAACGTCGTCTTCACGTGGACTCAACCTGCAGGAACTAACTGTTACTCTGTTATGCCACCGCTGTTCTGGGGATAACGAAAGTATCTGGTTAATATTAGCAGTGTTCTTTATGGCTATTTTACGTGTAGAACTCAGCCAATTGCTCGTTCTACAGTCTTTTTTTTTTTCCATCACTTGTTAAACAGCCTTTACCACCGCCTCCAAACCCGGTTCTTCTTTCTTGGGTGTCTCCTGACCATCGTCTGATGCTCCGCAGTCGATGTTACAGCGTCAATAACTTGATGCCTTTTTTTTTTCTTTTTTTTTTTTTTTCTTGATAAGCAAGCAATTGAAATCACGTCTCGTATAACAAGACACTGACTGCTGTCTTTCGCTTCTTCTTTACTGTTTATTTCTTCGTTTTCCACGATTTATTTTCTTTTTTTTTTTCTTTTTTTTTTTTTTTTTTGCTTCATTGATTTCATGTCCGTTTGCGTTTCTGGAAGTGATACGCCAGACTGATGTCGCTTGTTCTGTTCAAACAGATTTAAATGCTCATTTTTTTTTTTTTTTTTTTTTTAATTCTAACGTTATGATATGCGTCTGTGCGTCTGAATTGTGTGTCCCTCTGTGTAATATCTTTCTCTTCGTTTGTGTTTTATGTTTTGTATATTTTTTTTAACCGTTCCGGGGGTTTTATTCTTTTCTGATGTTATTTTCTCTTTTTATTTTGGTAATATATTTGTTTGACTCCTTTCTTTTCTAATTACATATCTCACCAGTTTTTTTTTTTTCTTTCCGTCACTATTTTTTTTTCTTTTCGTTTTAAATTTTCTGTCTTATTTGGAAAAAATTTTCAGCCCCATTCTTGGTTAATTTTGTTTGTTTTTTCCTTGTTTTTTTTTTCCTGTTTTTTTTTCTTGTTTTTTTTTTCCTGTTTTTTTTTTTTTTTTTTAACGTTTCTTCCGTATTTTCTTTCTCTATTTCTTTTGTTCCTTCTTTATTTAATACTGATGTAATGAATATGCATACACCTGGGTTCCTCCTCACAGTAATATGATTGGCTGGTGTCAGCCATAAATACAGACTGATGTGGAGGTACAGGGAGAACGCCTAATGACTACGCCTATTGGTCTACACCTATTGCCTACCACTACGACGAGGACCAGTCGATTACGGTTACCTGCTAGATTGTCCTACCTGGTTACAGTAATCAACAACCACTTTGCTACTTCGAACAAATATATCTCATTCCGGGTGATATCAAATACCATTTTAAGGCTTTCTTTCCTTTTGGTTTATTTATTTCTATCTTTCTTTTATGGCAAATCATTCTTTGTTTCATTTCTTCTCCAATTTTTCATTGTGATCTTTTCTTGGTTGCCCCCTTTCTTTTTCTCTCTCTCTCTCTTTCTTTCTTTATTTCTTTCTTTCTTTTATTGAGCTTCCTTTTTTTATTTCTCCTTTTCTTTCTATCTCTTTTTTTTTCTTTCCTTTCCTTTTCTACTTTCTTATTTAGTTTCTTTTTTAAGGTTTTTCTTTCTTTTATGGCAAATCTTTCTCTATTTCTTCCTCCTCCATTTATTCATCGAGATCTATTCTTGGTTTCCATTTACTTTCTCTCTTTCTTTCTTTATTTCTTTTTTATGCTTCTTTTGCTTTCTTTATTTCTCTCTTTCTTTAAGTCTTTCTCTCTATCTTTTTCTTTCTTTCTTTCTTTCTTTCTTTATTTACTTCCATTTTTAGAATTTCTTTCATTCTAGTTTATTTATTTGTATTTTTCTTTTATCGTCAATCATTCTTTATTTCTTTCTATCTATATTTCTTCAACTGATTCTTGTTTCACTGTTTCTTTCTTTCTTTCTTTATATATTTATTCATATATATATATATCTATCTTTTTTCTTTCTTTTTTATTTTCTTTCTTGTCTGCGTTTTAATTTCTTTTCTTCTTCACGGCTTTCCTTTTTTTCTTTATTTACTGGTTACTGCTTCTTTCCTTCATTCCTCTCTTTCTTTGTTTTTTCTTTCTCTTCTTTTCTTCCTTTCTTTTTTGTTTTCTTTCATTCTGCCTTTCTTTCTCTTCTTTCTTTCTTTTTCCTTTCTTTCCTATTTTCTTCCTTGTTTGCGTCTTCTTTTCTTTCTTCATTTCTGTCTTTTCTTTTTCATTTTTTCTTCCTTCCGACTTTATTGCTTTCTTTCTTTCTTTCTTACTTACTTACTTTTTCCTTTTTTCTTTCTATTAGGTTGGTGCAAAAATAATTTCGTTTTCTAACATATGTTACTATGTGAGAAAACGAAATTATTTTTGCACCAACCTAATATTTTCTCTTCTCTTCTTCCTTTCTTTTTTGCTTTCTTTCTTTGTGCCTTTCTTTCCCTTCTTTTTTTTCCTTTCTTTCTTTGCGTCTTAATTTCTTTTCTTTCTTCATCTCTGTCTTTCTCTTTTTCATTTTTTCTTCCTTTTTTTTGTTATTGCCTTCTTTCTTTCTTTGTCTTCTATTCTCTTCTTCCCTTCTTTTTGCTTTCTTTCTTTCTGGCTTTCTTTCTTTTCTCTTCTTCCCTTCTTTTTGCTTTCTTTCTTTCTGGCTTTCTTTCTTTTCTCTTCTTCCCTTCTTTTTGCTTTCTTTCTTTCTGGCTTTCTTTCTTTTCTCTTCTTCCCTTCTTTTTGCTTTCTTTCTTTCTGGCTTTCTTTCTTTTCTCTTCTTCCCTTCTTTTTGCTTTCTTTCTTTCTGGCTTTCTTTCTTTCTTTTCTCTTCTTCCTTTCTTTTTTTGCTTTCTTTCTTTCTGCCTCTCATGGTTTATTTTCTTACTTTATTTGTTCATATACTCTTTATATTCTTTTCTGTTCATTTATTTCTTTGTTTCTTTAATCTTCTTTTTTTTATTCATTTTCTCTTTCTTATATTTGCAGTCGTTTTTTGTCTTTTTTCATTCATTTTTCTTAATTCGTTTCTTTTTTTCTCTCTTCTTCGTTCTTTTTTTCTTTTTCTAAAAGAGTTAATCCTTCTTCATTTCCTTCATTCAATTCCGTTTTCCTTCTTTCTATCACATCATTCCATCGTTCAAGACTTTCAACTCACTCATTCATTCATTCATTCTGTCTTACTTTCTTTCTTTAGCACATTTCTTGTTTTTTTTCATTTTCCTTCCTTTTTTTTGCTTACTTATCGCCTTTTATTCTTATTACGTTTTTGCCTTATTTGTAACTATTTCAAAGCTGCTCCCCCTTTTTGTCATCTAATTCTTTCACTGTATTTATTGAAGCCGATTTTCAAAAATTATATTCTTTTCTATTTCCTTTGTTTAAAATTATCTATCTATATCTGTCATACGAATACAATATGGAAACCAGTAATAACAAGTGCTACAGAAAAGCTATGAATAACAACAAAAATTGCACTATAAGCTCCATTAAAAAAAAAATAATAATAACTAAAAATTGCAATATGAGCACTGGTAAAAAACGGTTTCTGATATATTAAGTGTATGTCCCAGAAATTCCGTTATGTCCCTAAGGACACATGGCCCCGGGGACAATGACATAAATCCAGTTACTAAAGCCAAAGATTTGTCAGTTCATTACCAGGCAGAGGTGGACCAAAACTTGGAGAGTTGAGTTAAAGGGAAATAACTGCTGAAACATCAGGAAGAGGCATGGCACGTGGAACTAGAACAATCTGCCCCGGTAGACGAAAAAAAAAGGGTTCGGTTCGAAATGTCAATCACCTGAAGAAGGCCGGGGCGTACAACGGATGAAACCTTGTGAAGATAAAGATAAGAGTTCGAATAATTACATTTATTTGAAAATTTTCGTTCTGCTTTGTATTTCTGCTTTTCCATCTATCACAAGAATTATGATTTTTTTTTCTATAAATTATTAAAAGACAGATATGAATAGGGTGATTATGACAGATAGATATGAATAAACTGTGATAGATAGATAGATAGATAGATATGAATAGGCTGAATCTGATAGATAGATAGATAGATAGATATATAGATAGATATGAATAAACTGTGATAGATAGATAGATAGATAGATAGATAGATAGATAGATAGATATGAATAAACTGTGATAGATAGATAGATAGATGGATAGATAGATAGATAGATAGATAGATAGATATGAATAGGGTGAGTCTGATAGATATATGAATAAATTGTGATAGATAGATAGATAGATAGATAGATAGATATGAATAAACTGTGATAGATAGATAGATATGAATAAACTGTGATAGATAGATAGATAGATAGATAGATAGATAGATAGATAGATAGATAGATAGATATGAATAAACTGTGATAGATAGATAGATAGATAGATAGATAGATAGATAGATAGATAGATAGATATGAAGAAACTGTGATAGATAGATAGATAGATAATTAGATAGATAGATAGATAGATACAGGCAGATAGATAGATAGATAGATATGAATAGGCTGAATCTGATAGATAGATAGATAGATAGATAGATATGAATAAACTGTGATAGATAGATAGATAGATAGATAGATAGATAGATAGATAGATAGATAGATAGATAGATAGATATGAATAGGGTGAGTCTGATAGATATATGAATAAATTGTGATAGATAGATAGATAGATAGATAGATATGAATAAACTGTGATAGATAGATAGATAGATAGATAGATAGATAGGAACACGCTTAAATAGATTCGTCTTGAATCTGCTTCATTGTTCCTTTCCTGCCTCTTTTTCATTTCCTTCTTTTCATTCACCTTTTATTAGTTTTGATTATCCTTCCGTTTCATTGAACATTTCTATGCTTCTTATTTTTTTTCTTCTTCGACCATTGAAACATCCGGGTTTCACAGCCTATTCCGACATTATATTCACCTTTGTTCCAGTTGCTATTTTATAATAGTACAGTTTCCATTTCCTTATTTCGCTCGTTTTACTAAACACCACTGCATTTGTGTGATATATTTTTGGCAATGAGTTCTTGAAAATATATCACAATACATACATTTCTATTAGTACATTCCCCCCAAGAACAAAGAAGAGGAATACATTCAGTTTCATGTGTTTAGGTTTTATTACATTTCTCATAACCGAGTTGAAAATCAATAAATATTGCCGAAGAGTGAAGGTAATAAAAATAATAGCGGTGTCTAGGGAAAAGTCATTCTTTTGACACATCGTCATATTGAGGCACAAAGGTCGATGTTTGCCGAAATTAATATATCATCGTCTTCCATAATGGTTTATAAAAGGCGAATATGTTTGATGCTCGCTTAAGTCGTGAATCAATCTCTCACAGTTTATTCATGTGTATCAATCTCAGCCTATACATATCTATCTATCTATCTATCTATCTAACGGTATTCATACCTGTCTATCTAACGCTTTTTATATCTATCTACCTATCTATCTAACGATGTTCATATCTATCTATCTATCTAACGCTATTCATACCTATCTATCTAAAGCTTTTTATATCTATCTAACGATATTCATATCTATCTAACGCTATTCATACCTATCTATCTAAAGCTTTTTATACCTATCTAACGTCATTCATACCTGTCTACCTAACGCAATTTCCATCGATGTATCTTATTTTATTCATATCTATTTATCTAACGCTATTTATATTTATCTATCTAACGCTATTCATATCTATCTATGTAACTATCATATTTTATTAATATCTATCTATCGCTCTTCATACCTATCTATCTAACGCTATTTATATCTATTTATCTATCCTACGCAATTCATATTATATATATATATATATATATATATATATATATATATATATATATATATATATATATATGTTATGAAATGTACAAAATCCGATAATTACTTTAGGACATTTTTACAGATACATATATTTAAGTAAATGCTCTGTTTATAATAAACAGTATTAAACATTTACCGGCCTGAACGTCCGAGAAATTTTCACAGAAAATATTCGTCCTCCGACAGGGTTCGAACCTGTATCCTATACGGAACCGTCATTTTGCTTGACGTGCCTCTAAGCGATTTGGCCACGAATAAATACAGTAAGTGCGACACTGCTGACCTATTGATCCTCTGTGGCGAAATCGGTAAAGGTACGTCAAACTAAATGACGGTTTTATATAGGATACAGTTTCGAGTCCTGTCGGATGACGAATATGTTCTGTGAAAATTTCTCGGCCATTCAGGCTGTTTAATGTTGTTTAATAGTGTTTATTATAAACAGAGCGTTTACTTAAGTCTTTGTATCTATAAAAAGAATGTATAAACATAAAAATATCTTTATATATATCATACGCTATCCATATTTAGTTTTGCAGAATTATTAATCGAAGTGCCGAGTTCCAATTCCATTTTGGATCGTCATACACCCTTAGCCGAAAATCATCTATCAGTCTATCTTTCTGCCTATTTATTTATTTTTGTGTTCATACATCCCTATCTATCCCTATGACAGTATATTTATTTGATCGTGTTCATCTATCTCTGTATCTATCCATGTATCTACCTATCTCTCAACCTATTTTCTTGATATTTTTATCTGAATCTTACCATTATATATTATACTGTCGTTTCCAAATTCTTATATATATATATATATATATATATATATATATATATTTATATATATATATATTCTCAAGGTGTGCTATCTTTATGAGATAAAATGCTCAATATCTGAGATAGTGCGTGTGTAAATATAAAAGTGAACATTGACGTCAACACTTAGATGCGACAGGGTGTTTCATGCTAGACGCAATCGTCAGGCCACGAATGTTGCTTTTTCTCTCAGCTATTTATATATAGAGGTTGGTGGTGCATTGTGGTAGTCTATTTTGGCGGTTATTTTACCGGAACTCGTTTATTTATTTGGGTTAAATTAGTTTGCTGGTTTTTATTTATTTTTATATTTTAATTTTTTATTTCTTATCTTATATATTTAATTTTTTTAATCTGTGTTTTATTAACGTAGTAACAAATTTTTGTATCGCTAATTTAATAGTTTTGTTTTGGTTTAGGAAGATAATCCTATTTATTCAATTTTGGGGTTGATGGCTGTAGTTAATTCTAACTATTATTTTGGCGGCAACAGTTTTTAATTTGTTTATTACTTCATTTATTTATTTGGATTGATTATCTTTACTTGTTTTTTTTAAACGGTTAATTTATCGGGATCGGTTTGTTTATTTCGATTCATTTAGATTAATTTATTTTACTTATTTTTTATTATTTATTTGTTATACTGTATATTTTTATTTACTCTTTTCGGCTTTCGTTTATTAAGTAAAGTAGTATTTCTTATCGTTATATAATAGTGTTGACTTCAATGTTCACTTTTGCACACACACACACTCACACACACACACATATATATATATATATATATATATATATATATATATATATATATATATATATATATATACATATTAGAGTAGAAGGCCAGGAGACGACTCGTGGAAAAGTTTACATTAACGAGCGGAAGATAGATTGAATAGGCTGAGATTGTAGAGATCGGGAAAACATCCTATAGTGAATCTATTCCAAAGGGCCGTGTTTTACAGGAAGAAGCTGTTTCAATGTAACTTACTTCTCGCTGATGGGATACGGAAGAAATGTGGGACGGTTGCTACTAAGTACGTGTCATGCTGTATCCTATCCGTGAATATCCGACCTGGTAAAACCAGCAGATGCAGTACCTCCGTGCTGTTTCCATGATACTGAGAAGTGATAGACTCGCCACATCCCGCCTGTAAGTGAGAGGTTGCAGTGTGGAAAATAATTCTTCTCCAACAAGGAATCTGAGTCGCTTTTGAACTCTATCAAATCTTGAGAGTGACGTCTGGACAGTTCCTGCCAAAAAAAAAAAATAAATAAATAAATAAATAAATAAAAAATACGGCAATAATAATATTTGGCTTGATCTGGTTCTTATAAACCATTTTATATCATCAACTTGTTTTTTTGATTTTGTCGACTGAACAGTATAGAAAGGTCTGTTGGGCACCGTCTGCAAGAAAAAGAGCATGAAACAATTCACTCTACCAGAAATTTGGATCGGTTTGGTTTGGTTTGGTTTAGGTTTAACGACCCATCAAGCATTATGGTCATTTAAGAGTTCAGTTTTTGAATTTTGGGATCACACTTTTTTATGCAGTTTATTTGTTTTGAAGTTGGTGCACATGTTAGAATGGTTGTATGCATTCGATTGGTTGCAGACATTTTTTATTTTAATTAGATTTTGTTATATAGTCCTATTTTCTTTAAATATGCCATTAAATGATCTATCTTGGTGTGTCCAAATAGTTTTTTCATTGTTTTTGTATTGTAGTACTTTTTTCCGTACAGATGAAAAGTCAGCCCAGTCCATTATGAAGTGTCTTACAGTGTATGTTGCATGACAGACTGTGCACCATGGCGGTTCCTTTTTTTTCAAGTAGGAATAGATGAGTTATTTTAGTATGTCCAGTACAGAGTCAGGAAAGGATAACTTCCTCCCTTCGTGATTCCCTGTAACCCTGTAGCCATTCACCTAGAGTCGGTTTTATTGTTAGTAATTTATTTAAATTGCCGTTGTTCCAGTGGATTTGCCATTTCCTCTGGATATATGATTGTATTTCTACTTTTAATACGTTTATACGGGTCCAAGGGCATATTTTTGGCCGAGCCTACGGGCTCGGAGATCCAACGTTAAACTGGCCTTGTGCCGCATGATGCCCTCGTGGGGGTGACTAAATACTGTTCCGCCTGAAGTCTGAATTCAGTCTGAAGTCTGGAGTGAGGTCCGTCAGGAGTCTGTCAGTCAGTCAGAGCGAGCGAGTCAGTCAGTCGAGTCAGAGACAGTTCGAAACAGAGTGGCGTT
>OZ010611.1:36577236-36584736 GCA_963932145.1 Acanthosepion lycidas
AATTAAGAGCAATTTAAACACACACGGAATCCTAAAAAATTTCGTTCGCAACATACCTGTACAAAAGAGGTCTATTATAGCTTATATCCACATGTAAAAAGGTAAACAATAATGGAAGTATTAATAAAAAAGAAAGAAATATATTCAATATTGTTAAATATGAACACGGCCACAAGAGCTGACCTTGTTTGAAAAAAAGACATTCCTATCACTATAGATACGCGTATATAAAAATCGACATATCCAGTTAAAAAAAGGCTTCTTGATAATGGCTAATAGCCGAAAGCGTTTGGATATATCGAGCATTTGGAGAATTCTTACATACATTATCTTCACAAAAGAAAAAAAACACTTATACCAATACAAGAAAAATTCAATAAAATGTTTGTAAATCATTTGTAATGAAATTTGTATACAAGAGGGACTGCTGCCAAAGTGTACTATTATATATATATATATATATATATATATATATATATATATATATATGGGGGGGGGTGTCCAGGTAGGAAGAGAACGAATAGGGTACAATTCCAACGTTGGTAACATTTAAGTCAAAAGAGGGCTCAATACAAAGCAGAGCAATATTATTTACTTTAGGATATTACATCGAAAACATTTCAAAATCGCTACACAATTGCAGTCGTGTTTTGATTCATATTAAGGCATCTCATCAAGCGATTGTAAATTACTGGCGACTTAAAGATTTATTCAGATTTAAAGGCATTTAATTCTAAGACTTAATTCAAATTTAAAAGCTTTTAAATCTAAATAAATCGTTATCTCAACAGTAATTTACAATTCACTGATGAGACACCTTAATATGCATTGAAACACGACTGTAAGGATTTTGACATGTTTTCGATGTAATATCCTAAAATAAAGAATATATATATATATATATATATATATATATATATATATATATATATATAGATAGATAGATAGATAGATAACTAGACTCGTTTCGAAAAAAGCTCGAATTTTTGATTTGTCAATAATCAAATCAATCTTTGGTCTTTGGTCACGTGGTATAATTTTAGATATCGCCTATAAATATGCGTTTCTCTTTGCCTCGTTGGCGAGCTTTCCCTGACGATCCGTTTAGGTGAAACCTAGGTAGGTTTGTCTGGCTCACTCTATCTATCTATATATATATATATATATATATATATATATATATATATATATATATATATATGTGTGTGTGTGTGTGTGTGTGTGTGTGTGTGTGTGTGTGTGTTATGGGATCTTACCCATAATAAAATAATGGACTATTCCATACGTAATAAATACTGCGCCTCAAGAGGAAGGAGGGAGTTCAGCCCGAAGTCGGGCGACCGGCTGACCGGCTGATCGGTTGAACTCTCTGCCTACGGGCGGGGAGGAAGCCGAAGGAGGCTACGCCGAAGGGCGGAGTCTCTTTCGGGGTAGTAGAGCGACCCTGAACCCGTTTATACGGTTTCAAAGGGCATATTTTTGCCCGAGCCCACGGGCTTGGAAACCTACGTTAAACCGGCCTTGTGCCACATGATGCCATCGTAGGTGGGGGGTAACTAAATACCGTTCAGTCCGAAGTCAGACGAGCGGCTGACCGGCTGATCGGTTGAACTCTCTCTCCCTTCGGGCGGGGCGGAACCCGAACGAGGCTACGCCGAAGGGCGAAGTCTCTTTCGAGGAGGTAAACTGACCCTGAACCCGTTTATACGGGTTCAAAGGGCATATTTTTGGCTCGGAGATCCCACTTTAAACCTGCCTTGTGCCACATGATGCCCTCGTGGGGCAGGGGTGACTAAATACCTTTCCGTCTGAAGTCGGACGACCGGCTGATCGCTTGAACTCCCTACCTTCGGGCGTCAGTCAGTCAGAGCGAGTCAGTCAGTCGAGTCAGAAGCAGTCCGAAACAGAGTCGCGTTAAGACAATTACTACAAAACCTGATGGTTCCGACTAACACTTTCTACTTCTCTGTATATATTCCTGTTTGTAATAATATCTGTGTTATTCCATATCCGTATTCGAGTTCTTTTTATTTGGTTCTACCTTGGACTATCACCGTGGTACAAGGAACCGGACCATAACAATATATACCAGAGCATATAACTTACACACCCACCAATCGCTAACACATGCCCATTCTCATTATGAAGGAGTCTAGCAGAGGAGGACATTGTAAATAAATTTAAAACAATGCTCCGAGACAGACATTTAGGGGTTGATGATAGCCGCGTACAGAACGGCTTCCATGTTGAAGTAAGTGTTGTTGTTTTTTTCCTGTAAAAAATACATATGCTCTGTTATAATAAATACATCGAGCTTTCTGTGGGTCAGCTTTAATGATTAATATTACTAGGATCCACCCGGATTATAAACCAACGGATCGATTACCTGTACTATATATATATATATATATATATATATATATATATATATATATATATATATGTAAGCAAATATATGGAAATAGATCCGACAGTATGAAGAAAAATATACGGAAAAAACAAACAAAAATCCTTATATGCAATTATGCTGTTTTAATGTTAATATAATGTCAACGTCGGACGTTTCGGTCTAATAAAGCATCTTCAGGACATATTCATAAAATATAATTAACATTATCAATTTAACATGACAAAGACGATGGACATAAGAACAAGACTTATCCAAACAGATAACTGAAAGTTTTATATGATCAGCATTCCGTTTTAAACATGGTCACGCTGATCACATAAAACTTTCAGTTATCTGTTTGGATAAGTCTTGTTCTTATGTCCATCGTCTTTGTCATGTTCAATTGATAATGAATATGTCCTGAAGATGGTTTATTAGACCGAAACGTCCGACGTTGACATATTAACATTAAAACAGCATAATTGCATATAAGGATTTTTTAATGTTTTTCCGTATATTTTTCTTCATATATATATATATATATATATATATATATATATATATATATATATATATATATATATATAAATGTATTATATTAGGCAGCATAAATTTTATATTATACAGAAATAGTCATACATTGAATCAATTAGCAATATTAATACAATGGCGAAATCTCTTCTCTAACAGACTTAATAGGAGCATTATACTACTAATAATCCACTCAATGATGCGATCCTTATGTATAAAATTGTTGCCAGATGGATCTAGTGTATTTTTATAGAAGCAAGTACTTTCAAGGACTTCCTGTCCTCATCGTCAGTCTGTATTTTTTTTCTTTAGAATCAAAACTCTAAGACGAAATAAATGTGTTGTAGACAGAAAGATGTTTTTTTAAGAATGTGTTATTTATTAACGGTTATATAATATTGGAACGTACAAGTCGCAAAGTCAAATATTTCAAGTGAGAATTTTTTGTATGAATTTTTAAATTTCTTTTGTTGTAAATGTTTACCAATTAACGTGAGAAGAACTAAGTACATAGTTCATTTAAAAGAGTAATATGCCTTAGTAGTTTTTTTTTGTTTTTTTTTTCTCCGGAATTTTGTACTGCAGATTAATTGTTTTCATAAACGTATTACATTAGGCAGCCTAAATTTTATGTTATAAAGAGATAATCATACATTGAATCAATTAGCAGTAATTATTCAATTAATGGGGAATTCTCTTCGCTAACAGACTTAATTTTACCTACTAACAATCCACCGAATGATGCGATCCATATGTATAAAATTGTTGTCAGTGGATTGTAAGCAGGTTAATGTTTATATTAAGTCTGTTAAAGAGAATTTGCCATTAATTGCATTAATATTGCTAATTGATTCAATGTATGACTATCTTTTTATAATATAATATATGATATAATATATATATATATATATATATATATATATTCATTCAAGATATATATATATATATATATTCATTCAATGTATGATTATCTCTTTATAATATATATATATATATATATATATATATATATATATATATATATATATCAAAGTATAAATTGAGAATGAGAAAAATAAGGAAAATCCAAGAAACCTATCTGAAAATGGCGCCTGTATAGCATCTTTAAAAATTATCCGACTGATTGTTTGTGTTTTGGCAGATACTTATTATTTTGGGCGGAAGGCGGGACATACTAGCCTGTGATATATCTTTTCCGTTCATTGTATATTGAAGATTGTTTCAGAAGATAAAACAAGTGTTCAAATAATTTTGAAAGACATCGCCAAAATTCTTACCCATGATGCCCTCCTGTCTCCACTCGACTTGATAATGTCTCGTGGCAAATAGTCACTTTCGTCGATAGGTAGTTAAGTACAGTCGATGCATGGGGCAAGTGACAACTGAGGATATTCTTTAGAAAATTAGACGCCATTCTTTATGACTTCTCGCAAAACAACGTCATTTCTCGTTTCTTCATTCTTCTTATTATCATTTCTTGTGGAGTCATTTGTCTATTCTTTACTTCTTATTTTTATAAATTTTATAAATTTGCTTTCTTTCGTGACACTCTTCTTTATTCTTGTCTTTTTTTTTATCAGGATTTTCATAAAACTTAACCAATCCGTATTTTGTTTTCCGAAATTACAAAATCTTGTTTCGAAGTTGTTCAGCGTTCGCGTGGCAAAAACAGCGAAATACGAAATAAAAAGAAATGATGAAGACTTTTTTTTTTTCCTTTTTACATTTGAGCCAAATTTTTTTCGTGTATTTCCGGAGCTGCTAACGTTGTTATATTTCAAAAAGTATTTTTTAGGAATGCCGTAAACATCTATCTATCTATCTATCTATCTATCTATCTATCTATCTATCTATCTATCTATCTATCTATCTATCTATCTATCTATCTCTCTCTCTCTCTATCTATCTATCTATCTATCTATCTATCTATCTCAGTCTGTTCGTATCTATCTATCTATCTATCTATCTGTCTGTCTATCTATCTGTCTGTCTTTCTTTCTTTCTTTCTTTCTTTCTTTCTATCTATCTATCTATCTATCTATCTATCTGTCTGTCTTTCTATCTATCTATCTATCTATCTATCTATCTATCTATCTATCTATCTATCCCAGTCTGTTCGTATCTATCTATCTATCTATCTATCTATCTATCTATCTATCTATCTATCTATCCCAGTCTGTTCGTATCTATCTATCTATCTATCTATCTATCTATCTATCTATCTATCTATCTATCTCTCAGTCTCTTCGTATCTATCTATCTCAGTCTCTTCGTAGCTATCTATCTATCTATCTATTTCAGTCTGTTCGTATCTATCTATCTATCTATCTATCTATCTATCTCAGTCTTTTCGTATCTATCTATCTATCTATCTATCTATCTATCTATCTATCTATCTATCTATCTATATAAGTCTGTTCATATCTATCTATCACAGTCTCTTCATTATTTATCTAGCTAGCTATTTCAGTCTGTTCATTTCTGTCTGTCTCGATAAATAATGAAGAGACTGTGATAGCAGGAGATAACAGATAACTGACATCCATCACACATGGGACGTGGAACTAGAACAGTCTACCCCAGTGATCGAAATAAAGGGTTCAGTTCGAAATTCCAACCACCTGAAGAAAGCCGGAGTGTGCAACGGCTGAAACGTTGTGACAAATATGGCGACAAAGATGAGGACTATAGTCCGACTAATGTAAATACTGTACATAATACATCATCTCAGAAATATCGACAGACTCTGGACGCTCCGTTTATTTATTAAAAAATATATTTATTTTCCTCTACTGCCCTGACTCTCAGAGAAAACTTCTTAAAGAAAATATGCGCTCTGCTCAAAGTGCGCATAAGTTCTTTAATAATAAAAATATGGATTACCCATGTTATAGCCAACCTGCAACTACCACCACAGAAGCAAATGTGTTCGCCATATTGTGATAGATGCCAAACGATTGGCCGTAAACCAAATAGCAAATGCTGACGTCATATCCGCTGTTGAAAACATTTTTGACCAACAGGATGAAAGCTATTTCGCACATTTGGATACATGTACTATAACACCGATGTAAGAAGAGTGTGGACGGCAAATAGGCATTAAGTTTTAATATAAACATCATTTTGGTCACATTCCAGGAAACTGTGCTGGTTAGCCTATGAAGTTTTCATCCGATGCTAGTAAATTATAAGATTCAATAGCCAGTATTGAATTACTATTATATGGAAGGTATTTCTGGGCGGTATAAATATGGGAGTTTTTCTGGGAGGTATTTCTGGGAACTATATATGGGCATTATTTCTGGGAGGTATATGTGGGAGGTGTTTCTGGGAGGTATATATGGACATTATTTCTGGGAGGCATATATAGGAGGTGTTTCTGGGAGGTATATATGGACATTATTTCTGGAAGGTATATGTGGGAAGTGTTTCTGGGAGGTATATATGGACATTATTTCTGGGAGGTATATCTGGGAGGTGTTTCTGGGAGGTATATATGGACATTATTTCTGGGAGGTATATTTGGGAGGTATATATGGACATTATTTCTGGGAGGTATATGTGGGAGGTGTTTCTGGGAGGTATATATGGACATTATTTCTGGAAGGTATATGTGGGAGGTGTTTCTGGGTGGTATATATGGACATTATTTCTGGGAGGTGTATGTGGGAGGTGCTTCTGGGAGGTATATGTGAGAGGTATTTCTGGGAGGTATATGTGGGAGGTATTTCGAGGAGGTATATATGGGAGGTATTTCTGGAGGTTATATGTGTGAGATATTTCTAGATGATATATGTGAGAGATATTTCTGGTAGATGGGAGGTATTTTTGGGAGGTATATTTGATTGCTACATGTGTGAAGTATTTCTGGGAAATATTTCTAGTAAGTACATCTGTGAGGTATTTCTGGGTGGTATTTCTTGGATGTATATGTGGGTGGTATTACTGGAAGATATATGTGGAAGGTATTTCTGGTCGGTATATATGGACATTATTTCTGGGAGGTATATGTGGGAGGTGTTTCTTGGAGGTATATATGGACATTATTTCTGGGAGGTATATGTGGGAGGTGTTTCTGGGAGGTATATATGGACATTATTTCTGGGAGGTATATGTGGGAGGTGTTTCTGGGAGGTATATATGGACATTATTTCTGGGAGGCATATGTGGGAGGTGTTTCTGGGAGGTATATATGGACATTATTTCTGGAAGGTATATGTGGGAGGTGTTTCTGGGAGGTATATATGGACATTATTTCTGGGAGGTATATCTGGGAGGTGTTTCTGGGAGGTATATATGGACATTATTTCTGGGAGGTATATGTGGGAGGTGTTTCTGAGAGGCATATATGGACATTATTTCGGAGAGGTATATGTGGGAGGTGTTTCTGGGAGCTATATATGGACATTATTTCTGGGAGGTATATGTGGGAGGTGTTTCTGGGAGGTATATACGGACATTATTTCTGGGAGGTATATGTGGGAGGTGCTTCTGGGAGGTATATGTGAGAGGTATTTCTGAGAGGTATATGTGGGAGGTATTTCTGGGAGATATATATGGGCATTATTTCTGGGAGGTAT
>OZ010611.1:36587236-36659736 GCA_963932145.1 Acanthosepion lycidas
GAAAATATCTAATTTTGGTATTAAATAACCCAGAGTGGTTGATATGTGGCTGAATCAATCCAAATCTGTCGAAGAGTCTATGGGAGTGAAAACAAAAGAATAAACAGTACGGTTCATATTGAACACGGATCATATTCTATCCTTTGAAAATATAACGGCAATCCTCTCAATGTTCCTTACGCCTGCAACGCACAGCCTAACTCTTCACAGCGTCTGGAGCAGTTCACTCCCCATCAGAAAGCGAATTTCGTTAACATGTTTATTTATTTGACTGTTTATTTACCTCCGATATCTTGCCTTGGAGGATAATGTCGCGCTAACAATAGCGTCGCCATACGCGCGAGAGAAACTGAACCGAATGACTTGGACGTGTTGTCCACTCCTGTCTTGGACACGTGTGGCGTCCTGAGGCGTTCGCAGCCGGAACGGTGCCTTTCGTTGAAAACTGTTTTATGCTTTACGTCGGTTGGAGTCGATTGGAAATGAAATGAGGGTAACAATAGAACTGCACGTCGAAAATTGTGTAGTCGAAGGAGCAGCGTCGGAAAGATGAACACATTTATTAGAAGATCCTTTTTCTTTCTTTTAATCTATCTATCTATCTATCTATCTATCTATCTATCTATCTCTCTCTCTCTCTCTCTCTATATATATATATATATATATATATATATATATATATAGGTTTATTATTTTCTATACATCTATGTAGTTGTCTATATTTGTTCCTATCTAGCTATCAATCTATCTCAATTTGTATATTCAATATCTATCTCTCGATCAATCTCTTCATATCTTTGTTCACGTCTATATATCTATCTCTCTATCACAGTGTGTTCATATCTATCTATCTATCTATCTATCTATCTATTAGTTAAAAAAATAAAATGTTAGTTACCTATGTAGCTACTACCTAGGTAACTAACTTTTTAATTATCTATCTATCTATCTATCTATCTATCTATCTATCTATCTATCTATCTATGTGAGTTCATATATCTCTCTCTATCTATCAATCTATCTATTTATCTTTCTCAGCGTGTTCATGTGTATCTACCTCATTGTGTTCATCTCTCTCTATCTATCTATCCATCTATATATCTATCTATCTTTCTTTCTTTCTATCCGTCTCTCTCTCTCCCCATATATATATATATATATATATATATATATATATATATATATATATATCAGTATATTCATATCTATCTATCTAGGTTTCTTTTTTCTTCTATACATCTACCTAGTTGTCTATATATCTATTCCTATCTGGCTATCAATCTATCTCAATTTGTGTATTCCATATGTATCTCTCGATCACACTCTCTTCATAACTTTGTTCATACCTATGTATCTATGTATCTATCTATCTATCTCAATGTTCGTGCATATATATATATACGAACTGACTGACACACAGACACAATCTTTTATATATATATATATATTTCACTGTTCATATATCGCTCGATCTATCTATATACCTACTTATCTATCTATCAGTGCGCGCGCGTATGTGTGTATATTGTTTTTTGTACTTATTCTCATGACCTTACCCCAGAAAATAGGAAATATATCCACTGCATAATGTGCAAATCCTTATTAACTGTATATCCCATAATCTTAGTGTGACTGTTTCTCTTGTAGACCTTTATGTAATTGCCTAGGAAACCCACTTTAAACCAACCTTGTGCTACAGCATTCATGAACAGTTCTTTAAATGTCAACAACGGTTCAACTTCCCTCGGTTCTCGTAGTCTTTCGTTTCTCTCTGTATATTCTTAGGAAAATCAGAGGAAATCTGACTCCTTTCATCGGCTGTTTTGCCGTATATATGTCTCGTCTTTTCATAATATCTATTATACCGGGAATTCCAACCCTTCGTCAACACAACCCTCGTTGTAGAAAAGGGCTGAGTTATTTTTGTTCGTCTAAGCTTAGGGATACTGTACATTAACTCGACCTTGCTCCACATTATAGTACCGTAGATAGGGGTACTTCGACGTATTGTAAGGCTTAGCAAGCGTGTATCGCTAGATCAATTCCATCTGATTAGTAAGTTAGATTCTCCACACATTTGGCATTGTGCCACGTCTGAGCTACGCTTAGAAAGTCATTGGACACTCCCATGCGGTGTAACGGGTTAGCAAGTCATCTCGCTACATCTGTCACGATTGAATAATGAGTTCGATCCTCACCGGGTGCTCCAGACTTTCGGCCTTGTACTACGTTTGAGCTATGCTTAGAAAATCATTGGACACTTCAATACGGTGTAATGGGTTAAACAAGCCATCTCCCTAGATCAGTTACGAGTGAATAATGAGTTCGATCCTTACTGGGGGCTCCACATGTTCGGCCTTGTGCCACCTCTGAGCTAGGCTTAGAAGATCATTGGACATTTCCATGCGGTGTAATGGTTAGCAATTCATCTCGCTACATCAATTACGACTGAATGATAAGTTCGATCCTCACTGGGTGCTTCACACTCTCAGCCTTGTGCCACATCTGTGTTACGCTTAGAAAATCATTGTGAACGTGGTGTAATGGTTAGCATGTTTTCTCGCTTGATCAATTATGGCTGAGTAGTGAGTTCAGTCCTCATTAGGAGCTTTACACTCTCGACCTTGTACTATATCTAAGACATACTTATAAAATCACCATAGTAAGAAAGATGAATATTAGAATGGGTCTTTTAATTGAAAGGAAAGATGGTTCATAAAAGGGGATAGTCATTTCAAAGAAACATGGCCCCGAAAAGAGGGTTGTGTTTTTAATATAAGAGATAAGGCATTTCAAAGGAAACATGATTTCATATATGGAGTGCTCATCATCATTCGTCCGTAGTCGGAATCATCGAGCCAAGTCGAGCAATCCTTTCTTTAGTTGTATAGTATGTGTTACATCATATTGTATTCAGAGTTACTTTCTCATAGACCGGTTGCCAGTCAAGGCTAAAGAACCCAGTCTATCGTGCTATTTACCTATAGCTAGAGGGAGAAGAAGAGCATTCATACGTTTCCCAAGGGTATTAAAACGTAAGGGAATGTAATGAACTCGACTGGAATTCGAACACGGCTCTCCTATTCCTCAATCTGAGCCGCAATTCATTACTCCACGGTGCCTCTTCAGGCCAGAAGAATTGGATTCATATAATCCCCGAGGTTATTAGCACGTAAAGGAATTTAATGAGCTCGACTGGAATTCGAACTTGGCTCTCCTATTCTTCAATCGGAGCCGCAATTCATTATTTCACCGTGCCTATCCAGGCCAGAAGAGATAGATTCATATCTTTCCCAATGTTATTAGCAGCTAAGGGAATGTAATGAACTTGACTGGATTTCGAACTAGGCTCTCCGATTCCGCAGTCCGAGCTGCTATCCATTATTGCCTCATATAATAGAGCTCTCAACCGATCGTAAATATGCCTCTAAAAAAATTTGGCACAACAAAAGAGAATTGAAAGGAAATATTGTTACAGCAAGATAAATGGTTCCTACAAATAATTTTGAGACAGAAAAGCATGCCAACAATGGAGCTGCTAATTGAATCTGTTGAAGTAGTTTAGAAGTCTTTCATTAAAGAAAGCCAACACTAAGTATAGCAAATGATGCCCTCCCCACCTCGCTATAAAGCTATTTGTAAAATGTGTGGCAGATACGAACAAATTTGGAAGGTTATGAAAGTAAGATAAACTTTCGAGTATTCTATGGAAGACAATAAAGCGCCAAGATAGTAAATACCAATCCATATGCACGATACGTATAAAATCTATCTAAAAAATAAATGAATTAACAGAATACGAAATTAATGTTCGTTAGAGAACTCTAAGAAATCGGCTGAAGTTTCCTTATATTTATTCGATAGAGACCGGATAGAATTTGACATAATTTTAGAATTGTTTTAATCATTTCAGTCCAAGTAAGGCGATAATGCCACTAAGACGTAAAAGGTTATTGGAAGTGGAAGAGAATTAAAAGACTTTAGTATGAAGAAAGGATAATAAAAGAACAGAGTTCAAAGAAAGACAGAAGATAGCGATTGACGTTGCATGTTAATCTTTGCATAGTGTACTTGGCACGAAAGCAAGACACAGGAAGGGCGTTCCACACGTGAGAATTGCGAGAATATAAACTATTAAAATAGAATTTACGGTTATAAGTAGCTATTTCAGCGGTATAACGATCAGACATTGTAACAATTCTAGTAAAGAGATGAGACTTAGTTGCTAATCTAGCAAAAATATGAAACCTAGTTGCTAATCTAGTAAAGAGATGTGTCCTTGTCTCCAATCTAGTAAAGAGACGAGACCTAGTTGCCATTCTAATAAAGAGATGATACCTAGTTGCCAATCTGGTATAGAGATGGAACTTAGTTGCTAATCTAGTAAAGAGATGTGACCTAATTGCTAATCTAATAAAGAGATAAGAGCTAGTTGCTAATCTAGTAAAGAGATGTGATCAATGGCAAATCTAGTGCTTCGCTTAAAGTCATGCGACCGACGTATCAAGAAAGAGAGCAGATTAGAAAAATTGTAATGAAAATATCTACAGAAATGACAGACGGAAGTCACGCCAATGCGGTGGGAAACGGAGTGAAGTCGAGATGCCAGGTCAGAACCGATAATATAACAGTTCCTTCTTTAGATTTTCTGTAGAATCTCTAGACATATAGCCAGTGCACCAGACCAGATATGACCACAGTATACAAAGCACAGACGAATAGTAGATTTAGAAAGGTACAAGATTGATTCTGACGTGAAAGCACTGTGGTTCCCAGCAAATTTTGGCCATGCCCCTCTTTGGTATTTCTAAAATTTTGGTGGGACCCCACATACACATACACACCTGTAATATTTAATTCTTACTTATTCAAAATTTTACTGCAATTCATGTGAGAAAGTTTAAAATGCCATTAATTAGTCTCTGAAAAAACCCCCAAAGACTATGGCGTCCATGAAAGAGAAAAATTAAAAAAGAAAAAAAATGACAAATATATATAGTTTCAAAACATATAATGGAGAACAGAAAGGCAGAATTATAAAATATTTGAAAGAAAACTCATTCTGTAATATACTTGATCATTTTAATCATGAAATAATAAAGCAAAATGAAATTTGAGCTCACCTTGGCATAGTAAGCCGACGGATGCCCCACCAAAATATTACCATGACCGACCGGTGTGGCATGCGCTTTACGTTAGGAATCATTGGTTTAGCACGACATTCAGAGCCAACCTTCTTAGCAGCAGACCGAGCAAATGATTCAATATAATCGTTCCGCTTAATATCAGTAGAAAACCAAGATGGCGCAATGAGTGACTTTCTTTGATGTTAGCATCAGCCATGTTGATGGAGGCCGAAAATTGATGATTAAAGGGTAGCAGCTTTGTTTTGGAAGGGTTATAATTTACAAACCATTTCTTACCCTATTTAACAATTGATTGCAGCAGATTTTTCCTGAATAGCTGCCAATTTTCTTTGTACACAGTGCGTGTTACACACGAGAGATTTTTTTCCAAAATTTCTCCGCCCAAATTTGGGTTTGGTTTGGTTTGATTTGTTTGTTTATTTACGTTATATCAACCTCAACGGGTTATTTAATACCGACAAGATTATTATTGCTGGTAATATTTTTTTTCAAAAGCGTATTGCTGGTAATATTTTGTTTCTTTCTACAAAGTCAGTGTGTTACACACGAGAGATTTTTTTCCAGAATTTCACCGCCCAAATTTAGGTTTGGTTTGGTTTGGTTTACGTTATATCAACCTCAACGGGTTATTTAATGCCGACAAGATTATTATTGCTGGCAATATTATTTTTCCAAAAACGTATTGCTGGTAATATTTTTTTCAAAAATGTATTGATGGTAAATTGTTGGTAATATTTTTCTTCAAAAATGTATTGATGGTAATAAATATTTTCTTCAAAAATGTTTTGCTGGTATTAAAAACTATTTTTAAACTTTCATAGTGTATTAACCCCAGTTTGGGGGTTAACTATTTGCCCATATTTGGGACCCTAACAGAAGCTACCACCCCGGGTTTGTGTGGACCTGGGAACACCAGCAAGTAAGAGGCGGTTCCACGATTCTCAAAACCTAATCAGAGGCGTTTCTGTTGGACATAGTTTATCGTGTTAACCAAGACCCCCAAATTTAGGAGTGCGCATTCTACACAGGTGCATGTTATACACGAATATTAGCGTAGTTACTGTCAGCGAAACATTACCATTTTACCACCTACCCATTTCGATCAGTGTAACCTCATTTACCAAATATTTGTTAGTCTGGCACAGGGGCGCTAATTATAGCATATATAAAAATTGGACTCACTACACAAGCAGAGGTTAGATGTCTTGTATTTACAAAAAAGCACATATACACCCACATATGCATCCACTTAACGCTGGCAGAATTATCAAAGACATTTTTCAAATAAACAACTAACAAATCTCGTAACAAAGTGTAAGATTTTGAAAAAGAAAGACGTTGAATTCCTCTCATCTTTTGTACGTGCTTTGGCGGTGGGAGCGGTTTTATTGGCAGGAAAGCAACGAATAGTCTGGCCATATGCTCGATTGGATAGAGGAGAGGGTTGACGGCTAATTTTGACATTGATATTCGACTGAGAATAGCATGTCGTGTTGGTGGAAGAGAAATGAGTTTGTAGTGAGGATCACCATGCAAGCCGACTGTCAAAATTATCTGCGGGGAAGATAAAAAGGAAGTTTTAAAAAAATACGAATAAAAATATGAATGAAAATAGTGTCCGAAGAAGAAAGAATGAAAAGAGGAGATGAAGAGGGAAACAGAAAATACGGTTGAGAAGGGGGAGAAAAATAACCAGTTATAATGATGAAATTAATGGAAAAAAAAACAACAACTCTCTTTTGATGAGGTGACAGTCAATCCCAGCTGTCAGGGAGAAGCAAGTGGAAGGGAATTGACAAAGGAAAGGACGGAAGATTCTCTTTTTCTTCTGTGATTATATTTTCCCTGTACCTTTTCCATAAATACTTTCACGGTAATTGTTCTGATGAATTCTCCCCTGTGTTGTTATTTTTATTTCCCACCCCGACAGACAAATTGTAAATATGTGAACTAGTTAGGCCTACATAGAGACCTGGTGGTATTATGGTGACTGTAGTTAAAATGCTAAGTAATAATGTGTTGTTGTTGGTGTAAATAATGCTGTAGAATTTTTTTAGCTTAAGATAAGACAGAATGAAGACCAAATTTTCCCATTCCCCCACCACTTTTGCCTAGTGGTATATTTTTGTATTTTTTTTTTTTTCAAAATAAATATTACTCTCCTCTGTGGTAGCTAGACTTTAGGAATTTTAAGTGCAGTACTAGATTGATAAGAAGGAGAGTATGCTGTTGGACATTTATCGTGTTAACCAAGACGCCCAAATTTAGGGGTGCGCATTCTACACGGTAATATTACAACACATCATTACTTACCAATTTAACTACAGTCACCATAATACCACAAGATCTCTATGTAGGCCTAACTAGTTCACATATTTACAATTTATCTGTCGGGGTGAGAAATAAAATCTATTTTCGGGGTGTATAATGAAATTTGTTTAGTCTTGAAAATAATTTTACACTTGAATTCTTTAGATGTAACCGTAAGTTCTATGCTAATAGTTTCTTCTATCGCACTTTTCACTTGTGAAACTCTATTTCGGCTTGTTGCTTCCCAGTCAAGTTTTATCTTCAAAAATTTTAATGCAATGTCAATTATTATCTTTCGTCTTCTTAATTTCTGTTCTTTTATTATTATTATTATCTCTCCATAATAATGTTTTCTTTTTTTTTTATCTCATATTCTGTAACACCCAGTAACCTCTTGCATCTTAGAGGCTTTATTGCCCTGCTTCGGGTGAAATGATTTTTTAAAAAAAGGAAGAAAACCCACGTGAAAATATCAGGGAAATGCTGCAGATAATGGGATTAGAATTACAATTTCAGATCATCTCAAGAAATTTGGCAAGTTGAAAAAAGCTTTCCTCTTTGGTACCCAGACTCTGTGAATTTAAGCGCACAACTATATTGGTGGCAAGGTCTCATCATTTTACAGTTGAAATCGCTAGTATGCTAATAGTTTCTTCTATCGCATTTCTCGCTTCTTTCTGTCCAAGTCAACTTTGATCTTCAAAAATTTAAATGCAATGTCAATCGTTTTTCTTCTGTTCTCATAATTACTCTTCTTTTATTGTTCTCGCCTCTTCATAGAATTTTTTCGTTCTCATATTCTCTAGCACTCTAGTAACCCCTTCGATCTTTGAGGCCTTATTCTCTTGTTTGGAGTGAAACTATTTTTTTTAAACATGAGCCATCTTCCTTCAGGATATGCGTTAACATGGCTCTCCACCACTTCCTCTTCTTCCTAGCAATCTTTGTCCTTTTACTAACCCCACATTTCCTGGACTGCTATATACACACACTCATTAGGGAGATTATTCGCTGCCCCACCCCTCTGCCCATCTGCTCACAGTAAGCCCTGCGAGTGTCAAAATTTGCACGCTTTCTTTCTTCAATATTTCCAATGGTTTTACTTATTTTAAGTATACTTTTTCTTTCCTGTTTCCATTTTCCTTAAAGCTCCTTTGTCGCTTATATGCTCCGTCCATTGTATTCTCAGCATCCTTCTGTAGAGCAACGTCACTGTTTCTTCAGGTGTTATTCTAATCGATGAGGAAATTGTTTAGTATACACAGGCATATTTGCCAGTGAGCAAATTAACTGAATCAATCGCTTTAGTTTCCTTTCTTTCACCATAAGGTCAGAGTGTAATCGGTTTCTTTTTTTTCCTCGGGTTAGGTCATGTGCAGTGGGGCGCAGTAATCTGAATCTATTTTCGGGGTGTATGATGAAATTTGTTTAGTCTTGAAAAATATTTTTAACTATGTTCACCCTAGTCTATGAATATAGAATCCAGCGCAGTACGTAATCTGTTCAATGAAACAACGTTAAAGACTAACACTCACCAGTCAGACACTCTACTGAATCTGACAATATCGCCAATTCCACCAGCAGCTGTTCTGTAATTCTTCAGTCTTCGATATCAAAGACTGGCAGTGAATATTCGGGAAAAAACATGGCCGCCTTTATACACGTCGCATTGAATATTTTGAGCCTTCTGATTGGTTAACCCTTCTATTGGTGAACTATAAAATGAGTCAGCTCATTTTGGCTGGCTTACTAGTACTATCCAAAAATTCCAACAAATATTGCATCATCTGTGATCGCATCAGATTTTTATAATGCCCAGACTCTATTGTCTAGACTGTCGAATGTTGTTTTGTTTTTTTATATTATTATCTAAAATAAAATACTTACAATCTAAAATTATTTTCTGACTTTAAATAACCTGTAAACCGTTGATAAGCGACAAAAAACTAATGAAAAAATGAATCGCATGGATTTCTGCCGCAGCATATTCTTCTTATTTGCATTGCTTTGCAAAATATGTTAATACTTGTCTACACGTACGTTGCACAAAAAAGAGGAAATAGATGAATAATTTTGAAATTCCCCCGTCCTGTGTAAGAAGATAAACTACATCCAACGGCAAGGCCTCTGATCAGGAACTTTTGAGTAGCATAGAAACACGTCTTAATTGCTGGTGTTCCCAGGCCCAACCAGACCCGGGGTGGTAACACATGTTAGTGTCACAGATATGGGCAAAAAGTTACCCCCACCCACCAAAAAATGGTGGCAAAAAACTATGAAAGTATAAAAATAGGTTTTAATACTAGCAATACTTTATCGGAAATTTTTTTTACCAGCAATACATTTTTGGGAAAAAATATTACCAGCAATAAAAATCTTGTCGGCATTAAATAACCCATTGAGGCTGATATTGCCGTAAATCAAAACAAAACAAATATATTACCAGCAATAAAAAAACAAATTTGTAGACATGAAATACATCATTGAGGTTGATTTGCCGTTAAACAAACCAAACCAAATTTTGCAATTTCTTTTTTTATATTTTCGATTTAAGTCAACTCGGATTTTTATCAGTACAATAAAACTTATTATCACATGTAAGAAACGATTTTCATTTAGTCTAAAGAAATTAAATCTGAACAGGATGACTGGCGAAGGGACAAAGCTCTGAAAAAGATGATTGGTTTGGTTTGTTTTACGGCCTATCAACCTCAATGGTTATTTAATGCCGACAAAATTTTTATTGTTGCTAATATTTTGTTTTGTCAAAAATCTATTTCTGGTAATATTTTTCCTTCAAAAATGTATTGCTGTTAATATTTAAAAAAAAATGTATTGCTGATAATATTTATTTTTAAAAAAAACATTGTTGGTAATATTTTTTGTCAAAACCGTATTGCTGGTAAAAAAAAAAAATTAAAAGTATTTCTGGTATTAAGAGCTATTTCTACATTTTCATTGCATTTGACCCCAGTTATATTTGCCCATAGCTGGGACCCTAACAGATGCTACCACTCGGCTCAGGGCGGACCTGAGAACACCAACAAGTTCCACGCTCCTCAAAACCTGATCAGAAGCCTTGCTGCTGGACGTAGTTTATCGTCTTACCGAGGACCCGGGTGTAGTTTATCGTCATACCCAGAACGGCTGAAAAAGATGAATCCACGTTCGTAATAAGCGATTTAATACTGAAGGGGATCCATTGTCTATACTTAGATGGAGTTCCTTTTAAATTTCACGCGAACAGCCAGACATTTTTTTTTTTTTAGTATTATTTACACGATTTACATGCAAACTATTTTTCCTTCTATCTTCTTGAACACCCCGTTCATCTTTTGTCCCTTCCTGAATCGGCCGCGTACTCAGTCTTCTCTTTCGCTGCGTTTTCGTGGGATTCCTGCTTTCCTTGGAATAAAATGATCAAAGAAATAAGTATTAGGTTGGTGCAAAAAATAATGACGTAATAATGTCGTTTTTTGGACGTATTTTTTAACGTCAAAAAACGACATTATTACGTCATTATTTTTTTGGCACCAACCTAATACATTCTTCTGTTGCTCTTCTCGCTTGTAGAAACGCTCTCCCGGCTTCTGATTAATTCTCAGACAACTTTGGTCTTCAGAAATTTAATGTCAATCGTTTCTTAAGTCCTGTTCTTTTATTGTTCTCTATCCTTAATAGATTTTTTTCTTTCTCTCATATCCTCTCACACCCAGCAAACCCTTGCGTCTTAGTGGCTTTATTGTCATGCTTGAGGTGAAATGATTAAAAGTCAAAATGTCCCGTTGAAAATGTCTGTGCTTTTTTTATGCCGTCGAATTCGGTTTGGTTTTAGATTATTTTGTTTTAGTCTGTTATTTAATGCCGACAATATTTTAGAATCGGTTCGGATGAATAGAATATGTCATTTTCTTGGAGATCACGTTTCATTGACGTATTTTTATAAACGGGGTTTGTAGAGAGTCTTTTTTTCATTGATGTATTCTTTTCAGGTATACAGTTTGTAGAGAAATTAGCTTTATAGGCATTCTTATTTCCTTTATATTTTTTGCTATAGGCGCTCTGTTTTAAAAAATATATTTTTTCCATCTATTTTTGCTATTTCTAAGCACTCATAGGCTTCAACAACAGATAAAATGTATTGTTGGCCATTTTGTTATCAAATTTAATGTAGGTCATTTTGCTTTCAAAATCTATTGTAGCTAATTCTACTACAAATATGTATCGTTGGTCATTTTTACATAATAATGTATTGCTGGTATTTTTACTATAATTTTTTCATAGTGTTTGGTGGGGCTCACTATTTGTCTATAGCTTTGACCCTAACACTATGTCATATGCATAACTTACGTTGTTAAGATTGTGTTTACCAATAATAAATCCTGGTAGGACTTCTAGTTTTCCCAGGATAAACTTGTTGTAAATGATGAATAATCTGGTGAAGAAATAGATCCTTGTCTTATAGCCCTTTCTACCTTTGTGTCTTTTCTGAGTCTATTTTATACCTATATGCAGGTTAGATTTATTTTGTTTTATGATATATCAACATCAATGCGTTGTTTAATGCTGACAAGATTTTTAGAATAGCTTTGTAGAACTAGACTATGAATTCTTTGTAAGAAATCAGGTTTCATTGACATATTTTTATAAAGAGTGTTTGTAGAAAGTTTTGTTTCATCGATGTATTCTTTTCAGATATAAAGTTTGTAGAGAAATTGATTTTATTGATATTCTTACAATTGATACTTAGTCTGTTCTTCTCACTTTTCTTTACTATCTTCCCTTGGAGTTCCAGAAGTTTCTTTCTGTGTCGAGCTATCGATACTATGTCATCAGCTTACGTTATTAATATTGTGTTCACTAATAATAAATCCTGGTAGGACTCCTAGTTTTTCCAGAATAAACTTGTTGTAAAACTTGAATAAGTGTGGCGAGAAAGTAAGTCCTTGTTTTATAGTCCTTTCCACTTTTGTGTATTTACTGGATTCTTTTTATACCTATATGCAGGTTTGGTTTATTTTATTTTACGATATATGAACATCAATGTCTTATTTAATGCTGACAAGATTTGTATAAGTAGACTATGAATTTTTTGCAGGAAATCCGTTTGTAGGAGAACACATTTCATTGACGTATTTTTATAAAGAGGGTTTGTAGAGAGTCTTTTTTTCATTGATGTATTCTTTTCAGTATATACACATATGCAGGTTTCATTTTAATTTGTTTTAAAATATATCAACATCAATGGGTTATTTAATGCTGACAAGATTTTTAGAATAGATTTGTATAACTAGACTATTCATTCTTTGTGAGAAATCACTTTGTAGGAGGTTAGGTTTCATTGACCAATTTTTATAAAGATGGTTTGTTGAGAGTCTTTTTTCATCGATGTATTCTTTTCAGGAATACAGTTTGTACAAACGTTGGTTTTATTGACATTCCTATCAAGTTTATATTTTTTGCTACAGGCCTACAGTTTTAAGAAATAATATCATGCTATCCTTTTTTGCTTTTTCAAAGAACTCATGCATGTTCCTTATATCGTAGTATTTTGTCTTGAGTGCCAAAGTCTGGACACACAGTTAATCCATGTTTAATAGTGTATATCAGTTTGGGCTGAATTGCGAAGACTTTGTCAAATTTGGTACAACTTCCTAAGTAAAGAGTTGGGAAAAAAGTAAGAAAAACTCGGATAAACGAATATGTGAAATTACAGTGCATTAAAAAGTAAACAGATTTAATTCAACTAAATTTTAATTTCAAACTAATAATTAAGAAATAAATAAAACAGTGAAAAATAAAGCAAGCGTTATAATCGTTAGATCGAGAGGTATTTGGCAATGCTAGAGGTTCGTTGGGATATTGTTTCTGAAAATAAAAACATTAATTTCGTCGCGGACAAAAAAAAGAAAAAATAGGAAGTCAGTAATTCCCTGCAAACAGCGGATGTCACAAGATGTCTGCCCAACGATGAGTTTGCAACTGACGTGTCCACTTAAAATGATTCAATAATCGAATGAACACAGCCGCTGACGACAGATATGCTGCAGAGCTACCGTCTCCATTGTCTCATCCGCCCGCTGTTCTTAATATATGCGTCGGCGGATACGTCTCTTAATTTAGTTGCTGGGGGTTTTCTTCCTCTATCTCTTAACAAGGATATCTTTATACCATGATACTCTTTGCCGTCTTTGTAGCTTGTCCATCGTCACGTGACTGCCGTCAGTAAATTGGTTCCGTACTTAACACCGGCGCCTTAAGCGCCACAAGTCGGCCGTTAAATACCAACCCATTTCGCTACCTTTCTATAGAGACCCTGCCTTTCAAAAATTCGATCCGCCATCTCCAGTGACAGACCATCGTTCCAGGTGTCATATTTGCGACAGTCAAAATTCCGACATTTCTGAAGTAGCCTTGAATATAGTGAAAATGCTTACTCGATTTTCTCTTCTCGGTGGATGTGCAGAAGGCGCAGTAGATAGATTGCTGCTCGTAATACGACATTGTAAAGTCGAGTTTGTGAATTCAAGTCCGATTCAGTGCATTTTCTTCCGCACATGAACCCTTGGGAAAAGTACGAACCTATCTCCAGCCTCAGCTATGTATATGGAAAAAAACTATTATTATTCACAATATATATATATATATATATATATATATATATATATATATATATATATATATATATATATATATATATATATATATATATATATATATATGTTAAAACCATAATCACTCTAAAAAATAGCAAAAAGAATTGTTCTTACCAACAATGGTTGATCGGGTTAAAAAAAAAATCGCTTCTCGATGTTTTAATTAACTTTGGTAAATTGTGTTTAGCTGTTGAAATTACAATCGCAAGAATTAGAATTATTTGCTAAATTACAGGAACTGATGTGGCCATTATTTTCTTCTGGTTTTCTTTTTGTAGTCCTGGGTATGACGATAAATTACGTCCGACAGCAAGGATTATGATCCGGACATTGAATGCTTTGGTTTGGATTGTTTTACTGCTGGTAATTTTTTTTTCTTCAAAAATCTATTGCTGCTAATATTTTTCTGCTTGTCAAAAATGTATTGCTGGTAATATTTTTTTCAGAAATGTATTGCTGGTAATATTTTTTTTAGAAATGTATTGCTGGTAATAATTTTTTACAAAAATGTATTTCTCGTAATAATTTTTCAAAAATGTATTGCTGGTAATAATTTTTTTTCAAAAATGTATTGCTGGTAAAAAAATTATACGAATAAATATTTCTATCATTAAAACCTATTTTTACCCTTTATATCGTTTTGATCCCTGTTAAGGGGTCAACTATTTGCCAATAGCTGGGAATCTAACAGGTGCTACCACCCCGAGCCAGGATGTACCAGCAAATAAGAGGTGGTTCCACGCTCCTAAAAAGCTCTTGATCAGGATCCTTTTTTTTTTTCGTCATATCCAGCACGCGATTGAGGGCTTTGACGAGCGTGAAACTACCTCTTAATTGCAATTAAGCGGTGGTTCCACAATCCACAAAACTTCTAATCTCCCGATCAGAAGCCTTGCTGTCGGATGCAGATTATCATTATACCCAGGATTACCAACAGTCAAGTTCCAAGCGTCTGTCGTAATATTCAAAATTTAATAGGTAAAATAGTTTTTATTCCACACAACGCTCAATGCCATCGGTTATATTCTTGGATCAGTTGGTTATTTCTACCTCGCCCAACTCCAAAGTAATATTTTCTCAAACGTCTTTATTACCAGTAATATGAATAAGTATCGTAATAAAGTACTTGCGACGGTCGTCGGCATCTGCTGATCCATTATAAGAATAACCGTATCATTAAACAGGTTGAAAGTATAGAAGAATGAGTTGTAACAGCAAAGACTGGTAACAGTAACAATTTGTATTTAGCTTATGTTCAGTTGTTGTGGTCATTTGCTTTTCATAATATATTATCTGTTTTATATAATACTAGTTTAAAAGCCGTACTCCGTGCGAAAATTTACATTTAAGCGGAGGGCGAATTGGGCCACAGATCCACAAACAGAGGGACCTCTGATCCAGCTTAGGATACAGGAATGATAATTTGGGGGAAATAAATATTAATTCCTTAATTCAGTCTATAGAACTTCAAAAGTATAATTCCAACCAAAAGGTCAATTTGTGCTGAAATTCCAATTCAGGTCGAAATTCTAATTCAGGCCGAAATTTTAATTCAGGCCGAAATTTTAATTCAGGCCGAAATTCCAATTCACACCGAAATTCCAATTCAGGCCGAAATTTTAATTCAGGCCGAAATTCCAATTCAGACCGAAATTCCAATTCAGACCGAAATTCCAAATCAGGCCGAAAATTGAGTTGTTCAAAGCACAATTCAGTGGAACTTCAATTTGCGCTGAGTTCTTCAAATCACAATCTCTGTGGAACTTCAAAACTTTACGAAACCGCTCTCTTTAATTCTGATTCTTTGCAATTTTGAGGAAATAAAATTGATAGGTGATGTTTTCAACTAAATTTAAAACAACCAATTTTAAATTTGAAGTTTTTGTGCTACTCAATAGAAATTAAAAACTTTTTAAAATCATTATTTTTTTTTTTATTTATCTCAAAATTTAAATTTTTAATTGTTCCATCCTGATCCGGACACAAATCCCAATGCTGGATGTTCGAGCACCAGATGAAGGGTAGATTTTAAATCCGGGGATAATCTTGATTCCAAAAAGTATAAGATGTCTATGTAGAGCAAGTGTAGCCCGAGTTAGTGGGGTTACAGACACTCGGATGAACAGACTTTGCCGTTTATTTATTTAGAAACTAGCAGCATGGCCCGGCGTTGCCCGTGCTTAATTAAAAAATCACACGACTCATACAGCAATCGCTATCACTTGACTTAAAATATTTTTGTCCTTCCTTGCCTTTAAAGGGGTGCCCTTTGCCGTGTTGATGTTGCTACATGTCTTACATCTTGCCTATCTCACACTGCGAATTTTTTCTAATCTCTATACTAAACATTAAATCTGTTACGAAAAAACAACTAAACAAAATGAAAACAAAATGATCAGCTTTAAAAAGGACTCGTAACTGGAAAAACCGAATGAAAAAAGAATGTTAACAACAATTACTTTTTCACACCCAGTTCTGCGCAATCAGAATCAACGTTGAGTTTAAGCAAGCGAATGAGCCAATTGGAGTAAAGTGCCATGCAAATTTAAATTTTTCCTACTTGTGACGAATGCAGCTATTGATTTTTTTTTTTTTGCATAGTAGCATGCTAGTTAACATTCGTGTCAGTCAGATGTTGGCTCTCACGCTGGCCAATAGAATCTTCCTGCCTATTCGTGGCAGCCAGCTATAGGCTCTCACTCTGGCCAGTAGAAAATGGCCGCAAATTTCATGAAATTATTTTCCACTATCAATGGGAGTTGGGAAATGCAAAGTCGGTCTTGGCCTTCTGCTAACTTGGAGTATGTCCATGTAAATTTGGTGCAAATTCTTCGAAAATTGCGACCGTGCATCGCTACACACACGATAGGAAGCAGCATGATTCTATTGGCCAGCACACACAAACACATCCTGCCACTAGCAACGTTATAGATAGGATATCAAAAAAAATAGGATTAATGTGATTAAAAGTCTGTCACTTAGCTGATTGATGTTACCTTCAGCATCCTGACTCCAGATGGGGTAGCGATATTATTTTTTGTACATATCAAGAACAGTTTTGGAGGAAGGAATGTATTATAAAACCTAGAAGTTTTCGTGTGACAAGCTTCATCCAATGGGATTTCATCGACTATGTTTGTTTACGTTGATGTAACTACGCATGCGCACAAATGAGAGACACAGAGAATTTTGAATTTAGAAAAATCTTCGTTTTTTATGTGTTTTGGGAATATATTCTACCCAATTACATTTAGTTTCTTTTTCAGCGTCACTCTGCTTCCAACATTAATGAAAAATGCAGTAACTTGTTTTCTGGGTCTCAAAGATCATAGAACATATCGCGAAAAACATCACCATTCTCGCTTGGGGTTAAAATTAACAAAAGTAATTTTTTTTAATTCAGGCACGGTGGAGTAATGGATAGCGGCTCGGATTGAGGAATCGGAGAGTCGAGTTCGAATTCCAGTCGAATCCATTACTTTCACATAAGAGCTAATACCCTTGGGAAAGGTATGAATCTTATTCTTCTCCTCCACCAAGCTATAGGCAAATTGAAGGACAGACCGTGTTTTCTAGCCTTGGATGGCAACTGGTCTACCGCAGAACGAAATGGCAACTCACTGCGGGAGAAAAATCTGCCTCGTCAGTCATGTATTGAAAGATACCTGATCGCCTAAGCGTGTATCACACATGGCATATAACTGAAATTCACTTACATACTAATAACCTTAGGAAAGGTATGAATCCTCTTCTTTTGTTCCGAGGTATCGCAAAATAGCAAGACAGACTAGGTTCTGTAGCCTTGCATGGCGACTGGTCTACTGCTGAAAGAAAATCTACATCGTCAGTCATGTAACGAAAGATACATGATCGCCTAAGCGTGTATCACACGTGGCACATAACTAAAATTCACTTACATACTAATAACCTTAGGAAAGGTATGAATCTTTTTATTCTCTCCCCATCCCAGCTATAGCTAAATAGCAGGACAGACCGGGTCCTATAGCCTTGGAAACAACTGATCTTCCGCAGAAAGAAATGACAACCTACCGCGGGAAAAAAATCTGCCTCGTCAGTCATGTATCGAAAGATACACGATCGCCTAAGCGTGTATCACGTATGGCATATAACTGACTGAAGGTGACCCGAACGTTTTTTACGCCAGGAAGTCGTGGTAATACACAGACAGCAAAGGGAATCTTTGCAGAACCTATGAAATTCAGAGAGATGTTATTTACGAAAAAAAAACATTCAAAAAAATTAAACTATGATACATTTCGTAATGACAACTGTACGCAGGTGTAGGATTTAAGAAAGCTTTTTTCAAGTGAGAATACAAGGTTCGCGTATAGTGTCCTTTTATAGTCCCAGTAAACAGAAATAGTTCTCTCAAAGAGGAGAATAACAAAACACTTGATTATTCCTAACACCTACCTTTTCCATTTAAAGTTTTTACGTATTTATAAATTTCTTAATAGCAGACGCGATGTTTGGAATTCAGAGAAAAAAATAATTTTATCTAAAAACTTACGAAAGTACAAAGAAATTATGAACACAATTAGTTCAGGAAACACAGAAAAATATGAATTCGATGAATTTCTTAAATCGTTAATAAGTTTAAATTGTTATTTGGTTATTGATATATTGATCTGGTGTTGGACACCTCGAGGCGGTGTAATTGTTGTTGTCTCGTTAGTATTGAGTTCGATCCTCACTGGGTGCCTCCTACTTTCGGCCTTGTGCTACGCTTGGAAAATCGCTATTGACCTGGTGTTTTTTTTCGTCTGTCGAGTAATAACTTTTGTTGAATAAAAGATATCTATTTTTGTTTTCTTTTTGTTGTTAGGAGGAATTTTCAGAAAAAGTTTTCGTCTAAACAAGTACTGATTCTATAGGTTACCCCGGAAAAAAAAGGGCGGTAAATTCAGAAAGACCTGAGATAACCATTGTGAGCTGGTGACGACCTATGTGACTGAAAAATTCAGGAATAATTTCAGCACATTTCGTTAAATCCCTCCTTGGATGTTCTTTTTTGTAAAATATGGTAATTTGACGCTCAAAATCAGTGAAATGTTTAGCCATACGAAAAGGGCAGAAAGAAAGACGAAACCTTTAAATGACGAGTCACAAGATCGAGTAACAATTAATCAATCATAAAAGAACCAATCAAAGTTAAGTAATTACGCGAGAGTCGAATGATTATTCAAGGTTATTCAAGGTCAATTATTCATGAAAGATAAAACAGTGATAATAAATTTGCCGTTTCCTTACTGGGCACTATATATATATATATATATATATATATATATATATGTGTGTGTGTGTGTGTGTGTGTGTGTGTGTGTGTGAAAATATTGTAGAAAATAGGAAAGAGACTGGTTTGGTAAATAATCCAAAGTTCCTTAGTATTTTTGTTATTATTTTTTAAAAATAATGCTCTATACGAAAGTAGAGCATAAATATAATTATTTATTTAAAAATATGATTCCAACTCTCTACATAAGAGGTCTCATGTTTCAAAACAAGAGCCGAAAACTTCAAAATAATATTTGAATTAACTTGAGTTAAAGTAGGCTCTGTTCCATCTTCAAGCGAAATTTTTTGGGGAATTTGGGATTCCCCAAAAAATTTCGCTATGTAGCGAGTTGGAATCATATTTTTAAATAAATAATTTTATATATATATATATATATATATGTATATATAACCGCTACCGAAATAATTATTAACACTATTTATATTCCAACTATTCTCCTCATCTTTGTTGTTGTGATCTTAATGTTTCGGCCGTTTTGCCCTCCGATCTTCCTAAAGTTTATATCAGTCTGCATAATTATGAATTTAACCCTTTATTTAATGTAAGCGGGTAGACTTGTAGAGGAGAAAATGCGTGAAAAGCGAAGAAAAGAATTAATCTTCAAACACAGCTCTACAAATTTAAATGATTTTATTACTGAGTATAAAAATAATCTTTGTTTTCTTTTAAGTTGAAAGAAACAAGTTATAAAGTCTGTCGAAAACAAAGTTCATAGGGAAAATGTTTTGTTTTTCTTTTTACAACGCAAAGGAAATGAATTGTGTAGTATAGGCTGAAAGATATGAAGTCATCATGCGAAAATCCACGATTTACATTATGTTATGTATGTTCATATTGAAATTTCATCATCAGGCGATAATATCTGTATTATAGTTGCTACAGATGCGCTTTGTTCATGCCTCACTTGGGTATTTTTGTCGTAATTTAACCACGCAAACTGGTTTTGAAAATGCTTTAAAAACGAGAAATAATTTGCAGGAAGGTACTTCGTACTCAGTAACTCAATTTGCGTTTGCGAAATTTTGAATATTCACTATTATTTACATTCTCAAGTCTAAGATATACTGCAAGACAAAAGATTATTAATTTACGTTACGCTATTTGTAAGAAAAATCGGATCACAGGAAGTTAAATGTTAGTTTTATTGTTTAATAAATGCATTCTCAAAATTTTAATTTTGATTATTAGGCGGGCAAAGATTGCTATTCATTTTTTGGTAGTGCGCTTTTAATTTTTCTTGCAAACGCCAAGAATGGTTGTCTGCTTTTTCAAAGCTTGAATGGCGGTTCTGATTGGTTGATAAATGCTAATATAGAAATTTGAAATTGATGTGCGTGTGAGCCTATTTTTGCACAAAATTGAAGTGATGTCTCTGCGGTTCTACTTTTGCAAAGAATTGAGATTTTATTTATACTACTTCAATCTATTGATTTTTCTACAATGTTTAACGGGGATCTAATGACTGTTTTCATTTCCACTGCCCATGTCTCTGGATATCTCGTCTAGTTCTTATTTTTAGTCGTAATCAGTTATTTCTCGTCCGTTCCCACTGAGTCCAAGCAAACTATGATTGAACCGATAAAATTATTGAACTTACAATCCCTATGTCAGCAAATTTCTAAACCAACACTTTAATACCCTCGGCCAATAGTCCAAATATAAATAGTGTTAATAATTATAAGTCCTCATCAGAGAAATTCACACGGAAACTACCAATTTTATTATTAATTTTAAATAATGGTTACGTTATTATTTTATTATTAATTTTAAATAATGATTACTTAGTTATTTAATTTTAAATAATGATTACATTGTTATTTTATTATTAATTTTAAATAATGGTTACTTAGTTATTTTATTATTAATTTTAAATAATGGTTACATTGTTATTTTATTGATAATTTTAAATAATGATTACATTTTTATTTTATTATTAATTTTAAATAATGATTACATTTTTATTTTATTATTAATTTTTAATAATGATTACATTTTTATTTTATTATTAATTTTTAATAATGATTACATTTTTATTTTATTATTAATTTTTAATAATGATTACATTTTTATTTTATTATTAATTTTAAATAATGATTACATTTTTATTTTATTATTAATTTTAAATAATGATTGCATTTTTATTTTATTATTAATTTTAAATAATGATTACATTTTTATTTTATTATTAATTTTTAATAATGATTACATTTTTATTTTATTATTAATTTTAAATAATGATTACATTTTTATTTTATTATTAATTTTAAATAATGATTACATTTTTATTTTATTATTAATTTTTAATAATGATTACATTTTTATTTTATTATTAATTTTAAATAATGATTTTATTATTTTATTATAAATTTTAAATAATGATTATAATGATTACTTTCCTATTTTATTATTAATTTTAACTAGTTTTTACTTTCTTATTTTATTAATGATTTTAAATCATGGATTATTTCATCAAAGAGCGTTAGGTCTTCAAATTTTGACCTAAACAGCGTAAATCGGAAACGAAAACGTACATTTTGCTGCTTTCAGATTTAGTTCTTTCATAATAGTTTCAATGACTTTAATTGGTTAACCAAAAGCCTTTATTCGATGTTTCCCCATCTTATAGGATGATGTTTCGTCTGTACAAGAGTTATTATTTTTTTTTATTTCGTATCATGTTGCGCACTTAAATATTCAAAGAGTGTATCGATCTAGATATATGAGATAAAAAGCGACAATAAGATGAAAAGAAAAATATTTAAAAATTAATAATGAAAATACTTCAGTTGAGACTTCCGACATTTTTTGCTATCTCTACGAAATCGGTAACAAATCAACCAGATAAAAAGTAATAGGTTCACATCTCTAGATTAAGACTTACGCAGCTCGTAACCACCGTATCTGAAATCGTTAAAGCGACGTCCATGCTGCTATGCAATTAGGTTTTTCATTTATTAATGTGTCTTCCTTTAATGGCCAAAGAGCGTATCGTCAGGAAAGCAAAAAGACGAAGTAAAACTTCATAAAACAGAAGTTGGACAATAGACACCGCTATTATAAATAATGATATTGTTTTTAATTTAATAAAAAGCTAATATGGGGACTATTTTGCTATATAAACTCATTGCAAATTAGTCTCTCTCTGTCATTTAAGTACCATACTCGATATCACTTGGGCGATAATGTATCATTCGATTCATGACTGACTCGTTCCTCTGCCCATGTCTCGGGATATCTTTTTTTTCTTTTTCATTTTTTTTTTAAATCATTTCACCCCAAGCAAGGCGAGAAGCCACTTGGCAAGAAGATCAGATAGGAGTGATAGAAGAAAGGATGAGGAGAAGGGTAGTGGATAGATCAAGGAAACTGGAGATGTCGATTGACATTACATTTAAATAGCTGGAGATTATATCGCCCAATGAAACTGGAATAGGGAAGGGAGTTCCACAGGCGAGAGGTGCGAGACATGAAGCTATCGGAGTAGAAGTGACGGCTACATTTAGGAGTCTCGACAGTGAAAGGGTGAGAGCGGGATGCCAGCCTCGTAGGGCGCTTGAACTCATGAAGTCTGGGAACCAGCGAATGCAGCTCCTCGGAGCAATTGCTATCTCGTCTACTTATTGTTATCCGTAATAGGGTTATTTCCAAGTACACCATGATTGAACCAACACACAGAATTGAACTTACGATACTATGTCAGCAAATTTGTAAACCAATGCTTTAATACCCTCGGCCAATAGTCTAAATTTAAATAGTGTTAATAATTATGTCCTCATCAGAGAAATTCACACAGAAGATGTTCCCGCAGTATACTGCCGTTTCTTACTGCGGAAGACTAGTTGCCAACCCTGGCTATACGACCCACTCTGTCCTGATATTCAATCCTTTCATCCAGGTCATTCAGTTAATTACCATACACGATACACGCTTGGGCGATTATGTCTCACACAATTCATGACTGACTAGGCAAATTTTCCCTGTAGTAGGTTGTCCTTTCTTTCTGCAGTAGACTGGTTGCCAACCCTGGCTATAGATAGACGAGGCAGAAGATTTTCCCGCTTGAGTTTGCGATTATTTTCCTGCGGTAGTCTGGTTACCAGCTAAAATTATAGGGCCCAGTCTGTCCTGATATTGAATCTGTAAGTGGGAGACAGAAGATGGGTTCATACATTTGCCAAGGGTATTTGCGCGTAAATGAATGCAACAAACTCGACTGGAATTTTTCATTCGGAACCAATTTCCATGAAACTACAAGAATTAAGCTCACACATCAGAAACTGAATAAATATAAATAATAAAAATAATAGATAACTTTTTGTTATAGTGGAACAACCTATCATTACCCCACCAGTGATTGGTCAGTCTAAAGAGACGTGAATGAGGAGAAAATAAAGGACGTGAAGAAGTATTGTAGTACGCAGTACCACTACGGATGTCCGTGACGTATCTCCCGTTTTCATTATTATTATTATTATTATTATTATTATTATTATTATTATTATTATTATATGATGATGATGATGATGATGATGATGATGATGATCTCTTATTCATTGTAGTTTCCGTACAATAAAATCCATGTTCTTTGTTTTACCCAATTCCTGTGTTTACCGTAATCTTTCCACTCGGAATTACCTTGTTGCTTATATCGTATTATCCACGATAAGAAAGAAAGAAAGAAAGAAAGAAAGAAAGAAAGAAAGAAAGAAAGAAAGAAAGAAAGAAAGAATATTATCTAGGAAGGAGATATAAGAAAAAGAAAGGAAGGAAGAAATATATTATCCATCGAACAAATAAAAACAAAGAATATGAGCTTGAATGAGTTTAAAAAAGAATGTAGGAAAGAAAGAATATTAACCTGGAATGTGTTAAAAAGAAAGAAAGAAAGAAAGAAAGAAAGAAAGAAAGAAAGAAAAGAAGCAAGAAAGAAAGGCGGCTGGTAGGGTCAAGAACTAGCAGAGTAAATGATGAAGGATATCTCTTGAGTAGATTTTGGTGTGAGGGAAAGTGATGCGAGCGTTTTGTTTAAATAAATAAATAGGGTTCTAGATAAAGGAAGATGAAATAACGGGAAAGGAAAAATGAAGGAGAAAGAAAGAAAGGAAAAAGAAATAATTATAGAAGAATATTAGCTGAGAACGAGAAATAAGCGAAAGGAATGAAGGAAGGAAGGAGAGAATGAATAAAATGAAAGAAACGAAAGAGAGAAATGATTTAACTAAAAAAAAAAATAAAGAAATAAAAATATTAACATAGAATGTGTTAAAAGAAAGCAAGTTTTATAGTGGAACAACCTATCATACCCCAACAGTGATTGGTCAGTCTAAAGAGACGTGGATGAGGAGAAAATAAAGGACATGAAGAAGTATTGTAGTACGCAGTCGCAGTACGAACTTCCGTGACCTTATCTTCCGTGACGTTTTCTTCCGTTTTCGTCTTATTATTATTATTATTAAGAACTCTTATTCATTGTACTTTCCGTACAATAAAATCCATGTTCTTTGTTTTACCTAATTCCTCTGTTTAGCGTAATCTTTCCACTCGGGATTACCTAATTGCTTATATCGTATTATCCACGATATAACACTTTTTAAATTCGTAAACTGGCGAGCTTAATCGTTAGCAAAATATGAACAAAAGCAAACCAGATTATAAATTTCAACATTTTTTTTTTAAATGAAGAAATCGCATGTCAAGAGTATATTTTGTTTTGGCTTCCGTAGGTTGATTATTTTGCAATGAACTGATATAGCAAACTGGTTTCCCTATTAATTTTTATAAAACTCCTTTTTTATATATATATATATTTCTTATCTCGTTCTTTAATAATATCAGGAAAAAAAAACCCAGAAAAAAAATTCTGGCTGAAATGCCTATTGTATAAGTTCAACAAATAAATAACGATAATGGTTGCTTTTTTTTTTAAATTTAACATTGTTTTGACAAAAAAAAAAGAATTTTCAATCATGTGCGCTCAACAGATTATAAATTTCAACATTTTTTTTTTAAATGAAGAAATCGCATGTCAAGTGTATATTTTGTTTTGGCTTCCGTAGGTTGATTATTTTGCAATGAACTGATATAGAAAACTGTTTTCCCTATCAATTTTTAGAAAACTCCATATATATATATATATATATATATATATATATATATATATATATATATATATATATATATATATATATATTTCTTATCTCGTTCTTTAATAATATCAGGAAAAAAAAACTTAGAAAAAAAAAATTCTGACTGAAATGCATATTGTACAAGTTCAACAAATAAATAACGACAATGGTTGCTTTTTTAAATAAAAATTAACATTGTTTTGACAAAAAAAGAATTTTCAATCATGTGCGCTCAACCGACTTCATCAAGAGAAGCAACGGATTATCTTCAAACAACCCGAGCCTACACAATTTGTATTCGTGCGCTTCTAAAACTCCTTTCTAATAATATAATTATTCCTAAACGAAGACATTTAAAAACGTTGTCTTTCTTTCGTGTGTTTGAGCATTCACCGACGATATCATTCGCAGTTCCCCTATCATCAGGTCCTTCACATAATCTTCAAAACAAATTCCCTTACCCAACCTAAACTCATCCGCAGTCCACTTAGAGACTCTCCATACATAGCATGAGAAGCTTTTGTCTTTCAAATTTGGTCTTTACCTGGTTCCATTGCAACTACTTGGCAACCTTCAGATAAGCAGAGCTATTGCGCAGAATTCTTGAAAGCCCTTAGTTTGGCATTCACCCCGTCCGCTACATCATGATCTAAAGAGATATGGCTCTACTTAAAGACATGTCTCATCTGAAGTAGGGTCTTTTCTCGATTCCTTTTTTTCTTTCATTGTCCGACTTCGAAAACTACTCATTTGAAAAATAAAAAAGAGAAAAAATAGAAAAGAAAAAAAAAAAAAAAGAAAAAAGTCACTTTGTAAAGGCAATCCTAAATAGAAAGGATACAAAGATAGAAATCTGGAGTAGATGAGAAAAGAAAAGAAAAGACGGAAAGATGGAAAAATGAAAAGGAGAAAGATAGAACGATGCTAGAAAAATATGGAAAGTTTGTAAGAAAGAAAGAAAGAAAGAAAGAATGGGTGATGAATAGAATATAATTAAAATGCATTGTGCAGAGCAAAGAAGAAAGAGAGAAAGAAAGAAAGAAAAAAAGAGTGTGAAACATTTGAAAAGATTGTGTGAAGGTAGACTAAAAAGTCAAGAAAGAATATAAAAAAGAGGGTAGAAAGGAAGAAATCAGAGGGTAAAACTAAGGAAAAATGAATCACTGTGAAAGAAAGAAAGAAAGTGTGATGGATAGAATATAATTAAGATGCAATTGCAGAGCAGAGAAGAAAGAAAAAAAAAGAAAGAAAGAAAGAAAGTGTGATGGATAGAATATAATTAAGATGCAATTGTAGAGCAGAGAAGAAAGAAAGAAATCAGGAAACAAAAAAGAAAGAAAGAAAGAGAGAGAGAAAGAAAGAAAGTGTGATGGATAGAATATAATTAAGATGCAATTGCAGAGCAGAGAAGAAAGAAAGAAATCAGGAAACAAAAAAGAAAGAAAGAAAGAGAGAGAGAAAGAGATAAAGAAAGAAAGAAAAAAAGAGTGTGAAACATTTGAAAAGATTGTGTGAAGGTAGACTAAAAAGTCAAGAAAGAATATAAAAAAGAGGGTAGAAAGGAAGAAATCAGAGGGTAAAACTAAGGAAAAATGAATCACTGTGAAAGAAAGAAAGAAAGTGTGATGGATAGAATATAATTAAGATGCAATTGCAGAGAAGAAAGAAAGAAAGAAAGAAAGAAAGAAAGAAAGAAAGAAAGAAAGAATGAGTGATGGATAGAATATAATTAAGATGCAATTGCAGAGCAGAGAAGAAAGAAAGAAAGCAGGAAAGAAAGAAAGAAAGAGAGAAAGAAAGAAAGAAAGAAAGAAAGAATTATTGATGGATAAAATATAATTCAGATGCAATTGCAGAGCAGAGAAGAACGAAAGAAAGAAAGAAAGAAAGAAAGAAAGAAACTGACAAACAATACTGGAAAGAATGAAAATGAAAAGAAATAAATATGGGAAGGAGTATGTAAGTTAATTTAGAAAGAAAGAAAGAAAGAAAGAAAGAAAGAAAGAAAGAAAGAAAGAAAAAGTAAAATCGTAAGTTGAAAAGAATTAACGAAGATGTAAAGAAATAAAATGGAAATTTGAAAGGAAAGATGGAAAGAAAGAAAAAATGAATGAATGAAAAATGGAAAAAATGATAGAAAAAAGAAATATAAATAATGGAAATTTACAAAAGAAAGAAAGAAAGAAAGAAAGAAAGAAAGAAAGAAAGAAAGCGGTAAAATTGTAAGTTGAAAAGATTTAACGAAGGCGTAAAGAAATAAAAAGGAGATTTGAAAAGAAAGATGGAAAGAAAGAAATATGGGAAGAAGTATGTAAGTAAATTTAGAAGGAAATAAATAAATAAATAAAGAAAGAAAGAAAGAAAGAACCAACAAACGAACCAACCAAACAAACAAACAAACAATAAAAACATGAAAGTTTGAAAAAGGAAAAAAAGAAAATGTCATGCTGGAAAGAAGGGAAAAAGAAAATGAAAAATGGAAATTTTGAAAAAGAACGAAGGAAGGATAAAAGTAATCTTAGATTGAAAGAAAAAAAAAAAGAAAGAAAAATGCAAAAAAATAAGCTGAAAAAACGAATAAAGGTATAAAGAAGGAAAATTGGAAAGTTGAAATGAAAAGAAAGAAAGAAAAATCGAAGAAAAGAAAAATGAAAAATGACACACAGGAAGAAAGATGAAAAAAGATTGAAAAATGGAAATTTTTATAAGAAAAAAAAAATAAAAAAATAAAGAAAGAAAGAAAAAAAAGTATTCTTGAAAGAATGGAAATAAAAAGAAAGAAAGAAATATGGCCAAAAGCATGAAAGCGAATTTAGAACGAAAGAAAGAAAGATTTTCCTATTTGAAAACATTCAACATGCTACTCGAGTTATTGTTTTCTTCATTTCGACATTGGGTTCCGATCAAAGTGTAGTATCTGTTCTCCTCATTTCTAATAGTAATGGTAATCTTAGCCGTTTCCTTATAAGGAAACAATTGGCATTCATTGAACGAGCAGCCAGTGCTACTAGAGTGACGCTTTTCTTCACTCCCTCACCATTGGACTAGGATCAAAGTTGTAGTATCTGTTCTTCTCATCTCCATGGTAATAATAATATTGGACATTTCTATATAAGGAAACATTCAAAATTCACTGACTGAGCAGCCAGTGCTACTCGAATTACGCTTCCATTCATTCGCTGGCCATCCGGTTGGGATCAAAGTGTAGTATCTGCGGACCAACTACATTTTAATTTACTCTTTTTGAGTAATTTCACGTCTACTTACCTTCTCTCAGTTGCGCCTCTGTCTTTGGACAAAGTGCACTCAGGGGCGACTCCGTCAAAAGACAGCGTCGCAACTGAGAAAATTATACTGAGAGGTGCCTGGCCCTGGGGAACAGCTGCCCGATGCCGCGCTTTCTCATTGCACTAGACAGAAGGATCGGTTGCTGGGGCTCGGGGAATTTTTGTTCCTTGCTCGGTTGCACGCGCTAGGGGTCCCACATTAAACTGAACTTGTGTCAAAACCTGACCTCGTGGGTGTGTTGATGTCCTGAGATTTCAACCCTGTAGCAATACATCTCTCATTGCTCCAAAAGACTTGGTTGAATATCGACGCTAGCGTGATGTTTGTTGTGAGGTCTGGGCAATTCGGAGATTTGACCCGTGTGTACGCATATTGTCTCCCCCTTTAAGCCTGCCTTGTGCCATATTCCTTCACCATGGGAACATGAGTAAATACTGTTTTATCTGTGCTTCTCGTCTTTTGTAGTAATGGTAATATTAACTGTTTCCTTAACAGGAAACATTCGGTTTTAATTGACCGAGCAGCCAGTGCTACGCGAGAAACGCTTTTCTTCAGTACCTGCTGATCCAGTTGGGATCAAGGGGTAGTATCTGGTTTTCTCATCTGTAGTGATAAAGGTAATATTAGCTGTTTCTTTATTAGGAAACATAAGATATTCTATGACCGAGCAGCCAGGAAACGCAAGATATTCTATGACGGAGCAGCCATGAAACAAAAGTTATTCGATTACCGAGCAAGCCGGAAACACAAGATATTCAGTGACCAAGCAGCCAGGAAACACAAGATATTCGATGACGGAGCAGCCAGGATACATAAGATATTCAATGACCGAGCCGCCAGGAAACACGATATTCATTGACCAAGCATCCAGGAAACACAAGATATTCAATGACCGAGCAGCCAGGAAACAAGAGAGTCTATGACCAAGCAGCCAGGAAACACAAGATATTTTATGACGGAGCAGCCAGGAAACATGATATTCGATGACGGAGCAGCTAGGAAACATAAGATATTCAATGCCCAAGCATCCAGGAAACAAAAGATATTCCATGACGGAGCAGCTAGGAAACACGATATTCATTGACCAAGCAGCCAGGAAACACAACATATTCAATGACCGAGCAGCCAGGAAACAAGATAGTCTATGACCGAGCAGCCAGTGCTATTCTGTTTTCGCTTTTCTTGCCCATCTGATCATCTAGAAAGCGTAATATCTGTTCCCTTCTTCCCTAATGATGATTTTCAAAACGTAGCTCAGATGTGGTACAAGACCGAAAGTTAGGAAAACCCAGTCAGGATCGAACTCATTATTCAGTCGTAACTTATCTAACGAGACAAGCTTACTAAACATTACATCACATCGATGTGAAAAAGTTATGGTAATTTTCTCAGCATAGCCCAGATTTAGCACCGGGTCGAAAGTTTGTGGACACCCAGTGAGGATCGAACGCACTTTTCAGTCGTAACTCATCTAACGAGACAAGATTGCTAACCATTACACTACGTTCATGCGTCTCACAAATGATTTTACCTTAGCATACCTTAGTTTAGATGTGGCACAAGGCCGAAAAAGTGAGGCACGCAGTGAGGTTCGAACTCACTATTCAGTTGTAATTGATTTAACGAGACAAACTTGCTAACTGTTACGCCATATCGAAGTGCTTTTCTCCTCGTTCCTAATGGTAATCTTAATATCAACCGTTTCCTTATAACGAAACATTTGGCATTCATTGAACGAGTAGTCCATACTGTAGTCGGTTGAAAATTATTAAATATTTCTCTTAAAATATTTTTTTCGGAAAAATATGTTTCCCAAGTCCAGTAACTGCTATGGCGATTTCGAGTATTTATAGTAACTTCCTTCTTTATTTCATCTTCGAGTTGAATGTGCTAAACATTTCAATTGTTGCTTCCTTTTGTAGCAATATGAGGGAAGCTGAGGCCATGTCAAATTTAAAACGACTCGGAACAGAACATTTACTTTCGACCGATGGCGATCAATAATTGGAGTCATCTTCAAAAGAACAAGAGCAAGAGACTCAGACTGAGAGAAAGTGACAGAAAGAAGACCAATTCCTTTATTAGACGAAGATGACAGGACAAAGAAAACTGTTGTCTATAAAACTGATCATCCCGCGCAAAGACAATCAGAAGGAACGAAGTGGGCCTCGCAGAAAGTCACGGAGAAGAGATGAAGAGCACACTTCGCTTGTCACTTACGCCTCGTCTCTATTTCGCTAACTTATAATAAAACCTAAGAATAAAATCTGGTTTACTGCTAGAGATTGTTTTGTTCTTCACCCGTGTGTAGCGATCCGGTGAAGGGGAATTTTTATGTCACAAGCGTTAACTAGAGGAAACTGCACCTTGTCAACGAAACTTTAGTCTGGTCTAAGCTGCAATAAATTTTGTCAATTAATGTAGTTATCTGACAGAGTTCTTTGTTTGCGGCGTCAGTCCACAAGGTTCGAAGAAGGGTAGCCCTAGCGTAGACATAGACGCTTTACACGCTCCAAACCATTTTTTTAATCATCGATTTCAGAAAGCGGTTGTGGGAAGTAAAATAATCTTCAGGAAAAAAAAAACAGGGAATAGTTGTAGTGAGCAAAACAAGATCTAGATTTCAAATTCAAATGCTAAGCGCTAACTCATTGATTTTGTTAGAAATTAAAAAGACTCGAATTTACAAACTTTGCTTAACACACACGCAAAAGCGAATCCAAAACAAAACTCGTGAAATTTCACAACTTGATGCGAAATGTTTTTCGGCCAATAGAAAACTAGGAAACATTTAAAAACAAAATTCAAATAATCTTCAATTCTCAGAAACAAATACTTTTACGGATCTTTTCGCTAGCCGACGCGAAGTTTGATCGTCGTCCAATGGAAAATCCCGAATCATATCCGGGAGTGAATTCCCAAATGACTTTTTCAAGCCCCACAAACAAAATAAAAGACGGGAAGTTCGCCTGTCACCAGAGAGAAGGAGACGAGCGTATTAACACGTCTCTTGAGAGTAATAGCCTCATTTTTTGTGTTATTTAAAGCTGCAGAAGGATTTTGACACTGATTACAGAACTGTCATACGAATGCTCTTAAAACGTACTTAAGGATGTTCTCTTCATCTATGTGTCGTGTGCCTTCAGAACGTAGATGGTCATGGCTCTCTACAATTTCCTGTCCTTCTAGCTGTTAATAATTTTGTCATTTTGCTATCTCTCCTAAACCTTGTTCCGATATCTATTTACCCAAGCAGTTCTAAACTCGGTATATTTACTTTAATTTCAGGTGAAAATAAAGAAAAAAATGTCCAATATTTAGATATTATTTTATTAATCTGTTCCTTGATCTAAGCTTTCGGCTCACATGAGTCATCTTCAGAGTGGGTATATAGCCATTTAAACAAATATATTCAACATCAAAGATTATATTCTGTTATGTTGACATAGAAGATTGCTATGCGACGACAACGGTATTCTACTTGGTTATAGTAGCCGAAACCACTTAGCTACTTCGTTCAAATATTAGGTTCGTGCAAAAATAATGACGTAATAATGTCATTTTTGACGTTAAAAAATACGTCAACAAACGACATTATTACGTCATCATTTTTGCACCAACCTAATATATCCCTTTCCGGGACATATCAATATGGTTCAACCTAGCTTACAATAGTAACGTCCAAATTAATCTAGGTAGAATTTATTCTAAATTTAATTCACGAAAAATTTGGATATTGTCCAGCATTAAAAATAAATCAACAGAAATAGCATTAATGTCAGCTACAGCTGTGACAAAAACATCAATAATTATATATTACAACAATACAATAACATGTTAATCAAGCACACGAAAAAAATACTAAATAAAAATCCAATGAAAAATCAATGCAACTGCCGTAAAAACGGAATATGTCCATTAATTGACCATTGCTGAAATTGTCTGAAAGTCTAAGACTGTGTACTCCTGCTTGTGTGTCATGGTGCAGAGCCCTGTTGCCAGACATATAATCTTCCAGAAGCCATACTCTTTACACAGGGCAGCGCTACCTACTCAAGGCACTTGATGTATACCTCCGTGTTGAGTCTGAGGCCTTCATCAACAAATTCAGGAGGTCTTTTCTTATCAGAACGATCAGAATGAATTTCTGAGGTGTGGTACTTTCGTAAACACCATGTATCCAACTCTTTCCGAATCCCCTGCATTGTCGTCCGATTGACACCCAAACACTCTGCAATGTTCGTATTGAAGCTTACGGCGCGAATGCCAAAGAGTATAACAAGCCGTTGCCAAGTTGCTGGCGGAGTAAATTGCATCATGGTCCTCTTTTTCTCAGACACGGTGTCAAATGACCCTACTATGCTGTACAGTCGACAAAATAAAATGCGCGAAATTAAAACTATAAAATAGCGACAATTTGCCATCGCACCCTGTATATATATATATATATATATATATATATATATATATATGGAGGGTACAATTTTAACGCTCTGACAATTGTATCGTAAATATTATTACTTAGCGTACATACTTTCATCATTTCTTTACAAGTGGTATGTTGCCCGTTGTTAAAATACCTTATAATATTTTTACAAAATTGGGCTAAAATCAGATTTGCTCACCTTGATCAAAAGTTATGCACTTCTTATAGAGAGAGAGAGAGAGAGAGAGTGAGGGGGGGAAGATAGATATATAGATAGATGTCGGCAGAACAACAACCGTTAAACTTTAAAAAGGAAAGCTTAAATATCAATGCATTTAGTTATTATTAACGCATACTCATATTTGAGTAGAAGGATCAGTAATTTTAAATTATTAAACAGTATACTTGTATTTACCGATAAATCTTGTTAGGAAAATATGCGCCATCGGGTAGGATTGAACTTGCGTCCTCTAGAGGAAGCCGACTTTAGATTTGACGTGCCTTTTATATACATATCAGCTGTTTCGCTCCCTACAGTAAGCAAAAACAATTAGTGGATTAAATCCGAAATATTTTTAACTTATTTGTTTAAACGTTATTTTCAATGGATATGAAAAATTAATTAATATAGGTCGGATTTAATGAATACATAGAGAGAGGCATATATATATATATATATATATATATATATATATATATATAGCCATGGAAGTAACCTTTTCCGCTCTGTTATCAGAATGCGTTCAGCTTACATGTTTGGGAATAATACGATACGTGCACTTTGTTCAAATTATCCTTACTTGCTGCAAGTTGTAACTAAAAGGCCGTCCTCTCTCTCTGTCTCTCTCTCTATCTCTCTCTCTATCTATCTCTCTCTATCCCTCTCTATCTCTCTCTCTCTATCTCTCTCTCTCTATCTCTCTCTCTCTATCTATCTCTCTCTCTCTATCTCTATCTCTCGCTCCCTTCTATCTATCTATCTATCTATCTATCTATCTGTCTATCTATTACGGCCTTTTCATTATCTGTTAGACTTTTCATTATCTATCTCCACATTTTCCTTATCTACCTATTTATCTATCTTGGCTTGTGATTGACGTTTGCACACTGTCTCAGAGTGTGCACTGATTTCTGTTTACAAGATCCAGTTCCCTCATCTTGTTCAAATGATCTTCAACTCTCGAAAGCTGCTGCGAAAATGCTGTTCTCTCTGTCTCTGTCTCACTCTCTTTGTCATCTCTCTATCTATCTATCTATCTATCTATCTATCTATATATATATATATATATATATATATATATATATATGTGTATGTGTGTGTGTGTGTGTGTGTGTGTGTGTGTGTGTGAAAAGTGTGTGTATATAAATATAAACATATATATATATATATATATATATATATATATATATATATATATATATATTATATGCGTGGTACTTATTAGAAAGCGCTCAATATCAGAGATAGAACTAACATGTGTGTCTGACGATCGCAAAAGCGTGAAACCCGGGGTCACAAACTCACATCAATCCAACCAAATATATATACGAGGTTCATTCAATAAATAAGGTGAATTTTTCGGTACAAGGACTTCTAATACAGATAGAAGCATGGCATTCTATATTACCAGGCCTCTGCATAACGCTGCGACCTCTTTAGACTGGAGGCCGGCTGATCGTTTTAGTTTCAGTTTGAGCGAACTGCTGCGTACTGTATATTCTTTATGTTGTTGGCTCGAGAAATTCAAAGGAATCTTTTAATTTTACCTTTGGTTGGAATATCATTTAACTTATTTATTTGAAGTAAGTATATTTGATCATTTTAGCTTAAGTTATTTAAATTAAATTGTAAAAAGTAAACTTTGGTGCTTAAATTTACTCGCACAAAAAGATTTACTTAAGTTTTTTAAAGCCTTTAAAGCATTTTTAAATTAAAGTTCAATTCATTTTTAGCATTTTCCCTCTTAAAGTTTGTTCAACATTTTTTTATTAACGTTTAAAGAATTATTTATTGATAAAATGCAATTCTTTTTGAGTAATTTGTGTTATTTTAAGAAGCAAAACAAAACAACGTTTAAAAAATTTGAACAGAATTTAATTTAGTTTCTTTAAAGACGTAAAGAAAACTATTTTTATTATAAAATAAATTAAAAATGTTTTTGTTTTTTTCATAAATTCAATGTCATTACTTAATTTGATATTTATTTTTTGATATCGCTAAAAAGAAAAATTGTTAGTATGAGTAAAAAAAACAACGTCAATGAAATTAAAGTTTAATTTTCTCAAGTTTTTAACCATGATAAAAAAATTAGTATAAGTCAACATTTTTCTATTAAAAGTTTAAGTTTGAGTAATAAATTTGAATAAAATTTTGATAGAGAAAGGTTCATTAACATTTCTCTATTTATTAAAACTTTATCCAACATTTCCATTAAAAGTTAAAAAAAACAAAACAAACAAATTTCTTTGCGCTTTTGTTTCCGAAGTTAAAGAATAAATGATTATTTTTACTACATTAGTTACCAATTGGTGAACTGTAAGTATTTTTTTACTTATTAGAATTAAAGAAAAAAATAACAATAATAAATTTATTACATGCAGTTAATGTCAATATTTTAATTATTATTATTATTTTTTTTCGAAAGGTCTCCTTTTTTACGCCTTTTGACTACAAAATTTATTTTACAAGACAAGAATAATAATTCCATTTTATTTATCATATTTGTATTTTAATATTTTTCTGATATTGTTGTTAAAAGACAAAAACAAAATGAATTATTTTTACTTTACTTTTTTAATTGTTTTGCTTTAAGGTAAAAAAAAACAAGAAGTGGAAATTTATTAAAAATTTTAAAAAATTAAGAATTGAATTAAAAAAAAAATTAAGTGGATTCTCAAGCTGACGGCAACTCTCTAAAATTTTTGGTTTTAATTAATTGTGTGTATTTGGGCAGGGGGCGTAGATAAAAGCTGTAATTAAGAATATAATTAATTTAACTTGAAAATTTACTCTTAAATTGAAGTAGTAAGAGAAATATTTGTTAAAGATGTTTAATCTACCATTGCAGATACTACTTAGCCATGCCCCAGAAGTGCTGTGTATTTGCTTGCAAAACAAAAGAATCCAGCAAGACAAAACTATGTGTGGTGAGATTAATAAAATACCAGTTTATCGTTTTCCCAAAAACAAGGACAAGAGAGAGCAATGGATAAAATCAGTTCCAAATGCCAATCTAAATGTTACTAACAATACTGTTATTTGTCAACAACATTGGCCTTCAAATTTTGATACCATAAAAGTTAATGGAAAAATACGTCCAAAAAATCCACCATCTGTATGGCCAGGTGTGCCAAGTCGTCAACTCAAATACCAACCCCCTCAGCTGTTCAAAGGAATATAAAAAAAAAACCTCCAGTACTGTTAGAAATCAAATTGCTGATGAACTTAATGCTTTTTTAGAATTAGATAAAATTAATTATACAATTTTGAAAGAAAGTCTGCTTAACAACAAAAAAGACATTATATGTCCAGTTGTAGCATTTTTGGATGAAAATATTTTAACTGTTCAATTATCAAAATCTATTGATGGTATTCCTCTCTTTATGTTGAAAATTTATAACAATTTGCGCTTTGAAACATTTCATTATGGAGTTAAGTGTTATATTAGCAGCCTGTCCAAAAATCGTATAAATACAGTTGATACTTGGTCAAAACTGGAAGAAATCATCTGATATTTAAATTCTATGGCTTTTGATCACAAGAAAAATATCCTGAGTCAACAATTTTTAGCAATGGCTCCCAAAATGATTGGAATAAAATACAGCTCAGATATAGTTGTGCATGCTTTTGGGTACTATGCAAGATCAGGGACATTGTATAATGAATTAAGATATGATTTTCAATTACCCTCATTAGCGACATTATGAAGGATGACGTCAAAAGTTTCAAAACTTGATGAAAAATCTTTTTTGTTATCTATATTTAATACTCTTAATACCAGTCAAAAAGGGTGCATAATTCTCCATGATGAAGTATATATCAAAAAGATGTTGTTATATCATGGCAAACAACTATTTGGTAAATCAGTTGACAATCCATCTGTACTTGCTCAAACAGTACTTGGTATAATGTTGATATGTCTCAATGGGGGTCCAAATTTTCTTACAAAATTGATTCTAATTTCAAAATTAATATCCGCCTATTTATTTGAACAAATTGAGTTAACAGTCCAAGCCATCACATCTGTACCAGCTGATGTAAAGGCTATTATATGTGATGGCAACTGCGTAAATCAAGCTTTTTTTTTTAAATTATATCCTATACTTCGTGAAAAACCTTGGTTAACTGAAGATAATAAACATTTGCTTTTTGATTATGTTCATCTGTTGAAAAATATTCACAATTTGTGGCTGACAGAAAAAACAGGAGAACTGATCTTTGATGATGATGGAGTAAGTTGAGTTGCAAAATGGACATATCTTAAACAGTTATATCGTTTTGAATCTGAAAGACTAGTCAAACTTTCAGATTTAAATGAAATTTCCATTGCCCCAAAGCCAATAGAAAGACAACGGGTTTCTACTTGCCTCAGAGTGTTTTCTGGAAAAACATATAATGCAATTCTCACTCAGTCTGAAATAAGTGCAGGTAAGAATGATATTGCCCTCTTCATAAAGAAGTTTTTGGCATAGTGGAAAATTTTAAATGTTAAATCCCTTCAAATTGATAAATTACATAATGATCCTCTACAAGCTGAAATCAGATCACCATTGACACCCGACTTGATTTTATCATTGAATTTAGTAAAATGGCTATTAATATGGCTGGCAGTCAAGGTAATCATAAAAAACAATTATCCCAAAACACTGCTACTGCCATACATCATACTTGCAATGGAATTGTTAGTCTATGTCGACACCTTTTAGCTACAAATCATAAATATGTACTACTTGGGCAATTTTCAACTGATCCATTAGAAAAAGAATTTGGTAAAATTTGCCAAGGATCAGGTGGCACCTATTTTATAAATGTTCAACAATGTATTGAAAAGCTGCATATTAAGCAGACATCTTTACTTTTAAATCAAAAAGTAAATATTGATGAATTTGATGTTAATCCAGGTCACCGATGTACATTTTGTGATTATAAACTTTGTGAGGAAGGTTGAGAAATATTTGACAATCTGGAAAATTTAGAACCATCTCTTTCCAAAGAAATAAAAATGGCTCTTGTGTACATAGCTGGATATATTACAAGAAATGATAATCAACCCAGTGAATGTGGAACACATTTTTATTATGAAAAGTATGGAAAATATACCAATTTAATTGACGGTGGAAAACTAAAAGTTCCTTCTGACCACACTTGTCAATGGTTATTTTTTTGTTTCATCCTTTTCCATACAATAAAGGAAAAGCTTTGCTATAAATGATTAAGTAACATTTTTATGCTTATTTCTGAGTTTCATTTTTTCAACATGAAGAAAAAGCATGCTTCTATTTTTGCAAATATAGTTTTGAAAATTTTTTGCTAACGTGGCACACCTAGATCAGAAAAAGAACCAGCTCTAAAAGTTTTGAAACTTTCCTAGAATGATTTTGTTTTATTTATCTATATTTCTGCGATGATTGATTGTTATATACACACTTCGGCTGATGTCTTCCAGCCTTCTCGGGTTCTGTTTGTCAAACACAGTAACTGTAATATAAATTTAAACCAAAGTCTTTATTCACTCACAGAGAATAGATTGAATAAAGGATTCAGTGACACCTGTAAATAATACAAATTTATGATTCAATATATCTTTTACCAGAAATCATAATTACCCCTTTGTGTTGTTTAATAATTATTAGTGTTCATAGCAAAAAATACATATTTTCATTTATTTATCTTTCAACATATCCTATTATCCTCAGGTGTGAATAAAAATGTTATTCTAAGTATTTCATAAAGTGGCTGACTTCATTTTCTTCTAAAATTTCTGAAAATCCTACATTTTTCAATAGGCCTCCCGTTCTGGCTCTCAGTTGCGCCATGACTTGGCCTGGAGTATAGAACGCCATGGATAGAAGTTTACTTTATTTATTTATTTTTGTTTTACTTCTTTTTCACACGGATTTAATTTCTTTTGCAGATTAAAAAAAACATTGATAGTTTTGGCGATTAACAAAGATGGCCGACTAAGAAGCATGCTACAGGATTGAACAGAGGTCAGTTATCAAGTTTTTGGTTTCTGAAGGGTGCAAACCAGTTGAAATTCATAGAAGAATGTCAACTGTGTATGGTGCCACATGTTTCAGCCAAAATAATGTCTACAAGTGGGCTAAATTGTTTAAAGAAGGACGGACCAATGTTGAGGATGAAGACAGGCCTGGGAGACCTACAGAAGTGAGGTCTCTTGAGGTAATCGAATCAGTCAATGACCTCATTCAGTCTGACAGAAGAACTACTGTGAACTGATGAGGCAGGTCAAGAAAGACATAAAGAACAAACGCAGGGGTCATCCGTCAGTCTTGCATCATGTCAACGCAAGGCCTTGCACAGCAGCCCAAACGGTGCAGACCATCAACGAGCTGGACTGGGAACTGCTCCCTCATCCGCCTTACAGTCCAGATCCTGCCCCTTCAGACTTTCACCTGTTTGGTCCCTTGAAAGCGTTCACGAGAGGCACAAAGTTGAAAAGTGACGATGAAGTCAAAAGTGTTGTGAGCGACTGGCTGAGACATCAGTCTAAAGATTTTTACGCTGAGGGAATGCGGAAGCTTGTGCACAGATGAGAAAAGTGTGTGACAGTGCTGGGAGACTACGTTGAAAAATAAATAAAAAGTAAGCTTCTATCTGTATTAGAAGTCCTTATACCGAAAAATTCACCTTATTTATTGAATGACCCTCGTGTATATATATATATATATATATATATATATATATATATATATATATATATATATATATATATATATATATATATATATATAAGACATTTTTATGTTTAACGTTCTTTTTATAGATACAAGTATTTAAGTAAATGCTCTGTTTATAATAAACAGTATTAAATAACATTTACCGGCCGAAATTTATAAGCAGTAAATTCGACCTTACCAATCGAACGATCTTTTGCGGGCGAGCGGTGTGGCACGTCAGACTAAATGACGGTTCCGTATAGAATGCAGGTTCGAATCCTGTCAAAGAACGAATATTTTCTATGAAAATTTCTCGGACATTCAGGCCGGTAAATGTTATTTAATACTGTTTATTATAAACAGAGCATTTACTTAAATACTTGTATCTATAAAAAGAACGTTAAACATAAAAATGTCTTTAATAGATAAATTGTCGGACTTTGTCCATTTCTTAATGTATATATATATCTTGTTAGAATTATCCTCACTTTCTGGAAGCTGCTATTAAAAGTCTGTTTTGTCTGTCTCTGTCTGTCTGTCTGTCTGTCTGTCTCTCTCTCTCTGCCATCTATCTATCTGTTCGACTAGCTCAGGATAAGCGTTTGTTCCGCTCACCATGTTCAAATTGTCCTCATTAAAATCTGTTCTATTTCTCTTCCTTTCTTTATCTCTCTTTCTCCCTCTTTTTCTCTTTCTCCCTGTTTATATTTATTTCTCTCATTCCCCGTCTTTCTCTCTTTCTTCCTCTTTCTATCACTTTCTCCATTTTTCTCTCTCATACCTCTTTCTCTCTTCCTCTCTCTTTCTGTCTCTTTCCCCCTCTTTCTGTCTCTTTCTTCCATTTCTGTCTTTTCTTTCTTCGCCTCCCGCTTTTTCTCTTTCTCCCTCTTTCTCTGTCGTTATGCCTCTTTCTCCCTATTTCTCTTTCCCCCCCTTTCTCTCCCACACTTTGTCCCTCTTTCTTCACCGTTCTCTCTCTTTCTGTCTTTTTCTCCCACTTTCTTCCACTTCATCTCTCCCTTTCTCTTTCTCCCTCTTTCTCTCTCTCTCTCTCTTTGTCATTCTGTCTATTTCTCCCTATTTCCCTCCCCCTACCTCATTCCCTCTTTCTCTCTCTACCATTTTGTCCCTCTTTCTGTCTCTTTCTCCCTCTTTATATCTCCCTCCCTCTTTCTCTCTTTGTCCTTATTTCTCCCTCTCTCTGTCTTCCTGTTACTTTTCCCCATTTATACCCCTCTTCCTCTTTTTTCTTTCTTCCTCCCACTTTCTGTCTCTTTCTATCTCTTTCTCTCTCCCTCCCTCTTTCTCTCTTTGTCCTTATTTCTCCCTCCCTCTGTCTTCCTGTTTGTTTTCCGCATTTATACCCCTCTCCCTCTTTTTCTTTCTTCCTCCCGCTTTCTGTGTCTTTCTACCTCTTACTTCACTTTTTCTCTCTCTTTCCCTCCCTCTTTCTCTCTTTGTCCTTATTTCTCCCTCCCTCTGTCTTCCTGTTTCTTTTCCGCATTTATACCCCTCTCCCTCTTTTTCTTTCTTCCTCCCACTTTCTCTCTCTCTTTCTCCCTCTTTCTTTCTCTTACTATCTCTTTCTCCCTCTTTCTCTCTTTCGCCTTCTTTCTTTACCTCTGTTAGTTTCCGAGTGAAGTTTAAATATTTAGAACCAAAAAAATCAAAATGAAGTCGATAATTTATTCATAGCTGCGTCGGGAAAGAGTAGAAAGGAATGCTTTCCGCTGCATTTTGAAAATGTATAAACGAAAGTGGGTTTTCTTTTATATAATTTTGTTTTATTTATTTTTCAATATTCGTTTGAATTTTATTTCTTTAATTTTTTTTTTTTTTTGACTTTACTTAGTTTTCCGTTCTTGTAAAATCATTCTCTTAAACATTTTCGCTTGGCATCGCTCACCCTCCAGCTAAGCATTCATCACAAACATCCCCACTTGCGAAACCAACCAAGCAGACAGTTGAAGAAGAGAATACACAGAGCCATCTTGTCGATTTCAGTCTTCACGAGGCAAGACACAAACAGTCGGGTTGAGAGAAGGAAAGAACGAGAATCCATGGGATCTTAGGGTTCTCCAATTCTTCTTGTGCGACACTTGGACGTTCTGCCAAGCATGATGAGATTCCAAGAAAAGACACGCGCCACTCGAAAATGTCGCAGACGACTGAGAAATTCTGCTATAAGTATCAGAACCCCACCTTCGACTTTTCCTTGATTTTATACCCTCCTCCCGACGCACCTTCCACTGCCCACCTCCCCGCTTTCAAGCGGGGCCACTTCTTCCTGTTACGTTGGTGATAGAGACAAGAGTTCTACTCATTTGCTTTTTGGTGTTTTTGTTCGATTTGATTGCAAACGACGATAAGACTGCCTTTTCATCCGTCAATGTCTAAATCACAAGTCCGAAAATCGTTTGTTTGGTGGAAAAAAAAAAAAGACGCAATGCGATTGGTTAGCAGGTGAACTGCCTGTAAGGGTTCGTAAGAAATATGTTGCTATGGTGACAATGATCTTGACAAAACAAGCTGGTGTGGTTATGACGAAGGGACGGTTGCAGTGAGGAATCAGAAAGGATGCTATAGATGTGAGAAGTGTGCATATTAAAGCTGTTACTCAGGTGTATATAATGAGTAAAAAGAATGGTCTTAAAGTCTAAAAAGAGGAAAAGGATCAGATAGATAGATAGATAGATAGATAGATAGACAGACAGAAGATTGAGATAGATAGATAGATAGATAGACAGACAGAAGATTGAGATATATATATAGATAGATAGATAGATAGATAGATAGATAGATAGACAGACAGAAGATTGAGATAGATAGATAGATAGACAGACAGAAGATTGAGATAGATAGATAGATAGATAGACAGAGAGAAGATTGAGATAGATAGATAGATAGATAGATAGACAGACAGACAGAAGATTGAGATAGATAGATAGATAGATAGATAGATAGACAGACAGAAGATTGAGATAGATAGATAGATAGATAGACAGACAGAAGATTGAGATAGATAGATAGATAGATAGATAGATAGATAGATAGATAGATAGATAGATAGACAGAGAGAAGATTGAGATAGATAGATAGATAGACAGACAGAAGATTGAGATAGATAGATAGATAGATAGATAGATAGACAGAGAGAAGATTGAGATAGATAGATAGATAGATAGATAGATAGATAGATAGAATATACACATTGAGATAAATAGTTAACAAGAACGAAAGAAAGAAAGAAAGAAAGAAAGAAAGAAAGAAATACACCGTATTAGTACATAGCTAGCTAGCTTGCTAGACAGATATAAATGAAGAGAGATATAGAAGCGATTAATATATAAATATGAACATAAATTTATGAAGAGTTAGATAGGTAAGGAATCAAGATATATATTAATATATATATATAGATAAATAAAATCACATTGAAATAGATAGATAGATAGATAGATAGATAGATAGAAACAAATCATAATATATAGACAGTGTGGTAATAAATTAAGCGCATCCCATCTCCAAGTAAGAAATAAGAAAGAAAGAAAGAAAGAAAGAAAGAACGCAATGAAGAAAGAAAGAAACAAGCAAACAAAAAGAAAGGAAGAAATAAAGAAAGAAGTAAGAAATATAGGATGAAAAAACGAAAGAACGAACAAAAGAGAAAGAAAGAAAGAAAGAAAGAAAGTAATATGGTGCTGAACACATACATGCGTAAATAAATAAGAAGATTGATAAATTTAACCGATAAACCACGTCCATTCTAGCAATAAAAGATGGAGTTCCATATGAACAAATCTCTCATGCATTGTGGATAAATGGAGATAAATATAAACCAAGACAATACAATAGCCGGGAAAAGACGAACATTTCTTTAAACGTCCGAAAATCTTAAGAGGAAATAAGATTATATAACCCAAATCTTCTACGTACAAATTACTTTTGCATTTGAAATGCCGTAATGTATACTGCCTGAACCCTTCCGCCGGAAGTGGACCTACGACTGATTAACGAAGACAGCAATACTTACATAGATAGATAGATAGATAGATTGATAGATAGAGCGTGCTGAGATAGATAGATAGATAGATAGATAGATAGATAGATAGATAGATAGATAGAAAGAAAGAAAGAAAGAAAGAAAGAAAAATAATTTTTAAAAATCCAATATTTTAACAAGAGTTTATACGTTATAACTCATGACATCTATTTAATTCCGATATTTTCTCTGAAATTCTACGCGTTTTTTAAACCTATCCGTTCGGTTTTGCATCAAAGAAATCATTTATATGGAAGAATTAATGAAGAAATGAAGAAGCGACAATCGTTTATGTAGGAACGGGAAGAATTTCTTTTGTACCGAAGTAGCATTAAAATGCAAAAGAAATGTAAATACAAAATGAATAATAATTGACAATACTTAGTCTAAGAAGGCTAACCAGCAGGAGTCATTCAAATTTAGCCATATAGCTATATTCTCTAGTTCTACTTCTTATGGGTGAGAGTTGCAATGAAAAGCAAAAGAAATGAAGATGAAAGAAATACTAGTGAAAAATGAATAATAATTGACAATGCTTCATCTAAGAAGGCTAACCAGCAGGAGTCATTCAAATTTAGCCATATAGCTATATTCTCTACTTCTACTTCTTATGGATGGGAGTTGCAATAAAAAGCAAGAGAAATGAAGATGAAAGAAATACTAGTGAAAAATAAATAATAATTGACAATGCTTCATCTAAGAAGGCTAACCAGCAGGAGTCATTCAAATTTAGCCATATAGCTATATTCTCTACTTCTACTTCTTATGGATGGGAGTTGCAATAAAAAGCAAGAGAAATGAAGATGAAAGAAATACTAGTGAAAAATAAATAATAATTGACAATGCTTCATCTAAGAAGGCTAACCAGCAGGAGTCATTCAAATTTAGCCATATAGCTATATTCTCTACTTCTTCTTCTTATGAATGGGAGTTGCATTAAAAAGCAACAGAAATGAAGATGAAAGAAATATTATTGAAAAATGAAAGAAATATTAGTGAAAAATGAAAAAAATGCTAGAAAAATTCCTCTGAAAAGTTGTCACCGAAATAGCTGTAGAGGCTAACTGCTTTTCGCAGACTGGAAAGAATTTGTTGGAGTTGAAAATAATCCACCACCTACTTGGCTGTGTAAACTTTTTTTTTTTTAGCTCTGTCACGGTCGGAAAGTGTGTATTCGGCATCTCCAGACCAGATATGACAGAAATACTTCATTTTCTGTCTGATCTGACTCTGGTAATGGAAACATGCTGAGCGGGTCAGATACTTTCTATCATTTTTAGCGATGGATCATCTATATGAGTGTCACTTGATACCTGCAGTGTACTTGTGTCCCAAAAGACACTCAAGTAAGTGAACCTTAGTTAAAAGTAAACAGTTCATCAGAATTGAAGGAAATTATTAAATTTGGCGTCATAGGTAGTTCTGATAATTGATGGAACACTGGGAATTATTCTTGATGTACACTACAGTTCAAATGTTTGAAGCCACTTCCAGAATTAGCAAGAGATGAATTTGACAGCAGAGTAAAAAAAAAAAAAGAAAGGAAAAAGCGTTCTTACTGTCATTGAAAAAAGACTAGAATTAATTATCAAACTTATACTTTGAGAAACTTTTGCAACGAATGCCAAAAAATTGTCCCGCAGTAATCAATGCTAATGGGGGATATTTTGACAAGAGCAAGATTTTCTTTTCGTCAATAAAAATGTTAATAAAAAAAAATCATGTCTCACTTTTATTTTTAACAATGCATTTTCTGTTATTTAAAGTACAAAACAACTAGTTTGGGGGCTAATTTAAAGATTAAAATAAAAAATTTAAAACAAAAAAAAAACGAAAAAACTTTTACAGTCATTGAAAAAAAGACTGGAATCAATTATCAAACTTATACTTTGAGAAACTTTTGCAACGAATTCCAAAAAAATATGCTGCAATAATCAAGGCTAAGGTGGGGGATAGTACAAGGGGGGTTCAGTGAATGAATCAGAGAGAAAAGAATATAAGGAGGAGTGAAGACATGACAAAAGATGAATGCGATTCAAGAAGATAGATGATGGTGACTGTCGTTACATTTAACTTTTTGAAGATTGTAGTTATCAGGAAATAAAGTAAACGGAAGGGAGTTCCCCAGACGGGAAGCGCAAGAAAGGGAAATGTTGGAATAGAAATGGCAGTTACATTTAGCTATTTCAACAGCAAACGGGTGGGACCTACACTACAGTTCAAAAGTGCGAAGATTTTAGCACAAGATGAACTTGCGAGAAGAATGAAAAAAAAGAATGAAAAGAGCACTTTGAAAAAAGAATGGAATCAATTATCAAACTTATACTTTGAGAAACTTTCGCAAAGAATGCCAAAAAATTAGTGCTGGAGTAATCAAAAATAAAGGAGGGTAAAATTTAATCATAAAATGCTTTTTTTTTATTTTTGTGATAATCCCTGATCTATCCCCTAACCGTCTCTTCACCCTTTCCTCTATCGCTCCTCTTTTTTCTCGCTCCAAATCTCTGTAACCCCTTGCGTGCTAGTGGCTTCCCGCCTTGCTTGGGGTTGAATGCTTAAAAAATATTAATAAGATCAGAGACGTTCTGACAATACGTTCATGGTAACTGCTCCGATGAGGTGCTTTCGTTAGTTCTCAGATTCATGAATTTAAGCGCTCAACTAGGCTGGCATCTCGCTTTCACCCTTTCACTGTCGAAACTGTTAAATATAGCCGTCTCTTCTACTCCAATAGCTTCATGTCTCGCACTTCTTGCTTGTGGAACTCCCTTCCCATTTCCTGTTTCCCTGATAATCTCAAACTATTCAAATGTAACGTCAATCGATGTCTCCAGATGCCGGGATCTATTCCCTAACCCTCTCTTCATCCTTTCCTCTATCGCTCCAACTCTGTAACCCCTTGCGTACTAGTGGTTTCCCTCCTTGCTTGGGGTTGAATGCTTAGAAAAAAGAAAAATCTCGAATCAAATATCATATCCCACTTTTTGTAACATAATTTTTCTCTCATTTAAAGTTAAAAGAACTACGTCTGGAGTCAATTTAAAAAATGCAATGGATAACCTCAAACTTTTAGACCCTATTGTATTTGCTATATAAATAGAAGGATTAGATAGGCGAATATTTTGCAGAGTTTTACAGATTTGCTGTCACTTGGCTTCGCTTGGATGACCCCTTTATCTGGAGCAAAAATGCAAATGATATTCGTAAATCAATACACAATGATACTAATATAAATAGGGTGTCTGAAAGAACAAAGAGATCGCTCAGATCGCAAACTCATTACCCAACTCCAGCTAGCATCTGAAATGTTTGTGGGACTTTTAGAGATGGCCATCACTGATGCGAGCCCTGACCGTCATCGCGGATTCCAATCATGGATCCGTGTCACGAATCCAAATCACTACGAAACACTATTTCGGTGCATTGTTTCCATAATTAGGGCGACGCACCGTCCAGCCCCACATTGCAACCGCAGCCAAATCTTGGCACACATTAATCGCTCTTGATTTGTTCTACTTATATTAGCGTATATATATCTATAGCTGGCATAGGCACACGCACACATACACACACGAGCACAAGCAAACACATACATGTATATATATATATGTGTATATGATTATCGACTTTATTACAAGCGCACGCACACGCACAAAAATATTAAAATATACACATATAGATTGGTATGAATAAGGTGATAGAATTTCAGATTTGAAATTCGAAAGTTAATATTAGCATTCCTTGGTTCAAAATGGTATTAAATTGAGACCCAATAAGTTTAATACATGTATCAAACATCTTACCCTCAAGAGATTTTTTTTAACAAGAAACGCTTAATCAGTTAAACAGAAAAATAAGTTAGCTTTTTATTTTTTTTATTGTACATAGAGTGTGGGGGAAACAAATATTCGTACACATACAATTTTTTTTATTTATTGTATTTCCAACAAATGAATAAACATACTTTTTTTATATATAATTAACTGTACACAGATGCATAATAACTAAATATACATAGAAAATATTTTAATAGAAATATATCCTATTTATCCATTTTAATGCGTGAAAAAACTATTCGTACAATGTAAATTTCACATTTTAATACTTTAGATTATTCAAGTAGAAGATTCTAGAATGTTCCAATAATGTTATCAGTATGTTTTTGCCTAAAAAGTACATACAGAACATTCTGTAATTGATATTCGTGCAAGAAGGTTTTCATAATGGCAAGAGGTAAGGAATTGTCAAATTCGCTAAAAGAACTAATTGTTAAGCTTTGGAAAGAAGGTAAAAGTTACAGGAAAATTTCAGACAATTTGAATATTCCATTTACTGCCATTATTTCATTCATTGCAAGGTATAAAAAAAACAAACTCAAAACTGTTGAAAAACAAAGAACCAGTGTCCCACGGAAGATTTCTTCAATATCTTCGAGGAAAGTAATGCTTCAAGTTAAACAAAATTCAATGGTTACTCGTCAAGAGTTGCAGGATGATTTGCTTTCATCAGGAATATGTGTCACTAAACGGACATTAAACAATGAAATACATAGAAACAATCTAAAATTACGCTCCCCTCGGAAAACTCCACTGTTATTGAAATGACACAGAGATTCCAGGTTGAAATTCATTCGTGAACATATAGATAAGGAAAAATCGCATTGAGAAAGAATATTATGGAGAGACGAAACCAAAATTGACTTTTTTGGACGTAATTCTAGAAATCATGTATGAAGGAAAGATGGCGATGCCTTCAAACAAAAGAACACAGATCCAAAAGTGAAATTTAGTAGTAGCAGCCTCATGGTTTCGGGTTGCTTTCCTGCAAACGGTACTAGCAACATATCAGTATATGGTAGAATGAATGCCGTAACATATCAAAATGATGTATCGTTGAACTCGTCATGGTGTAACATACATAACGAGTTTGAACGTAATCGGGGGAAAAAATGAATTTATCGATTTTCAATCGGCCTTATTGATATTTTAAAATAATATCGATTTCAACGCTAAGAATCTATCTCTTACACTGTACAATGTATGTGCTATGTTTGGACAAAGTCGGTAGGATGGATATCGAGTAAAAAGGTATACAGACAGACATCCTCTGTTTTATATAGAGAGACTAGCAGCATGGCCCGGCGTTGCCCGTGCTTGATTCAAAAATCGTACGACTCATACAGCAATCGCTATCACTTGACTTACAATATTTTTGCCCTTCCTTGCCTTTAAAGGAGTGCCCTTTGCCGTGCTGATGTTGCTACATGCCTTACTTCTTGCCTATCCCACACTGCGAATTTTTTCTTAGCTCTATACTAAACATTAAATCTGTTACGAAAAAACAACTAAACAAAATGAACAAAAAACGATCAGCTTTAAAAAAGGACTCGTAACTGGAAAAACCGAATGAAAAAAGAATGTTAACAACAAATACTTTTTCACACACAACCCAGTTCTGCGGAATCAGAATCAACATTTAGTTTAAGCAAGCGAATGAGTCAATTGGAGTAAAGTGCCATGCAGATTTAAATTTTTCCCACTTGTGACGGTTTCAGCTATCGATATTTTTTGCATACTAGTTAACATTCGTGTCACTCAGCTGTTGGCTCTCACGCTGGCCAATAGAATCTTCCTGCCTATTTATGGCAGCCAGCTATAGGCTCTCACTCTGGCCAGTAGAAAATGGCCGCAAATTACATGAAAACTGCCATAGAAGCATGAAAAAATCGATTATTTCCACTATCGATGGGAGTTGGGAAATGCAAAGTAGGTCTTGTCCTTCCCGCTAACTTGGAGCATGTGCATGTAAATTTTGGCGCAAACCCGTCGAAAATTGCGGCCGTGCATTCGTTACACACACACACACGCACACACATCCTGCCTTTTATAGATAGAGATTATGTCACGCCAGTCATAGTAATAGGTTAAGATTTGGGGTTTGTAGTAACCTATGGCTAACTATCCTTAGCTTCCATAATAATTTTGGCATTTTAGTTTCAGTTTGAGCTAGCTATTTTGCTTCATGAAATATCTTTTTTGCTATCTTTATTTAATACTCTTCATGCCAACCAAAAAGCATGCATAATTCTCCTTGATGAAGTATATATCAAGAAAATCTTACATGGCAAACAACTATTTAGTAAGTCAGTTGACAATACATCTCTACTTGTTCAAACAGTACTTGGTATAATGTCGATATCTCTTAATGGGGGTCCGAAATTTCTTACAAGATTGATTTCAATTTCAAAATTAACATCAGCCTTTTTGAACAAATTGAATTAACAGTTCAGGCCATCACCTCTGAACCAGCTGATGTAAAGGCTATTATATTTGATAGCAACTGAGTAAATCAAGATTTTTTTGAAATTATATCCTGCATGAAGAACCTTAGTTAACTGAAGATAATAGACATGAAGAACCTTAGTTAATTGAAGATAATAGATATTTGCTTTTTGTTTATGTTCATCTGTTGAAAAATATTTGCAATTTGTGGCTCACTGAAAAGATAGAACTAATCTTTGATGATAATGGAGTAAAACAAGTAGCAAAATCTTTTTTTGCTATTAAGACCCTTGCTGCATTTACAACTGTTCACAATTATTGCAAGAGAGTTCTATAAAATGCAATTCAGATATGCATAAGCAGTCCCAGCCAAGGTAAAAAGCAAAAGACTTGTATTCCATGAGTTCTGGAAATCTCTAACCAAAATTCTCAAGGGAGTCGAAGCATCCAGTGCCTACTATCATAAATCATTAGATAAGGCTAAACTCTTTGCAATGAACTTGGCCTCTAATGCCACGTTAGATGACAAGGGCCATTCTCTTTCTAACTTCCCTCCCCCCATAGAGCACAAACGGTGTAATATCTAACATATTCCAGAAAGTTTCCAAACTTATCAAAAGCCTTGATCCTAGGAACTGATCAGTGCAGATAAAATCCCGGTGGTTTTTCTTAAGAATATTAACCCAGAGTTATCTCCAGTCTTGGCAGAAGGAACCTTTAATTTTCCACAGTCAATTGAATTGGTATATTTTCTATACTTTTTATAATAAAAATGGGTTTTAATATTCACTGGGTTTATTATCATTTCTTGTAATATATCCAGCTATGTATACAAGAGCCATTTTTATTTCATCAGAATTGCCAAATATTTTTGAACATTCTTCACAAAGTTTATAATCACAAGATGCATATTGCATTATTGGTGAACTGGCTTAAAATCAAAATCATGAATATTTACATTCTGATTTAAGAATACATAGGTTTGCTCAAATTGGAGGTCAAATCTTCCACTAAATCTGAGATTAAAAAGCCGTAAGTCTACTGTATAATAATTGATGCACTAAAAGCTAAATATTTGTATTATATAATATTTACTTCTAAGTGCTACCACTCTTCAGGTTTAACTAATGTTTAGTATTATTAATTAACTGTCCTTCATTAGTGTTCTTTTATTCAAGGATTGTGTTAATTTTCATATCAAAAATATTTCTGTTTGGGAATATTATATTATATAGTGCAGAAAAGTTCATTTCACTTAATCTTCAACAAGTTGCCATCTATTTGTGAAACTTTCCTTAAATATAACAAACCAATTTATGAATGAAATGTCTATTTAAAATTTTGTTTCAAAGATTTCAAGTAGTGAATGTATCTTTCTTTGCGAAGCGATAGCGAGCAGGCGAAGGCTGCTAGTATTATATATATATATATATATATATATATATATATTAAAGACATTTTTATGTTTAACGTTCTTTTTATAGATACAAGTATTTAAGTAAATGCTCTGTTTATAATAAACAGTATTAAATAACATTTACCGGCCTGAATATCCGAGAAATTTTAATAAATAAATTGTCGGACTTTATCCATTTCTTAATATATATATATATATAGAGAGAGAGAGAGAGATAGATAGTTAGATAGATAGTTAGATATGTGATGGCCTGGGAATTGCGTATGGCATGAAACAAACTGTCGCCTTGAAGTGTTAACTTTTATATTTACGCACGCTTTATCTCTGATATTGAGTACTTCATCCCATAAATATAGCAAACCTTAAGTGTATATTTCTTCTCATATATATATATATATATATATATATATATATATATATATATATATATATACTCTGTATGCTGTGTAGTTTTCGTGTGTGTATCATTTGGTGTATGCGCATGCGCGTCGTCCGTCTACTGTGTTTGTTTTTGTGCATATATTTGATCTCTATACATATATACTATGTGTTATATTATAAAAAATATCAATACAGTAACTACATGTATCTTTTATGATGTGTTTGTCTTTGTGTGTGTGTGTGGTTCGACTACTGTATTTTGTCACTATGTGTGTATTCATATGTGGGCTATGATTTAGTGCTGGTTTAAATTTATCAATGAGATAACGATATATACATTTTTATCTATCAAGAACAGTAGTGTGTATATTTGTCATACAATTTTCCCATATAGCTATATATATATATATATATATATATATATATATATATATATATATATATATATATATATATATGTATGTATTATCTAAAAAGAATTCTTACGAACTAAAAACTTTTTTCTGTCTTTAAATAACATGCAAAGGATTGATTGATAAGCCGTAGTAAATGAATAAATCACTTAATCAATGTGTATTCCAAAATGCTACTACCCCCAATATCAACCTTGACAAGATTGCAATCCCGTACTGGTGGATTTATAGTGATTGTTTTTCATACCCATATCACGTGTACTTAAAAGGCTGTGTTACTATTTGTGCACTAGTGTGCCTTGGCCAACACTAGTATTAATTATATTACTATTTGTATAATTAGTTGGACGAAGATTCTTGACCTATATCAGATAAAAACGTAATTTTCTCTCTGTTTTAGTTGATAATTACGAAGCCAAGCATCATCTGGCACAAGGCCACAAAACCACATGACTTTGTCGCACGGGAAATAGATTTGGATTTAACATCCCCCCACCTCTCTTTCTACGCTTGGAACACGGCCGGGCGGTAAAAAAAAATCAATTTTTATAGACATCAGCATATTGGCAAGCAGAGAGCCCATCAACTATGGAAGTCCAAATGAATCCATAAGAAAAAAAAATATTGATAATGACCTACAAAAGTTAGAGATATTAAATTATATGAGTTCACTTAAGACCTGGGATATATCGTGATTTATAGCAATTTCAAAGGTTTAGAGCACCCGGCAATTCTTGAGTGAATATTGTCCTGTACATCTGATTTCCTTAATAGACAAAGGGAGGTGCTTTTTTATTGTAATGGATATCAGCACGGAATGCGAAATCGGAGGACCGATTTCGAATTACGGTCGCGTTTGTTACATTAACTTAACCGCAAATAACTCTGGGAGAGATCTATAGCCATCTCATCTGCCTTCAAATAACGGTTGAATAGCAGGATAGATTGGGGCCTATAGCCTAGTATGACAACCAGTCTACCGCAGAAGTCAACCTTCTGTGGGATAATAATCTGGCAGTACCGCAGAAGACAACCTACTGCAGAATAATCTTCTGGTTATATATATATATATATATATATATATATAAAAGTGATCATTAAGTCAACACTTAGAAGCGACAGGCTGTTTCAAGCTAGACCCAATCGTCAGGCCACAATATTTTTTTACACACACACACACACACACATACACACACACACACACACACACACACACACACACACACACACACACACACACACACACACACATATATATATATATATATATATATATATATATATATATATATATAAGTTATGATGAACTTGGTAATCCGTATGGGTAATTAATTCCAAGGAGGATGAAATCCTGAGAGCTCAATGTACATCCAGAGCTAATATTTTAAAGAAAAACAGACCACTTTAAGGTACCATTATAAAATATTATTATAATATTTTTATCATAATATTATTAGGTTGGTGCAAAAATAATATCGTTTTTTGACGTTAAAAAATACGTCAAAAAACGATTTTATTTTTGCACCAACCGAATACAATAAAAATTTTTTATGTCGCTATACAAAACATTACATGCTTCAATACTAAAATTGTAATTCTTCAGGCGATGGTAGATGACTAATGATATATATGATTTCTTAGGGAAATGTAAAAAAAAAAAAAAAAAAATCTTTACCACTGTTCGTAAGTTTTAAAGGGGGCATAACGTCAGGAAAAATATACTTATGTCACACACACACACACACACACACATATATATATACATATATATATATATATATATATATATATATATATATATATATATATATATATATATATATAAGTTATGAAGAACTTGTTAATCCGTATGGGTAATCCCAAGGAGGATGAAATCCTGAGAGCTCAATGTACATCCAGAGCTATATGTGTAGATTAACCCATGAACGTCAGGTCTACTCTAAAATATAAAATTCATGTCAGAGGATAGAGGCGGGTAGATTATTATTATTACATGTCAAAACAATTATGCTTAGATTATGTCATTCAACGATACTAGGGAACAATTACAACGAAAAATTTATTATTATTATTATTATATTATTGCCGATTTGGTCTAGTAGGCATAAATTTATCAGAAGTGGATATTTTTTTTAAATTTAATTATTTTTAATATACTCAGGAAGCTTCTTAAATGGGTCTATAGGCAAAATTAAAAATTTGGAACATGTATATACGATGTTATTTATACTGAATAGACGGTAAAAGATGGCGATATTATAGTTGAATAAAGAAATTTTTTTCATAAATAATTACGTGTTATAATTGTATAGCCATTATTCTATTAGTATATAATGGTTCACCCAATATTTATTTTAAATATTCAACTATAATATCGCCATCTTTTACCGTCTATTCAGTATAAATAACAACGTATCTACATGTCCTTGTTTCTATTTTTTTTCAGTAACAAATAAGGTTCCTATATTTAATGTCAGGGCACTTATAACCACTATTTTTGAAAGGAGTGTTGTAAAATTTGCTATGTTTATAAAATACATCTCCACTGGAAGAGTTCTTACTGATTCTATATTCTATGGAGGAGGGTATGTGTTTGATTATGGATAGAGGGTGATTTGAATTTAGGTGCATATATAATAGATTTGTGTTAGTTTTCATGTAGGGTCGGTATGTATTATTGACTAAGTCTCGTGTTACATTGAGGAAATCTACTTTTTCTTAATCAGTGTTTATTATAACTTTCAGCTTAAACCTTTAATTTCCCTATGTATTAATTTCCTGATTTTGTCAGATTTAATTTTTGTAGAATTTTTCACCTCCTTAAGGCCGTCATCTCTATATAAACCTATATCTTCTATGTTGATATCAAGGTGAGCACTAAACTTATATAAATGAATAAACTAATAAGTTCAGAAGATTTAGCCGAGTCTAACGATCCCATTGCAATATCAAATTTGTCAACTGTATTAGTTATTGTCCAAATTTACTCTGTTATGGATAAAGATTTTCTAGACTTCATAATAATGTTCAGCTCCTCATTTGAAAGATATTCTATGGAGGAGGGTATGTGTTTGATTATCGATGGAGGGTGATTTGAATTTAGGTGGATATATAATGGATTTGTTTTAGTTTTCATGTAGGGTTGGTATGTATTATTGACTAAGTCTAGTGTTACATCGAGGAAATCTACTTTTTCTTAATCAGTGTTTATCATAACTTTCAGTTTTAGACTTTTAAATTCCCTATGTATTAATTTCCTGATTTTGTCATTTCATTTTTGTAGAATTTTTCCCCATCATAAGGCCGTCATCTCTATATAAACCTATATCTTTTATGTTGATAACAAGGTGAGCACTAAAGTTATATAAATGAATAAACTAACAAGGTCGAAAGATTGTACTTTGTTATGGATAAAGATAGATTTTCTACACTTCATAATAATGTCCAGCTTCTCGTTTGAAAGATCGGAGTACTCGGTGGCGAATTTCAATAGAGTATAATTTCTCCAAGGATGCCCATTATCAGCAACACCACTCCTCGGATGAATAGGCCCTCCGCCCACATTTTAACCCCAAATTTATAAACAGGGATCATATCATTCATATACAGTTTCGGGGTTAATGTACTTTATTAAATTTGTTTGCGAAGATGTATTCTCGCCATTTAAATCATTAACTGATATATCTGTTTTATGTATGAATGATTCATGTAACATTAATCTTGTATATGTATTTATATCTTTATGCGTATTGAGAATTATATGTTTGTATGGGCACTTACGTATGCATGTGCATCTATATATATGCTCTTCCCCTTATATATATATATATATATATATATATATATATATATATATATATATATATATGATTAGAAGTTGAAGTATATCCTAAAAGTAAATACCCACATATAGGGACTAAACAGAGATTTGGGTTTATTCAGAGAGTATATTCTCCATGGAAACTCATTATCAGCAACATCACTCCTCGGATGAGTAGGCCGTCCACCACATTTTAACTCCAAATTTTTACAGCCATCTCCTACCTACTATATTTTTATCTTCTGTCACCTAAGATTTCCCTCATAACCCACTAATAATAATGGAAATAGTAATGGAAATTTTCCCCTATACACTGAGGGTTACTTTCTGGTTATCCTCTTTTATACCATCTTTGGTTCTATAACTATCGTTCCTTTCCTCATACGCTTAGGTAAGGAGTGTGGAATGTTAGTTTAGATACATATTAATCTTGTATATGTATTTTTATATCTTTACGTGTATTGAGATTCATATGTTTGTGTATGCACATATGTACGCATGTGCATCTATATATACACTCTTCCCCTTTTTTTATTCTTTTATTATTTTTCTGCACCCCCATTTTTTTAACAATAGGTTTCCAAATTTTTACCCAAAAGTTATATCCTTTTATTTATTCCTTCTCTTTTTTTTATTTTAATTTAATTTAATTTAATTATATTCTACTACTATATATTGCTTTGTTCCTCCTCACTATTTTTTTTATCCTAACTACAGCCCGACTCTCTGAAATTGACAAGTTGTTCTAACTACAGCACGTCGTTCTGAAATTGACAACTTGGTTGGACAATTTTCGGCTACAGGCGAGACGTCTTCCCCACTTCGCAACCTATAACTCCCGTCTATTAGCTTGGTGCAAAAATAATGTCGTTTTCTCAGATATGTTACTATGTGAGAAAACGACATTATTTTTGCACCAACCTAATATTTTGACAAGCTTACTCTCCCATTTCTCCCTACTAAGAAGAATAACGTTTTTATACCGATCAAAATTTTAAATTTAAGTTTATTTTCATAAAAATTTTCGCACAGGGAGGAAAAAGAGATCGGGTGTTTGCTAATAATAAGATGGCTTGTGCATATTTACACACTGTTAAGGGCACTTATGCACGCAGGTGCATCTATGTATATATACGGTTTCCCCTTCTGTTTTTCATTTTTATGCATATTCCTTTCTTAACAGAATATTTGCATCCAAATGTTTTATTCTTTTATTTGTTACCCCTTTTTTATCTGCATTATATCTTATTGCTATATATCCCTTTGTTCTTCCTTAATTTTTATCTCGGCATATATATACAGTCCATCTTTCTGAAATATATAGACTCAATGAAATATATATATATATATATATATAATTCATCGAGTCTAGAAGAAACCTCAGCAGAACGCAGAAAGTAATGGACCTATATTTGGGACTCATCAGCAGTGCCCGTCCACTACCGAGAATTGAAACCGGGACAGTTACGTTAAGGGCCAAACGTCATACCAACTGTTCCAACGGGTCTCGATGACGAAGAAATAGCGAATTAGACACGATATAGACCCGATCAATCACATATTCAGTGGTGCAAATCATGCGAGTTTCTCTTTTACCCTGAGGACTTGCCCCTACGAGCCACGACAACTAGCCCCAAGCCTCACCATCCAGAGCATTAGAAGCCGGTTCAAGCAAGGATATACACTTGATAGAAATTAGGAGGATTTGAGATAATTATAATTAAGTAATTCATCGAGTCTAGGAGAAAACTCAACAGAATGCAGAAAGCACTGGACCGCTGATGAGTCCCAAATATAGGACGAAACGGCCGTCCAGAGCTTTCTGCATTCTGTTAAGGTTTCGTCTAGACTCGATGAATTAATTAATTATAATTATCTCAAATCATTCTAATTTCTATCACACACATGCATATGGATATATATATATATATATATATATATATATATATATATATATATATATAAATATATGAAGAAATATAGTCTTAAGGTGTGCTATATTTATGGGATAAAGTGCTCAATATCAGAGATAGAGCGTGTATAAATATAAAAGTGAACATAGAAGTCAGTATAGGAGGCGACAGTCTGCTTCATGCTATATGCAATCGTCAGGCCACGTATGCTGTTATTTTTCTCGGCTATTTATACATATACGGGTCAGTGGTGCATTGTGGGTAGTCTTTTATGGCGCTTATTTTACCGGAAGTCGTTTATTTATTTATTTGGGTTAAATTATTTTGCTTGTTTTTATTTTTTCTTTCTTATTTTATTTATTTATTTATTTATTTACTTATATTTAATCGGTGCTTTTTTATTAACGTAGTAAAGATTTGTTTATATCACTTATTTAATAGTTTTGTTTTGGTTTGAGAATGTAATTAAAGCTATTTGTTCGGTTTTGGGGTTGGTTGTTGTAGTTTATTCTAACTATTATTTTGGCAGAAACAGTTTTTTAATTCGTGATTATTTGGGTTGATTATCTTTATTTGTTTTTTCTAACGGTAACTTTATCGGAATTGGTTAGTTTATTTAATTACTTGGATGAATTTAGGTCAATTTATTTTACAATTTATTTTACATATTTTTTACATATTTTCTCTTTTCGGTTTTTAAGTAACGTAGTATATATTTATTTATATTTCATTTTTATTTTATTTTGTTTTTATTTTGTTTTATTTTATTTTTATTTTTTATTTTTTTATCCTTATATAACAGTTATAGCTATTTTCCGTCCGATTTTTTGGTTTGATTTTTTAGTCTACCTAATATTTTGGTCATAATGGTTTGCTACTTTGTTTATTATTTACTTTATTTATTTGGGTTCGTGGTTTTTTTTGTTTTGTTTTTTGTTATTTTTATTATTATTATTATTGTTATTATTATTATTATTATTCTATTTCGTCTATTCTAACAGGTGTGATTTGGTAAATTGGATTAATTAATTTTGCATATTTTTATTGTTATTTTGTTTACTTGTTTATTTATTTGTTTTTATTTTATTTTTCCGTTTTCAATTTTTTAAGTAACGTAGTAAAAATTTGTTTTCATGTCTGCATTTTGAGATGAGCTCGGATCTTTTATTTAATAATTTATTTTGGTCTGGGAAAGTAATGATAGCTATTTTTTCCTCCAAGCAAAGTTTGCAAGTTTTTGATTGATTGATGTAGGCTGATGATCTTTTCCTTATTTTCCAAGATATTTTTGGTGTGATGTGCGTTCTGTTTTTAATTTCCCAGATATACTTAGAAAGCATTGTACTGTTCACATATTTACTATTTGTGAAAGATGTTTTGTGTGTATAATTTCTTTGTTTCCAGGGTCCTTCAGTTACTCAAATGTATATTTTTTCTTCATTATCTGGTGATTTTATCGAGGCTTGGTATATTACGTTGTTTTGTAAACAATTTCCGTTTAAAGGACATTCGTTCTTTATTCTGCAGTTGCACGTGGGTTTAATTTGTTCGTGTGGTTTGTTGATAATTTTCCTGTTGTGATTTTTTATTATTTGTGCCATGTTATCGGTGCAGCTGTAGCTGATTTTTACTGTGTTTTTGTTGAATATTTTGTGTAGGGTGCTTGATTCCGGGAAGTGTTTGTGTAAGATTTTGAAGAATATTTTTCCTACGTTTGTTTTTACGTTTTTGCTGTACGGTGGGTTGAACCATATGATATTTCTTCTCCTGTTGGCCTATTTTGTGTTTTGTGGTGAGTATGTAAGTGTTGCTGGGAATCCGCTATCTTTTAGGGCTGTTTCATCGTCTTTCTTAGCTTTGTTAAATATGGATTCATTGGAGGAATTGTCGGAAAGCCTGCGGTTAATCAATTTTGGTATCTGTTTGAGTATAGAAGGCGGGTGGTTGGAAGATGTGTGTATGTAGAGTGGTTTATCATTAGGTTTTGTATATGGTTTATATGAGCCTTTTGTTAGGTTGAAGGTAACATCTAGAAAATCTACTTCGTTTAGGTTGGTTTTTATATCTATGTCGAATCCGTTGTTTTCAAAAATCTTTATTATTGCTTTTCTAGTTTTGTCTGTGTTTTGTTTGTTACAGTTTCTTAAGATTAGGAGACCGTCGTCCCTGTAGAGTCCTGTGTCATTTCTATCTATTATTTTGATCCGTTCGTGTAGTAAATAAATACCTATGATTCCGCATCTCCCTTCACCGTCAAAGCTTCCCATTGTAGTGTCAAATATCCAATCTTTCTTTATCCGTGCTTCTTCATTGTGGAATAATAATGATTTACGGGCGTGCTTAATGATTGGTTTTATTATTATTTGTTCCTGAGCTAAGTTGATGGCCTTATCTAACATACGTTCTGTTATGGATGGGTAAAATTCTTTTATGTCTCATTGTAGGAATTGGCAATTTTGTTTGTTATTTATGCTGTGGAACCAGTCAATAGTTGTTTTTATATTTTTCCACTGGTTTACTCCTAACTTCTTCTTAAGTTCAGAATTAATTCTTTCTAGTATTGTTTTACTTATTTTACTTAGATCGCGTTTGGCTGGGTTTATGAGTCTACATGCAGGATTGGTTTTGAAATTTTCTTTATGGTCTTTTAGTGTGATAAAGGATTGTGCCTTTCTAATACAACTTATTTGGTCATCTAGGTCTAATTTTTGTGCGATTGTTTTAGCTTCCTTATTGATATCGTGTTCTGTTGTTTGGGGTGCCTTTTTGTATGTTTTGGTTATGTTGTTCTTGAGTAATTTATTGTGCGTAGGAGGGCTTAGTTTGTATAAAGTTCTCGTTTTGTCAGCAGCGATAAATACTTTTGCTGAGTTGTTTTATTTGAGTTATATCTTCTTTTACTTTTTTTTTGGAATGGATCTTGTTTTTTATGGAATTTTATGTTTCCAACTAGGTCAGTTAAGTCTTTCTCGAAGCCGTCTAATTCTTTTTGTTGTGGGAGGCATTTTTTTGTTTTGAAGCCGTATTTTTCCTTGAGTGTATTATTATTGTGAAGGTCCTGGTTTAAAAAGTGGACTTTCCATCTCATTCTTTTGAGGAAACTTACTATTTTTTCAATTAATTTTAGTTTATATATGGGAGGGGATGTGGTGGGTATGTTTTTTAGGGAGTAGTCGAGGTTAAATTTTTCTATGTCCATACTGTGTTATAAATGTAGCGAAAGTGCTCTACTGTTTACCAGGAGCAGAATATGAAGAAATATAGTCTTGACTTCTATGTTCACTTTTATATTTATTATTTTTTATATTTGCTTTGAATATTGAGCACTTTATCCTACTGTTTACCAGTGGATTTTACTACATCTGTTCTTTCTGTCATTTGGATACATATATAAATATATATATATATATATATATATATATATATATATATATATATATATATATATATATTAGGTTGGTTCAAAAATAATGACGTAATAATGTCGTTTTTGACGTTAAAAAATAAGTAAAAAAACGACATTATTACGTCATTATTTTTGCACCAAACTAATATATATATATATATATATATATATATATACAGAGAGAGAGAGACTAGTGAATATACGTCTTACCCCTGAACTGGGTATGACGACAGACTACATCTGCGTCCAGGGTAAGACGATAAACAACGTCCAACCAGCAAGGCCTCTGAACAGGAGGTTTTAAGGGGAGTGGAACCACCTCTTAATTGCTGGTGATATCAGGTAAGTCCTGGCCGGTGTGGGAGCACCTATTAGGGGCCCATATATGGGCAAATACTTAACCCCAAAACTAAGGTAAAAAGCATTAATAAAGTTTAAAAGTGAATTTTAATACCAGAAATACTTTGTAAAAAATTATTACCAGAAATAAATTTTTGAAGAAAAAAGATATTACCCGCAATAAATTTTAAAAATAATATTACCAGCTATATATTTTTAAGAAAAAAAATATTACCAGAAATCGATTTTTGACAAAACAAAATATTACTAGGAAAAAAAGTTGTTGGCATTAAATAACTCATTGAGGTTGATAGGCTGTAAAACAAACAAAAAAAAAACCCAGACCAAACCAAACCGAATCAAACATCCTACCCAGGTGCCGATAGCTTAGAGGTTGTGTCTCTGAATTTCGATCCCGGCTTGAAGCAGTGGGATATCTAGGCACACGGATGGGATGTGATAAAGCGAAACAGGCTTCTGTATATATATATATCTGTAGAGAACAAGAGACAGAGAAAGGTAGAGAGGCAGAAATATACATATATATATATATATATATATATATATATATATATATATATTAGTGAATATACATCCTACCCATTCATATATATATATATATATATATATATATATATATATATATATATATATATATATATATCGGGAGAGAACAAGAGACAAAGAAAGGTAGAGAGTCAGAAATATATATATATATATATATATATATATATATATATTAGTGAATATACATCCTACCCATTCATATATATATATATATATATATATATATATATATATATATATATATATATATAGAGAGAGAGAGAGAGAGAGAGAAATGAGAGAGAGATAAGAGAGAGAAGAATATATATATATATATATATATATATATATATAGTGATTTAGTCGGACACTTTATATATTACGTCATCCCATAAGTCCGAATTTTAACTTTTTGTTAAAATGAACGAAATTTAAAGCGTATTTTATAATGTCTAATGGAGCTGAACATTATTTTTATGTTTATCAGCATTTAAACTGATCAAATTTTATTTCAGAGAACAATAAAATTAAATTTTGTTTGATTAAAACCCTGCTAACATGGAAGTACCCAAGAATCATTTGAGGCACATAATGCTTTATGAGTTCAGGAAAGGAAACTCAGCAGCCGAAGCGGCTAGAAACATTCACTCCGTTTATGGAGAGGAATGTGTGAATGAAAGAACTTGCAGAAGATGGTTTGCAAAATTCAGAGGTGGAGATTTCACCCTTGAAGATGAAGATCGAACCGGACGTCCAGTTGAGTGTGATGAAAAGCTTCTTGAAGCAGCCCTTGAAGAAAATCCTGCGTTATCAGTTGAGGAATTGGCAGGGGTTCTCAGTTCAAACCATACAACTGTACATCGTCATCTTCAACAACTTGGAAAAGTTCCTAAACTTGGAAAATGGTTGCCCCATGAATTGTCTGAAAACAACCTCAAATCCCGAGTTGACATCTGCTCTTCTCTCCATTCTCGCCAACTTGTTTCACCTTTTTTGGATAGACTTGTGACTGGCGACGAAAAAAATCTTTTATCGAAATGTTAAGGGTTGTATAGTGGCTTGGTAAAGGGGAAGGACCCCAGCCACAGCCGAGAAGGGAACTTCATGGGCAAAAGGTTCTTCTTTCAATCTGGTGGGATCGCTAAGGAATAATCCACCTTGAATTCTTACCACTGAATGCAACAATTAATGCTCAAATATACTGTCCGCAATTAGAGCGTTTGAACCAAGCGTTGAGGAAAAAAGACCTGCTCTAGTGAATCGAAAAGAGGTGATGTTTCATCAGGACATTGCGCGACCCCACACAGCAAGAATCACGTCACAAAAGATCGAAGAACTTGGTTGAGAGAAAATTCCTGATCCCCCTTATTCTCCCGATCTTGCTCTTTCAGACTACCATTTGTTTCGTAGCTTACAGAATCATTTGTAAGAAACAGTTTTTGTAACACCGGAAGAGGTTAAAACTGATATTTGTGAGTTCTTCGAATAAAAGCCAAAAGAATTTTACAGTAATGGAATTAGTAAGCTTGTTAATAGATAGAAGGAAGTCGTATATAATCAGGGAAAATACATTGTTGATTGAATCTGTAATTAAATGTAAGATTTGGTCACTTGTTTTCTTTATTCGAAATTCGGACAGAACTTATGGGATGACCTGATATATATATATTAGTGAATATGCATCCTACCCAGAGAGAGAGAGACAGTATCTCAGAGAGAGAAAAGAGATAGAAGCATACATATATATATATATATATATATACATATATATATATATATATATATATATATATATATATATATATATATATATATATATATATATATATATATATAAATAATGTTGGGGCAAAAATAATGTCGTTACAGTAACATATGTGAGAAAACGACATTATTTTTGCACCAACCTCATATATATATATATATATATATATATATATATATATATATATATATATATATGTGTGTGTGTGTGTGTGTGTAAGGTTGGGGCAAAACAATGTCGTTTTCTTACATAGTAACATATGCGAGAAAACGACATTATTTTTGCACCAACCTAATATATATATATATATATATATATATATATATATATATATATAGTGATTAATTTAGTTATCTCTGGACACTAGCGCTTTCCTGATTCGGATCAACTTTCGCTAGTGTTGTATTGGGGGATGAGGTGCGGAAATGGGTTTTTCACTTTCGCCTGCTTTACCGACGCAGCTTATCGAATTTGGACAACATTCAGCAGACGCACCGTACCATCGCTTTCTTCTCGTCAGACTGACCGCTGGTCAGTTGGGCTTGGCTTGGATAGTTTTACTGGCCGAAATTTGCACTTCAAATAGGAGCGCAAAAGATGGATCAATAGATAGGAATATTATAAAATCGGGCCTGTCGAAATGAGATGGCAAGATAAATAAGGAGGAAGGACAGTCGTTAGGATGATCGAAGCTTAGTTGAAACTAGTTAGAGATCACTGATTAATCTAAAGATTAACTTTATTTATATATATATATATATATATATATATATACACACACACACACACAAACAAACATGCACACACACACACGTCCTTTTTGTGGATAAAAAATATTTAAGTAAATGCTCTGTTTATAATAAACAGTATTGACATTTATCGGCCTGAATGTCCGAGAAATTTTCATAGAAAATATGCTTCTTCGGACAGGAATCGAACCGGTATCCCATACGGAACCATCATATAGCCTTACGTGCCTTAACCGAATGGGCCACAGAGGAGCGCTTGGTTAGCAAAGCTGATTTTACTGTTTTTAAACACAATTCTCCATGATTTTCTCTCATTCATTCATATCTGCTCAATGCGTATCCAAATGTAAACAAATGACGTCATACATTATGAAATGGACAACGTCCGTCAATTATTTTTTAACACATTTTTTTATGTTTATACGTTCTTTTTATATTTTTTATTTTTATAATTTCTATGAACATTTCTCGGACATTCAGGCCGGTAAATGTTGTTAATACTGTTTATTATAAAGAGAACATTTACTTAAATATTTATATCTATAAAAAGAACGTATAAACATAAAAAATGTCTTAAAAAATAATTGTCGGACTTTGTCCATTTCATAATACATGAATAATTTGCCTATATATACATACACACACACACACACACACACATACACACACAAACACACACACACACACACACACACACACATATATATATATATATATATATATATATAGTACACGCACTGTATGGAAATATTTTGAGCATATATATACTACAATCATTTCATGAGAAATTTTTCTCTCTCTCTCTCTCTCTCTCTCTGTATATATATATATATATATATATATATATATATATATATATATATATATATGTATGTATGTATGCGTGTGTGTGTGTGTGAGTGTTTGTGCGTACATGAAGGTGATTAATTTTTCAATTGATCACGTTACCGTATTTGACGGCATATAAGACGCACTTTTTTTTTTTTTAAAATAAATATATCTTTTAAAATTCCTCCTGCATCTTATATGCCATATGTAGGTTTAAAATTCGCGATAGTCAGCCGAAATTAGCTACCTGGCAAATCCTAGCTTAGACTTTAGAGTAACTTTCATATACATAGTGTTATTATTTAAAAAGGCTATTATGCAGTTTAAAAGTGTTATCATTGATAATATTCATTATAATAATTTCATCACGTTTAATATTAGTACTTGGTTTCACTAAAATGATATGCAATAAATTCAAATTATATATTTGTAAAATATATTTGTTGCATGAGAATTTTTATATCCTAATTATTCCAATAAAACCTTTACAAGACGCAGGTTGTACAGATCATTTAAAGGATCCGATAAAGTTTTTATAGGCTCATGTTTTTTTCTTTTCCTATTATTTTTCGATTAATTGTAATCATGGCTTGTTTAACCAAAATAATACCTCATAAATATAGCCTAGACTGTACTATTTACCATTAATTTTACTAATTATACTAATTACTAATTTTTTCTTGATTTTCCATGTAGAAATTTAGGTACGCCTTATACAGCCGTGCGTCTTATATGCAGTCAAATATGGTACCTAAAATTAATAAAATAAAAACTTTTTTGACTTCTATCCGTATGGCTGATGCTACCCTCCAGAAGAATGACGCACTTCTTCACATGTTAACGTTTACCTCTGACATGAATTGAATAGACTATATTGAACTAATTGCTATGTTTGCTGCTAGGAAAGTTGATTCTCCGTGTCGTGATAGACAATTTTTTCCTAACCTGAAACTTTCTTATAGATTTATAAGTCTTCCATTCTTCCTTGCTATGAATATTGTTTCTACGTGCGGCCTGGTGTTCTTGCTGTATATCTAGAGATTGTTGATAAAATCCAAAGAAGAATCGGCAATGTCTTTGGTTCTAATCTGGCAACTCGGCTTCAGACCCTTTTCCACCACCGTATCGAAGACTCTCTATGCTTTATCTATAATCGTAATTGTTTTGAGGAAATTTCCATGATGGTACCTAAATTTTACGAATTTAAACGCAATACTAGTTTGACAGAATGGTTTAATCATTTCATACTTGGGAAAAAAAAGTGTTTAAAAATCATATTTCTTTCTTTTTTTTTAATGATCTCTTGTGAAAAGCAGAACATTTTTTTACCAGGTATACGCCTTGTGAGGAACATTGGACAGATGGAACTGTTTGGACAGTGTTATCGGGAATGAGAGAACAGTTCGAATTCCAGTCGAATCCACTACATTCACTTAAGTGCTAATACCCTTCTCCCCCGACCATCTATGGGTAAATAGCAGCACAGAACGTGTTCTATAGCCTTGGATGGCAACTGGTCTACTGTAGAAAGAAATGGCAATCTACAGCGGGGAAAAAGAAAATCAGTCATGTATCGAAAGATAGATGATCGCCTAAGCGTGTATCACACATGACGCATAACTGACTGAATTATGTATTATTGAGGATTCGGAGAGCCGAGTTCGAATTCCAGTCGAATCCACTACATTCACTTACGTGCTAATAACCTTGGGAAAGGTATGAAATGTTGAAGGTACACAGAAATAATCAGATTTGTTTCTGCTTGTAAAATCCTGCAACAACCTGGAATAAATAAGAAATTACGACTAGAATGATTTGTTTGTTTAATGGCATATCAACACCAATCGGTGCAGTAATGGATAGTGGCTCGGATTGCGGAATAGGAGAACAGTGTTCGAATTCCAGTTGAATCCATTGCATTCATTTACGTGCTAATAACCTTAGGAAAGGTATGAATCTCCTTCTTCTTCCCCACCAGCTATGGGTAAATATCAGGACAGACTGGGTGCGTTAACCTTGGATGGAAACATGCCTTACGAAAGGAAAAACTCTGATTTCAAAACCGGCCAGGAGATGATTGGGCTCCGTCAGGCTATGTTGCCCAAGAAACACCACTTCTACTGTTGGTGCAGTACACATGGTGCCCCATAGGACCCTAAGGATCACGCTATAGTAACAAAAAGAAAAGGCAGGAGTCCCAAGTCATCAATGACGTAGGCACAATTTTAAACTCGATATTTATAAATAAAACCACGTACCGATAACTCTTTAAGAAGTCGGTGATCAATTTGACACAACTTATATTATGTACAGGGGCATTCTTCTAAAGTGATAAAAAGTATATATATATATATATATATATATATATATATATATTTTGATTCTGGCAAAGACCGTGGCTCGAGGAATGTCTAATGAATATTAATCAACAAAAATGTGCCCATCCCTCGAAATTCTTCCTTATTTTTTTAGGAGACGACCACTTAATTAATTCCTTTAAAACATCTACATACGGATAGGTAATGGCTATATTTATGAAGTATTATTTTGGTCAAACCAGCCATGATTACAATTAAACGAAAAATAATAGTAAAAAACAACACGGTCCTATACAAACATTATTATATCCTTTATATGATCTGTACAACCTGCGTCTTGTAAACGTCTTATTGGAATAATTAGGATACAAAAATTCTGATTGCATATAAACATTTAAAAAGGGTTGCAAGGCAAGTATATCTTCTCGCCAGATTTAAAAACCTACAAAATGACGTGGTCCTGACAGAATTAGAAGTCTCACCAGGATTCATTGTTGTATGACAGATGCCACAGTGGTTATGACGGACACAGAGAGGAAATTACAAGATCTCATACAGAACGTACTGAAAGAAAGCGAGAAGAAAGGACTAAGCATCAATTGCAAGAATAGAGAATTCATATTTGTTTCCAAAAGTCACGGTCCAACAAGCAAAATACAAATCTGATATACCAAAATCAAGCAAATACACTGATTAAATACCTGATAAGTCTTTTAACAGAGGACGGAAACAGCAAAATCCCAATGTTCATTGTGATAGAGAAAGATGCCTTCCAGAATCTAAGCAAATATTGAAAAACAAGAAAATTTCGTTAGAAGCAAAGTGTATTGAACACTTACCCAAGTGTTCAATACACTTTGCAGGACTGATATTACCAGTCCTGCCAAATAGCAGCGAATGCAGGTCAATGTTCTCGTACATGAAATGAAGCAACAGAAAGATAGTTCTACAGAAGGATGCTGAGAATACCATGAATTGAACACGTGAGCAGCGACAAAGATTTAGAGAAAATGCAAAGAAAAACTTATAATTAACATCAGAAAAAGCGTGGCTCATCGATCCTTTCCGAACGGGGAGCTCCGCACCGCCGAGAGAAAAGTTACCACGGGGATAACTGGCTTGTGGCGGCCAAGCGTTCGTAGAGACGTCGCTTTTTTGATCTTTTGATGTCGCCTCTTCCTATCGTTGTGAAGGAGTATTCGCAAAGCGTTGGGCTGTTCACCCAATGACAGTGAACATAATGACGAAAGAAGGCTTGGAAAATTTGACACTCACAGGTCAGATTAACGACAAGAGTGACAGAGAATGACAACGCAAAACCTACCTAACGAGCTTGCGTAAATGAGTGGCAGGAGAAGACAAAATTTACTAAGAGCTAAAAAATATAGGAAAAAGTGTAGAGCCATGATTGTCAACGTCCTGAAGGGACACGGAACACAGATGAAGAATTTGCAATATATAGAGTGAAAGGCGCATCGTATGTTGTTTGAGATATATGCCGTATGCCCGAAAGCGCTTCTAAAAGAACAAAGATTTTTTTTTTGTTTTTTTTATCAAAAGAAACCCTCTTAGACATCGTAGACATGACACAGCTATTTCTTCAAAGCTAGGAAAATCCATTTACCAACGAAAAAAAAAAAGAATCTTATAGTCAGCATTTTTTTTTTCAATGTCGGGAAATTTTATTTACGTCTTTGCCATACAGTTTTTATTCCTTCCCCGACAGATAATATGACTTATGTGTCTAACGTATTTGTCCGACATTGGACTGCAAGAAACAAAAAAAAAACAAAGGTGAACTTTATGTATAATTTCGCTGCTTACCCTGAAGCCAAAGAAGTAGTCAAATAATTAGTATTTATACCATTCTGGCATGACAGTCACCGCCCCAAAGACAGTTATTTCGTATTTATGACCAATGAAAGAATGAAAAACCTTGAAGACAAGAGGCTGCTTTTCTTCCGAAATAATGTATTTACCGTCATTGTCAAAGTCAGAAACAATGACATTATAGCAAAAATCCCGAAGGGGAAGAGCATGAACATAATAGAAAGCCATATGGTCTTTCCAACGATAACACTGACCTAAGCATGTTTTGGCGCCAGCCAACTTATACGTTTCTCTTGGAATCCAACTTATATCTATCTAATATAAAGAATACATACTTATAAAAAGATCAACTATAAATTAGAATAATGAGCTGACAGCACAAAAGTGATTAAAACCCCCACTAGACAGACACACATATACACTCACGAATACACATTACGATTCGATGCCCGCTTAGACATACAAGAATCTTCCCAAACTTGTACACACATAGAATTATCTAAGGTTTTAATGCACGTGAACTGGTCCCCACAAAATTGAAAATACCAGTTTTTTTTTTCTCTGTTTCCTCTCAAACTCTGACGAAGATTTAATAAAAGTGAAAAATGTTAGATTGTTATACATTTGCATTTTTTTTTCTTCAGTTTATCGGATTATGAGCCATATTTAATCTGCATTTGATCTTTAACTCACAGAATAAATAGTATAAGAAATATACAGTATAAGAACGTCCCCGGTAGTGAGTCGATGATATTAGGAAATTGTTTGATATATTGAAACTGTAGTAAGTGGTACTATCCTAAACAGGAAAAAATGGATAAATCTCTACTCCTGTTGAAAAGGCCGAGGACGAGTGTGAACCGGACTTGTGGGATCAAAAATTTGCATTTCCATTGAAAAGTCGTTTAAGCTGAAAGCAGTTACATTTTTGGATAAAGAATGAATAGGAAAGCCAAACCTAAAGAGGAAAAAATGGATAAATCTCTACTCCTGTTGAAAAAGCGAAGGAGAAGTGTGAACCGGACTTGTGGAATCAAAAATTTGCATTTCTATTGAAAAGATGTTGAAAATGTAGACAGTTATATTTTTATAATAAATAATATTTAAATGAATTTAGCTTGCATAATATTTATATCTTTTCTGGTTAATCTTAATCACCCTAATATTTTTCCTTTGCTCTTTAGAGAGAGTTATTTTTAATGTTTTTTCGTTATGTAGGTTAGAGTGTTTTTCTAGAAGATACTGTGTTTGTGCAAATAATAATTAATTAAAAAAAAATTAAGCTCAAATTTCAAAATGCGAACCAGATGGATGAAATGAATATAATCGGTCAGAGACAGCATGGATTCTGGCGATCGCTGTTGTGGCAGGAATCATTTTGCTTGGAAACAGATGGTTAATTGAAAAAGAAAAAAAAAGATTCTTAACTAAAAATGAATTCGAAAAGAAACGCCCATACGCATGCATCTGTCAGTATCTATCATTGTTAGGAGATGAAAAAAAGCACAGATAACCAGGTAGCAAGCAGAGAGAGAGAGAGGGGGAGAGAGAGAGGTTGAGAAGGGGAAGTGGCAGAGAGATGAGGGAGAGAGTGCGAAGCTTAGGCAGAGAGTGAGATTCTGATGCAATGAGTGAGAGAGGCAGAGAGAGAGAGAGAGAGAGGGACTGAGAGGGCTTTGAGAGAGGGTGTGAAAAGCTTAGGCAGACAGTGAGATACTGATGCAAAGAATGAGACGCTGAGACAGGGGTTGAGAGTCCGAGGTAGATAGATAGCTAGACGATGAGAAAGTGGGATGAAGCTGAGACAGAGATGCCGAGAGAGAGAGAGTGAGAGGGATTGAGATAGGGAGCGAGAGGCATAGGCAGAGAGTGCGATTCTAATGCAGTGAGAGAGGCTGAGCCAGGGGTTGAGAGTCTGGCGCAGGTTGTATAAAACACAGAGAGAGAGAGAGAGAGAGGGCAGAGAAAGAGAGGCCGATAGAGTGAGGGTGTGTGAAACTTAGGCAGAGAGTGAGATTCTGTAATTAGTGAGAGGCTGTGACAGGGGGTGAGAGTCTAAGGCTGGATATATCAAACCGAGAGAGAGAGAGGCTGAGAGAGATGGGGTTGAGAGAGGGAGTGCTGCCTAAATACACAAATATGCACACACACACACAGGTATATATATATATATATATATATATATATATATATATATATATATCGAGAGAGAGAAAGAGAGAATCAAGAAGAATCATTGCCTCGTGTGCTTACCCAAGACCTCAAGTTGATTTGTATATATAT
>OZ010611.1:36664736-36707236 GCA_963932145.1 Acanthosepion lycidas
GAATTTGTTCGCCACTTTGAACTCACAACTCTTTGGATGAAGTCACTGGATTCAGCCAACAATTTTATCCAGAGAGACATGTATTCTTGAGGACATCAGTGTATGAAATTTTGGTACTTATTAATATAATGTCTCAATATTCATTTTTTACCTGAGCTCATATTGCAAATTTTGTGCTATTATTGGTTTTCTCTAGCACTCTGTATTAGTAGTTCCCGTATTGTATTCATTTCTATGTTTGGTCGGCTCAGGAGATACGATTTCAAGCATTTATATTTGCTCCTCATTCTGGAAATAGAACTTAAACTATGCAATGACAACGAGATTCCTTTGATACCCAGCGTCTTCCTTATTGGGGTGGCTGAATATATTTGGTCCTTGAAATCCTCAAGTCTTATGCTAACAGATGTTATTTAATCGCCTACCCGTATTGGGTACATTTAAAAGAAGGTTGGTTTACCACGTTGAGGCGAATTGTAAAATTATATCAAACGTCAACTGCGTTATGGCCAACTTGGACAAGAACAAAAAAATTAAGAGCTGACATCAGCCGACGTCTTAACGTTGATTTCACAGTGAAAAAACATCACTGCCAATAAAGTCTTTATTAGCGACGGCAGATAAAAATATAACAGTAAATTCAGAAGAGTCGGTTAGGCCTACTCGAAAATATAAGCCAAAGACACCATAAGGTGATTACTGCCTAACCGCTCGGCCACAAAGGATCGTTCGGTTGGCAAATTTACTGCTTATAAACTTCAATCTTCCATGAATCTCGTACATTCATAACTGCCCATGGCGTATCAAATGTAAACAAACTTTGTCCTTTTCTTAATGTATGACGTCATTTGTTTGGCACGTCAAGCTATATGACGGTTCCATATAGGATGCAGGTTCGAATCCTGTCAAAGGACGAATAATTTCTATGAAAATTTCTCGGACATTCAGGCCGGTAAATGTTATTTAATACTGTTTATTATAAACAGAGCATTTACTTAAATACTTGTATCTATAAAAAGAACGTTAAACATAAAAATGTCTTTAATATATATATATATATATAGAGAGAGAGAGAGAGACAGAGAAAGAGATTAAATGAAAGGTTCAGTTCGGTATTCGGATCGATATAAACCTGTTGACGGCTGGAAGGCACAACGACCGAAAATTGAGATAACAACAACAAAGATGAGGACAGTCATCCACATGTAAATAGCATAAATAATGGTGATTGGTAACAGCTTGATAACAACAGTAGTAGTAGTAGTAGTAATAATAATAATAATAATAATCTCACAGTTTCAATGTATCATTCCTCTCTCTCTCTCTCTCTCTAGATAGATAGATAGATAGATAGATAGATAAGAACATAGAAATAGATAGATAGATAGATAGATAGATAGATAGATAGATAGATAGATGCAAGTTTTAACTGAAAATAGATATATATTAGGTTGGTGCAAAAATAATGACGTGATAATGTCGTTTTCTGACGTTAAAACATACGTCAAAAAACGACATTATTACGTCATTATTTTTGCACCAACCTAATAGATGTATTGATAGTTATTAGCAGACTATATAGATATAAGTACAGAATGAAATAGATGGATACATACATACATACATACATACATACATACATACATACATACAGATAGATAGATACATAGATCTCCTTGGTCGCGCTTTCCTTCCTTCCTTCCTTCCTTCCTTCCTTCCTTTTACGCACACACACACTCACACACACACACACACACACACACGACTTATTTATTCTTCCCGATTCGTTTTGCGCATTATTTTATATATTTCATACAGAACTTTTTTTTCAAGGAATGTTGATGAGACAAGCAATAAATTTTCATCGAACATTCCCCTTCGATTGCAAATTTCATTTCTCGAGATCGAAACAGATCGAAATATTCCCCCGCACAAAATAATAACCCATTTTATCGAATATAACAATTAAAATAAAATTTAAATAAAATCTTAATAACAGAAATGATCTTAGCAAAGGAAACTTGAAAGTTGCTATTAATTTGCATTGACAGATTTTGGGCGGGAAACCTTTTCGTCTTTTCCCACTTCATTTGATGGAATTCCCTTTTGCTTTTCATCGATTTAATTCTTTGCTCTTTGGCATCGGTTTTCATTTTTTAACGTTTCATTCAAATCATTCCTTCTCAGAGAAGTGATTTTTTTTTTCCATATATTAAATTTTTGCCTTCGTGCTTTTGGACTTAAAACTTTCTTTCTTCTATCTGTCTTTTTCTTTCTTTCTTTCTTTCTTTCTTTCTTTCTTTCTCCCGTTGATTCGTTCGGATCGTCGGTTGACCTTTCGGACTATCGGTCGTCTTCAACTTCCGCATATCAGTTCTTTCTCGTAGATTCCTTAATTAATTCTACACCTTATCCTTGCTGTAAACACATACGCGCATATATATATATATATGGTTGGCGGCTGATGAAGAGAGGGTATCGCACGTGATAACACACGTTGTATGTTAAAAAAAACAAAAAAAAAATAGAGAGAGAGAGAGAGAGAACTGGAGATAGATAGATAGATAGATAGATAGATAGATAGATAGATAGATAGATAGATAGATAGATAGATAGATAGACATAACTGGAGATAGATAGACAGACTGATATAACTGTAAATAGATAGATAGATAGATAGATAGATAGATAGATAGATAGATAGATAGATAGATAGATAGATAGATAGATAGATAGATATGAATGGACTGGAAATATATGAACATAGATAGATAGATAGACAGACAGACAGACAGACAGACATAACTGTAAATAGATAGATGGTTATATATATATATATATATATATATATATATATAGATAGATAGATAGATAGATAGATAGATAGATAGATAGATATGAATGGACTGGAAATATATGAACATATATATATATATATATATATATATATATATATACATAGATAGATAGATAGATAGATAGATAGATAGATAGATAGATAGATAGACTGACATAACTGTAAATAGATAGATGGATATATATATATATATATAGATAGATAGATATGAATGGACTGGAAATATATGAACATAGATAGATAGATAGATAGATAGATAGATAGATAGATAGATAGATAGATAGATAGATAGGAACAAAGTGTAGAAGAACGAACAGTAGGATTACAGCGTTCAAAACATTTATTTAAAAAAGTGCTCAATACAAAAAGTAGAGCTGTAAATATTTAGTTATCTTATGCAGTGTTACATTAGAACATGCAGATATCCACTACAAAATTGTACGTTTTTGTTTCAACGTCAAAAAAGGGGAAAACCTTTTTAGACGTCTCATCAGGTGGGGAATCACAGTGTTACTAAAAAAAAAATAATTCATAAATACAATTATCGAAGCAAATATACCCCACTTCCGTTCTTCGGAAATTTTCAAAAAATGGCTTCTAGAATTTACATGTAGAGATGGTAGGGAATTTAATGCATTGAGTAGTCGTGGGTGGACGAATAGGAAAAGAAAAAGAAAAAGAAGGTAGGGAAAAAGAAAAAAGAGGAAGGGAAAAGAAAAGAAAGAGGCCATGGGAAGAGGATGAGTTGTTAAACACTAAGAGGAGATAAAATCTGGCCCTATAATTTCGTTACAAACTTCAACGGTCTCCTAAGTTGGTTAGGCAGGGTTTCAAGTAAAAATAATTAGCAGCTAGAGACGGTTAAAGTAAAGGTTAGAATATTAGGGATCTTTTTTTAACATTCACATTATTTGGGGATAAAACATTGTCAAGAAGAAAAAATAATTCGAGTAATATAGTTTTTATTTTTAGGGGGAAATAGGTCAAAAATTCCATATAAAAATAAAACGCAAAACAATATTAAATTACTACTAACTTTCAATTTCTCTTCACGTAGGTTCGAAAAGTGAATCACTACTATTGTAGATAGGAAGGTAGTTATTGCTAGATAATAATAAACATAAAAAATGTGAGCTTGGATTGAAAACGAACGGCTGAAATGTTAGCCAGAACCGCTACACCTAGGGCAATTCAGGCAACATTACTAAACGTTGATAATTCTATGTCTATTTTTTTTACATATGTAAACGGACCTTTTAATTTTTCAATAAATATATATATATATATATATATATATATATATATATATATATATATATATATATATATATATTTAGGCAGCAATCCTTCTTTCATGTCCATTTCATTGAATACAACCAAAAACTGCTTTGATTTAGATTTTTATATAATTTCTTATGTGATCTAATATTTTTTTTTTCTTTTCGGAAGATAAATTATATAAAAACTGTCCAATTGTTCTTTTTATCAGAGCACTTTCGGTTATACATTTAGCCATTTTCAAGATTGAAATATTTTAACAGTTAACAACAAAAAGTTTGCTGTATGTATGCATTTGTATAATGTTTACATTTTCAAAACACGTTCAAGATATTGTGTCCATGTTCATAGCTGATATTACTGAGTGTTATGGGTTTTTTTTGGGGGGGTTCTTTGTTTTTTTTTTGGGGGGGGGGTTGTTTTGTTTTTTTACTAATAAGACTTCCATGATAGATAGATAGATAGATAGATAGATAGATAGATAGATACATACATACATACATACATACATCCATGGATGCAATGAACTTAGATAAAGAACAGACCGAGATAGATAGATAGATAGATAGATAGATAGATAGATAGATAGATAGATAGATGCAATAAACTTAGATTAGAAACAGACTGAGATAGATAGATAGATAGATAGATAGATAGATAGATAGATAGATAGATAGATAGATAGATGCATGGATGCAATAAACTTAGATAAGGAACAGACTGAGATAGATAGATAGATAGATAGATAGATAGATAGATAGATAGATAGATAGATAGATGTAATCTGACAGAGTAGGTAACACTGAGGTTAACAGCTACGTTTTATAATCTTAGACATACATTGGAATGAGGGCATCTTTCGTTGCATAAAAATATTTCTAAATTATTATCGGATGAAAAGAAAAACACAGATGGATACATATTTGAACATTTACAGTGTTGTAAATTCTGTAATCTATCGTTTTCCCTCGTGACTCCCGCCTAGAGGCATGCGCACCATTCTTGCTACTAACAATCCACCCCGCCCCATTTGCTGGTTCCTTTTCAACATTTACAACGAATGAAGGTAATTCTGTTGCACTTAGCCGTACATCCATCCATCATAGCGAAAGAAAGTCCGACGCGAACTCACTTTCACTCCAATCAGCCGAGATGATCTCTGTAAATTTGTTGGACGAAACATGCAATGAACACATTAGTCTTGTGTCAGTGGGCAGGAAACTAGGGCAAGATGTCCGCTCCCAAAGCTTCACGGTGGATTATTGGATCTGTGGGCCCTTTACAGACCTGAATCCAGCTGCGGGGAGGGCTTTTGCCGGTTGGGAGGCTCGTGTTGAAATTAGCTTGAAGGGAACAGTAAAGCGTTGATGGCGGATATACAAAAATAGCTCTGAATCGTGGAGTTTTAAATGAGGCAGATCCGACATGGGGTACTGGCAAAGTAAGTTGATCTAGAAAAGCCTTTAAACGATTGTAGTTCCTTAACGTTGTTCATAATTTCACTAGAAATCCGACTTGAAGTGAAACGATGTAAAAAGAACCCATCTTTACCATAGACTCATCAAAATAACCAACTTTTAAGTTATTATAATATAATATTAAATCTTTATACTACACCAAAGTGAAGGGTTCCAACTGCCACATAGTTTCGGATTGAGAGAGGGAGTAACAGTTAGCTAAGCTTACTAAATCGCAATAGTTTAGAATTGGCTTCCCAGATATTTCTTCTAAAGTTTTCTCATTTTTTTAAACTCCCACTAAACCCTTGCGTCTTAGTAGCTTTATCTCCTTGCTTGTTGATGAAATGATTTGCTTTGATTTGTTTGTTTGTCAACACTATACGGGTCATTTAACGCCGAAATTTAATTTTCTTAGGGCATTTGAAGTAATAAAAATATATATCTTTCTGCTTTCGCAATTGACTACATGGTAAACGATACTCAGCTTTTATGCATATACATGTTTGCGTTTGGGCGCCTCGTCTTGGTGTGACGGTTAGAAAGCGTGTCTTGCTGGATCAATTACGACTAAGTCGTGAATTCGATCCTCATTGTGGGCGCCATACTTTCGGCCTGGTTCCACATCTAAGCCGCGCTACATGTTTGTGTGGAAATAATTACTAGAGGCAGTGTTTTATGTTGTTATTTTGTTGAAGTTATATTTTTGACTTCTTGTTAAATTGTCGGATACTATGTGACTTAATATCATGAACGTGTTCTTTTATTTTAGTTGTTCGATATTGTTTAGCAACATATCAACCGGCATCAGTATTTATAATAAAATGACCCACAATATATTTTATCTGTAAATGAAGGTTAAGTAGGCGCCCGAGGGGGCCGTCAGTGATGTTTTGACTTGGTTCATCAGGGAGTTTCGTGTCTTTCAACATCATACTCCCCATCACCAAATCGACCCAATCAGGGGAGATCAACCCCTGATTCCCCCCTCACAATTAAACGCTAACAGTTACTTTGGCCTTTTTAAAGAATTAGACGAAGAAGGACCACATATTCCGCGCATCCGATTGGATGTTTGTAACAACCAATCCTCTGCGTGAACTATCTTTTAAATGGCCCGCGGTGGGGACTGGCTTCTTTTCTTATTTGGGTGGATTGCAGTTTCGATGGATAACCGAGGAGGTAATCTTAATGTTCATGAGTTTAACCCTTTTCCATAAGTATTGTATAGTTTAATTACTTGCCGTTTTTATTTTATTTGTCTTTTTTTCTTTTCTTTTGGCGGGGAAACTTAAACTCAACCCAACTATAACATATGTACAATTGTGTTCAAAATATTTAGATTTCAGCTTTAACTAACCTATAGAGATTGATATGTAGCTAAACAAAATCAACCAATCAACCTTGTTGTGACATCCATTTGCTCAAACTTGTTCAGCAAGTTACTTGCTGTTACCGCTTGTCTCATTTACCTTCAGTATGTCTTGTGAGTGTTAAATTCTCCAAGCCTTCTTTTCTTTGTATGTATCTCATGAATTTCAGCTTCCCCTGCCAGATTTTTAGCAGCAGCTTCTTTGTATTATCTGTTTAAATATCTGGGATTAGCAATTATCATTATTATTATTTTTTTAAGCATTTCACCCCTAGCAAGGCGGAAAGCCACTAGTACGCAAGGGTTTATAGAGGATTTGGAGCGAGAGCAGATAGGAATGATAGAGGAAAGGATGAGGAGAAGGATAGTGGATAGATGAAGGCAACTTCAGATGTCGATTGACATTACATTTGAATAGTTAGAGATTATAGCTATCAGGGAAACAGGTATAGGGAAGGGAGTGCCACAGGCGAGAGGTACGACATATGAAGCTATTGGAGTAGAACACTTGAATTCGCGAAGTCTGGGAACAAGCGAAAGCAGCTCATCGGAACAATTACCATGAAAGTATTTGTAAAAAAAAGACAGAGAGAGGCGACGGCACGCCCGTGAGAGAGCGACTGCAGACGAAATGCCAGATCGGGGCCAATTATATTGCATATCCGTCTCTGGATCTTATCAAGAACCCTGAGACAAACAAAAGGGGCTCCAGACCCTATATAGCAGCAATACTCCAGGCAAGGGCGAATGGTTGATTTGTAGATTTGAAGGATCGATTCCGGGGAGAAAAATTTCCTGGCGCGGCACAGGGAGTCAACTTTCCTTGCGGTGGACGATTGACTCAATGTATTTGTTCCATCTCAGGTCAGTAGACAAGGTGAGACCGAGCAGCTGCAGAGAGGCGCTCTCGGGAAGTTGAGCGTCAGACATTCTAATGGGGTGCAGGGAAGGATCTCTGTGGTGATTAATAGAGAGCAGTTTTGTTTTGTTGGTGTTAACATTAACCAGCCAATTACTGTCCCGGTTCACAACCGATTGGAGGTCCTTTTCGAGACGAACGGACAGGTTAGATTTGTCAGCGACACTAGATTTGTTTTTGAGTCAGGAGTAAATTGTAGCGTCGTTTCGAGTAGATGCCTACTTGACAGTTAGATTAATTTCATCGTCTTTGTTATTATTATAACAACGTTTCAGCCGTTGTGCTCTTAGACCTTCTTCAGGAGTGCGTTGCTTTGTTCTCATACTCATTAAAATTGCCTCGTGATTCGCATGCTCTGTCTATGAAATTCTCAGTATTCTTTGGTCAAACCATGTCTCTTTCATGTTCTTTTTTATCAGGTGTGCGGAGATTGTCAAAAATGAACTCAAATTCATTAGATGAATTTGTTTTAGAATATCTCCATAGTTACCATTAAACTCCTTCTATTGTAGAGATCAAATTTTCAATGATCAACTCTTCTATGTTCGAGTAAGCACGGATCAATTCTTCTACGGTTGGGTTAGCACAGATCAAATTTTCTGAGATCGAGTCAGCACAGATTAATTCTTCATAGATCGGGTCAGCATGATTACGTCAGCATAGATCAAGCCTTCTAAGATCAGGTCAGTACAGATAAACTCTGCTAAGCTCGGGTCAGTACAGATCAAATTTTCTGAGATCGAGTCAGCACAGATTAATTCTTCATAGATCGGGTCAGCAAGATTACGTCAGCATAGATCAAGCCTTCTCAGATTGGGTCAGTGCAGATCAACTCTTCTAAGCTCGGGCCAGTACAGATCAACTAGGTCATCATAGATCAATGCTTCGAAAATCGGGTCAGCTCAGCTCAATTAATCTAAGATCGGGTCAGTACAGATCAACTCTTTTAAGTTCGGGTCAGCACAGATAATTTTTTCTAAGATCAGACCAGCACTGAACAAGTCTTCTAAGATCGTGTCCAAATGGATCAACTCTTCTAAGATTGGATCGCCTCTGATAAACTCTTCTAAGATTATGTCAACACAGGTGAACTTTTTAAGAGTGGATCAACACAGATTCATTCTTCATAGATCAGGTCAGCAAAATTACGTCAGCATAGATCAATTCTTTTAAGATCGGGTCATCACAGATTAATTGTCTTAAGATTGGGACAGCACAGACAAAACTTTTCTAAAATCGGTTCAGCAAAGATTAACTCTTCTAAGATCGTGTCAAAACAGATCAAATCTTCTAAGATCGGCTCATCAAAGATCAAATTTTCTGAGATGCGGTCAGCAGAGAATAATTCTTCATAGATCGCGTCAGCAAGATTATATCAGCATAGACCAATCCTTCTGCTAGCACAGATCAACTCTTCTAAGATCGGCTCAACAAAGATTAAGTATTCTTGGGTCAGCACAGATCATTTTAAGATAGTGCCAAAACAGATAGGGTCACCTCTGATAATTTTACATCATTTACATTATTCGAACTATTGTTCTCATCTTTATTACAACGTTTTGCGGAATGTCGAACAGGGGGAGACTGTTCTGTAGACTTTATTCCACTGACTGGGGTCGACTGTTCTGTCAGTTATCTTTCATCCTGTTAATATCCCTCTGAGAGTTCTCCACTGCCTTAACCGAGTATTGAACTCACACACCTTGGGTACTGTGACTAGATCATACCAACGACTTTATCCACTGTGCCATGTGTCCCTGAGGAGATCTGTTCCTGAATTTCTGGGTATTATAAATATAATATCTCAGCAACCATTTTTACCAGTGCTCATATAGCAATTTTTTGATGTTATCATTACATTTTTTTCCAGAGCTCATATTGCAACTTTTGTTGTTATTATTGAAACTAGAACAGTCTACGCCAGTGAGCGAAATAAAGGGTTCAGTTCGACATTCCAACCACCTGAACAAGTCCGGAGCGTATAACGGCCGAAATGTTGTAATAAATATGGCGACAAAGATGAGGACAATAGTCCGAATAATGTAAATAGTGTACATAATACCTCATCTCAGAAATATAGACAGATACTGAAAGGCCGAAACGTTGTAATAAATATGGCGACAAAGATGAGGAGAATAATCCGAATAATGTAAATAGTGTACATAATACCTCATCTCAGAAATATTGACAGATACTGAAAGGCCGAATCGTTGTAATAAATATGGCGACAAAGATGAGGACAATAGTCCGAATAATGTAAATAATGTACATATACCTCACCTCGGAAATATAGACAGATATGACAAGCCGAATCGTTGTAATAAATATGGCGACAAAGATGAGGACAATAGTCCGAATAATGTAAATAATGTACATAATATCTCATCTCAGAAATATAGACAGATACTAAAGGGTCGAAACGTCGTAATAAACATGGCGACAAAGATGAGGACAATAGTCCGAATAATGTAAATAGTGTACATAATATCTCATCTCTGAAATATAGACAGATACTGAAGGGTCGAAACGTTGTAATAAATATGGCGACAAAGATGAGGACAATAGTCCGAATAATGTAAATAGTGTACATAATACCTCATCTCAGAAACATAGACAGATACTGAAAGGCCGAATCGTTGTAATAAATATGGCGACAAAGATGAGGACAATAGTCCGAATAATGTAAATAATGTACATAATATCTCATCTCTGAAATATAGACAGATACTGAAGGGTCGAAACGTTGTAATAAATATGGCGACAAAGATGAGGACAATAGTCCGAATCATGTAAATAGTGTACATAATACCTCATCTCAGAAATATAGACAGATACTGAAAGTCCGAATCGTTGTAATAAATATGGCGACAAAGATGAGGACCATAGTCCGAATAATGTAAATAATGTACATAATATCTCATCTCTGAAATATAGACAGATACTGAAGGGTCGAAACGTTGTAATAAATATGGCGACAAAGATGAGGACAATAGTCCGAATCATGTAAATAGTGTACATAATACCTCATCTCAGAAATATAGACAGATACTGAAAGGCCGAAATGTTGTAATAAATATGCCGACAAAGATGAGGACAATAGTCCGAATAATGTAAATAGTGTACATAATACCTCATCTCAGAAATATAGACAGATACTGAAGGGCTGATACGTTGTGATAGATATGGCAACAAAGATGAGGACAATAGTCTGAATAATGTAAATAGTGTACATAATACCTGATCTCAGAAATATAGACAGATACTGAAATGAGGAGACCTTGTAATAAATATGGTGAGAAAAATGAGGACAATAGTCCGAATAATGTAAATAATGTACATAATATCTCATCTCAGAAATGTAGACAGATACTGAAGGGTCGAAACGTTGTAATAAATATGGCCACAAAGATGAGGACAATAGTCCGAATAATGTAAATAATGTACATAATACCTCATCTCAGAAATATAGACAGATACTGAAAGACCGAAACGTTGTAATAAATATGGCGACAAAGATGAGGAGAATAGTCCGAATAATGTAAATAGTGTACATAATACCTCATCTCAGAAATATAGACAGATACTGAAAGGCCGAATCGTTGTAATAAATATGGCGACAAAGATGAGGACAATAGTCCGAATAATGTAAATAGTGTACATAATACCTCATCTCAGAAATATAGACAGATACTGAAAGGCCAAATCGTTGTAATAAATATGGCGACAAAGATGAGGACAATAGTCCGAATAATGTAAATAGTGTACATAATACCTCATCTCAGAAATATAGACAGATACTGAAAGGCCGAAATGTTGTAATAAATATGGCGACAAAGATGAGGACAATAGTCCGAATAATGTAAATAATATACATAATATCTCATCTCTGAAATATAGACAGATACTGAACGGTCGAAACGTTGTAATAAATATGGCGACAAAGATGAGGACAATAGTCCGAATAATGTATATAATCTACATAATATCTCATCTCAGAAATATAGACAAATTCTTCTAAGTTTATGTCAGCAGTGATCACCTTGTTTAAGATCAGGTCAGCGCAGATTCATTCTTCATAGATTGGATCAGCACAAGTCAACACTTCTAATCTCAATGTTGCCGATGAATTTAAAATTCGACTCAAACATCTGGTATTTCTTGGTGGGATTCCTGTTCTACACATTAATGTATGATAGATCAAGAACAAAGATTAATAGTAAAGAGATTAAAATAACTTAGAATCAAAACAAATAAAGACAGGAAATTATTGATAACTATCATCAAGCACACCCTGAAGAGGCACGGCATGTGAAAAGAGAATATTCTGAATGAAGTTAGAATCAAACACAGACGTTTGAACATAGCAACGTCGAATGGAACATTCTTTTTAAATCCCAATAACCGTAGAGACATCTTTTGCACCTGCACATAAAAATAACTGCCTATTCAAATTAAAAGAAAAAAAAATGATAAAACGAACTAAGTTATCGTCAATACAACCGCATTCACATTCCTCAAAGAATGGAAAAATAGTAATGAAGTCTTATCGCTCGATGGCGCCAACTGATGTCTGCTTTCCTTCCATGGCGCACCTGGTTTGTATAACCAGTCGGAATACCTGTTGTAAGTCATTTCTCTGTGGGAGGCGTAAGCTTGGAGTATATTGCCTTAAAGGCAGTTTCCCTCATTTGATCAGTGGTTTCCTGGGTGTGACGATTAACTACATTCAGCAGCATAGCTTCTGATCACTTATTCCCAAGTCCGCTGTGAATCAGGGTTGGTAGCCCCTGTTAGGATCCCAGTTATGGGCAAACAGTGAACCCCCAAACTTCCTGACTAAGGTAACCTCCTTTACCCTGGGCCTATCTCCTTGTTTCTTTCCGTTTTGTTGTTACACGAAGAGCAAAACCACATCCACTATATGTGCCACTTAAAATAAACAAATGCCTCATATAAATGAAGAATTAACAGATTTTTTTTCCTATCGGAGAGTGAATGACGTTCTGCTGTTCATTTAACAACAGAAAGAAAGAATCTAGACCACAGGAAACAGGCTAAAGGATCTTATCTGTATCGTTAATGTTAACCAAATGTAGTGTGAGAATCTACTTGGTAGATTATGGTCACCTAAAATCCATGAATTTTAACCCATCCAGAAAAGAATTACCTGTGTATAGGGCAATCGGTTACCGAAAATACATGATTTTTAACCTCTTCAAGATGTCCCTTATTTTGGGCGTAAAAAAAATGATTACAAAAACTCATCCTCTACTCGGGTATATACGGTAGATACATGCCTTTTGACAAAGGGATTTGTGCGAAAGTGAATGCAGAAGACTGAACCGGAATTTAAGTTGCAGTTATTTTGCTTTGTACGAATTTTCGCGGATGTACATATTGTTTATTGCTATAATATAAATAAAAGAAAAAAACTTTAATATCTTAATTGAATTTTATTTATGTTATAACATGTTTTACTATGTGGATGTAATTCTAAAATAAAATTTGTACGATGTAGATATTTTTTCATTGTAGATAAAGGGCCGCAAATGACCTGTGTACAGTGCGACACCTTATTTTGGGCGTAAAAGAAAAAAAAACTGAACACAAAAACTCGTCCTCTACTCCAGTATATACACGTCTTTTGACAAAGGGTTTTATGCGAAAGTGAACGCAGAAGAAATTGTAGTACTGGGGATCATCCTGGATAAAATTTATAACGAATAACTGGTCTCCGTTCTTTTTCGTTCAAAGTTACCCCCAAATGGTGAGCAAACCCATTTACCGTAAAATATCTGATACAAAATTTTAGATACCGTATTTTTGTTTTCATTCATCCTTGAATAAGGTAGCTCCCTTTACTCTGGACCTCCCTCATATATAGCTTAAATTTCTTCCCTTTTTGTTGCTACATGAAGAGCAAAACCACATCTACTACAGTGATTTTCCAAGCGTAAGCTCAGATGTGGCACAAGGCCAAAAGTATGGGGCACCCAGTGAGGATCGAACTCACTACTCAGTTGTAATTGTTCTAGCGAGACAAGCTTGCTAACAAATACATCACCTTGAGGTGCCCAGCCACATCCACTATATGTGCCACTTAAAATCAACAAATGCCTCAAAAACAAAAAGAAAGAATCTAGGCCACGGTACATTTTGCTAACCAGAATCATACAGGTGGACTCTTTTAGCTTGTTTCCTATAGTCTAGATTCTTTCCTTTTTTTTTTTTTTTTTTGTTAAATGAACAGCAGAAGGGCATTCACTCTGCGATAGGAAAAAAATCTATTAATTCTTCATTTATATGAGGCATTTGTTTATTTTAAGTGGCACATATAGTAGATGTGATTTTGCCCTTCATATAGCAACAAAAAGGAAAGAAACATTAAGTAGCTCACCTGTATCGTTATGTTTAACCAAATGTACTGTGAGAGTGTACTATGTAGATTATGGTCACCTTAAATGTATGAATTTTAACCCATCCAGAAAAGAATCTAGTAGCTATCAGATTTCTTTATTTTATAAACACGTGTTGTGACATTGAGAATAAGTCAGGCGTCAAGAGCTGAACTGCTGTGTCCGTGTTTTGTTCTAGTCATTTATAAATAGCTTTCTTAAAAGCAAATTGTAGAGGCTCCTAAGCTCAACCTTTGTTCATTTTTTTTTTCACTGGCTGCAATGTTTGGACTATTTTATATTGTTATTTTATATTTTTGAGTTGATTTGTTTTGTGGGCCAAATGAAATGCTCAGAGACAAAGTACAATCTTTTTATTTTTTTTATTTTGGGTTTTGCTTTTTCAATGTTAATAACCGGCCGACATGTAAGATGAATCAGAAGGAGATCTAATTTAAAGCAGAGTATAATGTTCATCAACCATAGATCACTTTAACCACTTAGCAATCTCCTTAGGTTGGAGCATACAATGGCTGAAACATTGTGAATATGGCAGTGAAGATAACGGTCCAAATAATGTAATTAATTTAAACAAAGATTTAGATACCATACTTTTGTTTTCATTCATTCCTGACTACAGTAACTCCTTTACTCTGGGCCTGCCTCATATGTAGCTTAAGCTTCTTTACATTGTCAATTCTTCATTTATATAAGGTATTTGTAGATTTTTAAGCAGCACACATAGTGAATGATGATTTACTGTTCATGTCGTAATAGAAATAAAGAGTCTAGACTACGGGAGGCAGGCTAAATGAATTCGTCTGTATTGTTAGGGTTAGCCAAATGTACTGTGAGAATGTAGGTATATCAGGTAGGTTATGATCACCGAAAATACATAAATTTTAACCCCTCTAGGTAAAAATTACTTGTGTATATTTAAACACTTCGGAATTATTACATCTGTATAGTGCAACCAGTCACTAAAAATGCATGATTTTTAATCTCTTCGAAATAGTTACCTCTGTATAGTGTACCCCGTCACTGAATATGCATGATTTTTAATCTCTTCGAAATAATTACCTCTGTATAGTGCAAAGGGTTACTGAAAATGCATGATTTTTAATCTCTTCAAAATAATTACCTGTGTATAGTACGACCCCTTCTTTTTGTCACAAAGTACTGATCATAAAAAATCGCATTATACTCGAGTATACACAGTAAATGAAAGAGTTTAAAATTTGAAGAAAAAATTACAGAAGACAGAAATTAGCGCAGTGGAAAGGATGGATAGACGAAGAAAAATTTAAAAGAGGGAAGTGTGAAAGGAATGAAGACTTAATTAAAAAGGTTGATAGATTGAAAGGAAACATATAAAGGAAGGAAGGAAGGAAGGAAGGAAGGAAGGAAGGAAGGAAGGAAATAGGTTGAAGAAATGTAGTGTGAAAGGAATGAAGACTAAGAAAAATTATGTTGGAAGAAAGGAAGATAGTAAAATCACAAGGAAGAAAGGAAGAGAGAAAAAAGTAAAGAAAAGAAAGAGAGAAAAACTACAAGGAAGGAAGGAAGAAAGGAAGGAAGGAAGAGAGAAAAAAGTAAAGGAAAGAAAGAGAGAAAAACTACAAGGAAGGAAGGAAGAAAGGAAGGAAGGAAGAGAGAAAAAAGTAAAGGAAGGAAAGAGAGAAAAACTACAAGGAAGGAAGGAAGAAAGGAAGAAAGGAAGAGAGAAAAAAGTAAAGGAAGGAAAGAGAGAAAAACTACAAGGAAGGAAGGAAGAAAGGAAGGAAGGAAGAGAGAAAAAAGTAAAGAAAAGAAAGAGAGAAAAACTACAAGGAAGGAAGGAAGAAAGGAAGAAAGGAAGAGAGAAAAAAGTAAAGGAAGGAAAGAGAGAAAAACTACAAGGAAGGAAGGAAGAAAGGAAGGAAGGAAGAGAGAAAAAAGTAAAGAAAGGAAAGAGAGAAAAACTACAAGGAAGGAAGGAAGAAAGGAAGGAAGGAAGAAAGAAAAAAGTAAAGGAAGGAAAGAGAGAAAAACTACAAGGAAGGAAGGAAGAAAGGAAGGAAGGAAGAGAGAAAAAAGTAAAGGAAGGAAAGAGAGAAAAACTACAAGGAAGGAAGGAAGAAAGGAAGGAAGGAAGAGAGAAAAAAGTAAAGGAAGGAAAGAGAGAAAAACTACAAGGAAGGAAGGAAGAAAGGAAGAAAGGAAGAGAGAAAAAAGTAAAGGAAGGAAAGAGAGAAAAACTACAAGGAAGGAAGGAAGAAAGGAAGAAAGGAAGGAAGAGAGAAAAAAGTAAAGGAAGGAAAGAGAGAAAAACTACAAGGAAGGAAGGAAGAAAGGAAGGAAGGAAGAGAGAAAAAAGTAAAGGAAGGAAAGAGAGAAAAACTACAAGGAAGGAAGGAAGAAAGGAAGGAAGGAAGAGAGAAAAAAGTAAAGAAAAGAAAGAGAGAAAAACTACAAGGAAGGAAGGAAGAAAGGAAGGAGGGAAGAGAGAAAAAAGTAAAGGAAGGAAAGAGAGAAAAACTACAAGGAAGGAAGGAAGAAAGGAAGGAAGGAAGAGAGAAAAAAGTAAAGGAAGGAAAGAGAGAAAAACTACAAGGAAGGAAGGAAGAAAGGAAGGAAGGAAGAGAGAAAAAAGTAAAGAAAAGAAAGAGAGAAAAACTACAAGGAAGGAAGGAAGAAAGGAAGGAAGGAAGAGAGAAAAAAGTAAAGAAAAGAAAGAGAGAAAAACTACAAGGAAGGAAGAAAGGAAGGAAGGAAGAGAGAAAAAAGTAAAGGAAGGAAAGAGAGAAAAACTACAAGGAAGGAAGGAAGAAAGGAAGGAAGGAAGAGAGAAAAAAGTAAAGGAAGGAAAGAGAGAAAAACTACAAGGAAGGAAGGAAGAAAGGAAGGAAGGAAGAGAGAAAAAAGTAAAGGAAGGAAAGAGAGAAAAACTACAAGGAAGGAAGAAAGGAAGAAAGGAAGGAAGAGAGAAAAAAGTAAAGGAAGGAAAGAGAGAAAAACTACAAGGAAGGAAGGAAGAAAGGAAGGAAGGAAGAGAGAAAAAAGTAAAGGAAGGAAAGAGAGAAAAACTACAAGGAAGGAAGGAAGAAAGGAAGGAAGGAAGAGAGAAAAAAGTAAAGGAAGGAAAGAGAGAAAAACTACAAGGAAGGAAGGAAGAAAGGAAGGAAGGAAGAGAGAAAAAAATAAAGGAAGGAAAGAGAGAAAAACTACAAGGAAGGAAGGAAGAAAGGAAGGAAGGAAGGAAGAGAGAAAAAAGTAAAGGAAGGAAAGAGAGAAAATCTACAAGGAAGGAAGGAAGAAAGGAAGGAAGGAAGAGAGAAAAAAGTAAAGGAAGGAAAGAGAGAAAAACTACAGGGAAGGAAGGAAGAAAGGAAGGAAGGAAGAGAGAAAAAAGTAAAGGAAGGAAAGAGAGAAAAACTACAAGGAAGGAAGGAAGAAAGGAAGGAAGGAAGAGAGAAAAAAGTAAAGGAAGGAAAGAGAGAAAAACTACAAGGAAGGAAGGAAGAAAGGAAGAAAGGAAGAAAGGAAGAGAGAAAAAAGTAAAGGAAAGAAAGAGAGAAAAACTACAAGGAAGGAAGGAAGAAAGGAAGGAGGGAAGAGAGAAAAAAGTAAAGGAAGGAAAGAGAGAAAAACTACAAGGAAGGAAGGAAGAAAGGAAGGAAGGAAGAGAGAAAAGTAAAGAAAAGAAGGAAGACAGAAAAAAGTACGAGGAAGTAAGTAATTAATATAATCTTCAAGAAAGAAATTAGGACAGTGGAATTCATATAATGGTTAATAAAATATTTTTTTAAAAATGCAATAGGAAGGAAGGAAGGATGGAAGGAAGGAAGGAAGGAAGAGAGGAAGGACGCAAGGGAGGGGGAAGGACGGAATGAAGGAAGGAAGGAAGGGAGGGCGGGCGGATAGAACGAAGGGGGAAGGACAAAAATAAAGAAGGAATGAAGACACACACTACTCTTAATTTCAAACCGTGGAAAAAGCGACGATAAACCACTTCACTAACTTTCCCAAGAATTCATAGAAATTCACAGATAATAAAGAAAAGGAAATAAAAAGAAAACGGTGGAGACCTGTGATCGTCTACCTCCAGAAAGGAGAAGGATTTCTCTGAATTTAATTCCGTAGAGATGCCAACGGGAATCCCTCCACTCTCTTTACCAAGAAGCGGCAATTCACCGATTAAAAGGAAAAGGAAACGGTGGAGAGCCATGATTGTCTACGTCCAAGAAGTAGAATGATTGCTTTGAATTCAATAATGTGGCGAAATCAACAGAAACAACTCCACTATCTTTACCAAGAATCATGCCAAAGAGTGCCTTCCTCCAGGCAGTACCTCTCCTTCGGGCGGGTGAGGGGTGCTGGGTTTACTGACCGGTGCCTAAGGTAACACCCAAAGTGGAAGTGCCGAGGCTACTTGGGCAAGTTTTCCTCATTATGGACGTTAAACCATCTTTCAAGCTCAAACTTTTGACACACTCGGAAGCGACGTGGGGACGCTGAATAATACCCTTTATGAAGAGCCATGATAATTCGCAGATAAAGAAGAAACGGAAGCTGTAGAGGGCGATGTTCGCCTACCCCCTGAAAGAAAAAAAGGCTGTCAATACTGTGGTGAATGCGACAAGAAAACAATACACTATTTTTGCCAAGAATTCTTGGCAGTGCGTAGATAATACGAAAAACTCATCTGGAGAGCCATCATCGCCTATCTGTTGAAGGTGCTGGGCATTATAAAAACAAAAAAAAGTAAAGAAAAAAAAACATGTTCATTTACATTAGAATTCCTGACAACTGGACTAAGAAGGCCTTCCGGATATGAGGAATTGGTTACAAAGTCCGGATATGAGGGGTGATATTTAGATTAAAATAAAAGAACTGAAATCAGGTTTAGCATTTATTTCCAATGTTTCATAGTAAACAAAATAAGCTAATGGTGAGTGAAATATAACAGAATTGATTTTAAGGAAAGAGAAATAAATTTTGTAAAGTTAATGAAAATTCATTAAATTAAGTCTGCCACGTATGCAAAACAAATAATGTAACGAAGGTTTTTTTAATCGCTGTTGCAAGATGATTCTTTCTCTTCTAATGTCATTCTCAATTGTTTCACATTTCGTTTTGCTTTTGTTCTTGAATTTTTTTAAACGAAAGACACTTTTTTTTTTAACTCTGCGTGCGTTATTGCATTCGTCATAGCTGAATGCTGGCTTTCTTTCCATAAAACTGACAACTTTCCCAATAGCTTTTTCAATTTAATTCCAGGTTTCATCACAATCATGCATATCGTCGCTATCTTGTTGCAGATTTGTCTCGTTGTCATCCTTTTCTCCTATTCCCATCATCTTTTGCACCAACACGAAGCCATTAGGCTGAAATCAGCATAAGAAATTATCCAAAGTAAATTTCCTGAAAAACGGAAATTTCAAATTAGTTACATATCACCCAAATAGTTTAAATATACACATCAAATTCATGTCTCGATATGCAGGATTCCGGATATGAGGCACTCCGGATATGTGGGATTGCGAATGTGAGTTACTCCGGATATGATGGATTCCGGATATGAGGTACTCCGGATATGAGGGATTCCGGATATGAGGGATTCCGGATAAGAAAGATTCTACTGTATTTATCGGATTAAAAGCCGCCTTGATGTCAAACGAGAAAACGTGAACTTGTGCATAGAGAGAAAAAAAAAAAGAAATTCCCAAAGCAGTGACATTTTCACGAGCCTGTACACTTACGTTTTTTTTTTGGGGGGGGGGGGTTCCTACTAGATCCAGCACCTGGTGTATGCGCAGAGATAAAAAGCTATGATTTCGAATGCTAATGTTCAAAACGAAAATGCACACCCTACTGAGAAAGCAGGAGCAACACGGTGTGACGCTGCTCCTCACCCTACTTTGCTTTTCGTATCCAAAGTTACGTTTAATAAATGCGAAGACGGTTATATGGATCAATGAGAGTACGCAAAAAAAAAGATTTAATGATAAAAAAAAAAAAAAAAAAAATCTCCCTAATTTGCGATGTATTTTTTTGACTGTGATCAAACGTGCGTACTTTTGGAGACTTCAGTCAAAAGATTACATTTCCGGTTGGTTTTCTGGTACCGGATGTAGATATACGTGTATTCTAATTATCAGAAAGTCTGATGTCTTGCACTTCTATTTATATCAAGTTTCCGTAGGAGTTTTACTTGAGAAAGAAAGTCTTTTCGACTTTACTTTTAATAAGGTTTTATTTAATACCTCCCGGTTTGTTTATGATAGCTAGACCTTTCACTTGTTATCAAAACTAAAAAATACCACGGCTTTCCTTACAGTTCTCTCATAGATTTACACCAAATCGTTTCGTAAGCTATTCGTTATTTTTTTTCTTTATTTCTTGCGTTCAGTATGACCCCGTGATTATCAAATTTTCCAACCATTCTCTCCTCATTACGTGCACTAGTATTTTCCACTATCCTTCTAATTCTCAGTGTCCTTTTTGTATCCGTTTTCCTTGAAACTTCCCTGTTGATTACATGCTTTATCCATGTTATTCTCACCATCCTTTTGTCAGTAAGACCTATCTGTTGCCTCAAGTTTTCTCTTCATCTGTGAGGAAATTGCTAAGCAATCATTGCTATATAGAAAGGACAGCCCTTCTCTATGGTAATAAATTCTTGGCAGTCTCCGCACAGATAGAGAAGAGACTTGAAACAACAGAAAAATTATAGAAAAGGATGCTGAGAATTCCATGGGCTTAACATGAGAACAACGACGTAGTTTTAGAGAAAATGAAAACAAAAAGGACTGTAAAACGATGAGACTTAGCTAGGCGTAAATTCGTAATCTCTATATAACATAGCGGAAAGTAATATTTATTTTGCAAATACGAAAATGTTGCACAAGGCCAAAAGACGGATGGGGAAAGGCTGGTCTTATCTTAAACTTATCTAGCCACAAATACTGACCCAAACATACTACAGTACTCCTTACACCGAAACAACATATTTTTACTAACCATTCTTATTACATTCACCATAATACCACAAGTCTCTATGAAGTTCTAACTTATTCCCATATGTACAGTTTGTCTGATAGGGGAATAAAAATAACAACATTTAAAAATGAAACCTGTTGTAACCTAGAAAGGGTTACTGATTGTGGAATAACTAAAACGGAGGTTAGAAATGAAATAGTAATCTCTATAATATAAGCAAAACACTATAATCGGCGGCGGCGTGAAGTAGGTAAACAACTGCTATTGTTGGGCTACTTAGACAGCATATTACCCAAAATTACAATAGTGTCCAACGCATTCATGTGGATTGCGACATACCCATTAGTGTTCATAGGTACGGTATCTATCTATCTATCTATCTATCTGCTGTAAACCAGAAAGGGTTACTGAATTAGGGATAACTAAAACGGAGATTGGAAATGAAATGGTAATTTTTATAATACAATACTCCCCAGCCGCGTGAAGTAGGTAAACCACTGCTAGCGGTGGAGTACTTAGACAGCATATTATTTCCACTTAGAGCCGTGTCGAAAGTGTTTATGATGATTAGGGCACGCCCATTAGTGTACATAGGTACGGTATATAACACTATCTATCTATCTATCTATCTATCTATCTATCTGTTGTAACCTAGAAAAGGTTACTGAAAGTTGAATAACCAAAACGGAGGTTGGAAATGAAATGGTAATCTTTATAACATCAACAAAATACAATACTCGCCAGCGGCGTGAAGTAGGTAAACTACTACTAGTTGAGAACTACTTATCATATTATCCCCACTTACAATAGTGTCCAATGTATTTATGAGAATTGGTACATACTCATTAGTGTTCATAGTTACGATATATAACAAAACCCCAATGAATATTTACAATGATAAAAAAGAAGAAAGTACATCAGAACAATTAAAATGAAAAATTTACAGAACAGCGAAAAGTGTTGGGAAAGTGACTGAAGTCTACATGGCAGATGTAAGAATTTCTAAATTTATAGCATGCCATTTAAACTAATTTCATTAACACTCTGAAACCTGATCACTGCTTTACCGGTGGAAGAGAAAAATGACGTAATGCCCAACCACCTGTTGAACAGTGGTAGAGAAAAATGAATTAATGCTCACCTACCGGTTGAACGGTTGGTAAACACTTGTAACTATTTTTTATATCTACCGTGAAACATGATCTATCAATTATTTGCGAATTTTGACTCAGGAGCTCAGGCTGAACGCTTAAAATTTTTCAGGAACGCGGAGCTGAAAGGGTTAAATCAAGTCAAGTTTCATTATGTTAACATAAGCAATGTTATTTATGAATGAATTTGATTTGTTTATGAAAAAATAATAAAAAAATAGGAATATCTTAATGATACGCGTGTAATTTGTTTTGTGTATTTTCTTTTTAGTAGGTTGTGACAAAAATTTTACTTTCCGCGATCGAGTTACGAGAAATGAAGGGAGATAAACTGTTGGGGCATTCGGTTATTTTCTCTCTACCGTAGTTATATATATATATATTTTTCTTTTTATCACATTCTACTTATATCCGCTCTTTTTGATCTAGTTAAATGTTATAAATCTGTAGAGATAAAACCGTGCGAAAAGCGAAGAAACGAAATAATCTTCAAACACAGCTTTTTTTAATAATTTTATCATTGAGTATAAAAATAATCATTTATTTCAAGTTGAAACAAACAAGTCAAAAAATTCCTCGCAAACAAACTTCAGCGAAAAATATTTTGTTTTTCTTTTTTTGCTATACAACAAAAAAAGAATTACGTTAGTATGAGTGACAAGGCATTAAACTTCATGCAAAAATTACGTATTTACGTTGTCTTATGTATCCGTGTTAATGTTTGTGTGATTACAGCATCAGTCGGCTGAATGAACGCTATATTGTTACTACTGCTACAATTCGTTTTATTTACATATATCTCGTTAGTAGGTTGTTCGAGTTGTATAATTTAACTTTAAAAGCAAGAATTATTTGCAAGAAAGTACTTAGAACTCAATATGTTAGCTTGAGCATGCGAAAATTTAGTTTGAGTTTTCAGCATTGTTTACATTAACTAAACTCGGAAGTTTATTGGTTAATAATTATATTTCCAAATGTTTAATATCTATTTTTAAGAGGGAAAATATTATTAATCTTTTACTGGAGTGATCTCTGAAATGTTTGCAGCAAAGAAGGTCGTCTGCTTTTTGAAAGTCTTGAATGGCGTTTTACATGACGTCGCTGATTGGTTAATAAATACTAATGTGGAAATCTAAATTTGAACTCTCACAAAAACGAGTTGATTTTTAACGGGGTTGTTGAGTTCTCTACAGGGTTGAAGATGGCAATTTACATTGCAGTAAAATATTTGAAGATTGTAGTTATCAGGAAAGCAAGAAATCAGAAGGGAGTTCCACATGCAGAAGTGTGAGAAAAAATTCTTAGAATAGAAGTAGCTTGTAGCATCTAGATAGTTCAACAGTAACATGGTGAGACCTAATTGCCAATTTAGTAGCATGCCTGAATTCATGTAGTTGGTTCACCAAGAAAAAAAAGCTAATCAGAACAATTGTATAAGTGAATATTAGTTTGGAAGTTTGACATATCTGTCATCTTGGTAAAGACATCCCAGTCAATTCGGAACTTCCTGAATTGCTGTGGTGTCATCTCGAGATTGAGATTGGGAGGCTTGACTGCTAGTGCTTGAATGGGGGTTGTCTGGGTGGTGGCTTCCTTAGTCTGCTTGATGATACACATGGCTTCTTCCATTAATGTGACTCCGAGCTCCCTAAGCATAGATCGATGCAGCATTTGAAGGCTCTCGATTGTCAGCTTCTCGTCTGCAAACCTTGTTGCATGAGTTTTGGCCGAGTCAGTGGATAGGCCTGCTTCAATGAAGAAGAGTTCCGAATCTTCGGGTGTCATAGATCCTGTTCGCAGCGCCATGTAGAGAAATCACGTGGTCGAGATAAACACTCAGTTGTGGAGCAAGCTAAGTGAATAGCAATTCAACCTTGAGAAAGAGAGCTATTTATGGTCCCATCTCATTGTTCTAAAGTGGGATAGTCCATTGCTTGGGCTGTGATTGGCTGCTAGTACCTGAGTGGAGGTATTTCTATATAAATACCAGCTTGATTCATCAGTTAGTTTGCAGGGTTTGTATTAAGTTACAACCTGCTTTATTTTGGTCTGCCGGCTGGACGCTAGCTGGGACCCTTACGCCGGTAAGTGCTGTTTATTAAATTATTATTCTACAGGGGTTAGATGATAAGATCAGCTTATTCTGTCTTCTTAAACTCCGTTCATCTTTTGTCTTTTCATCAATCCTTCTTAAAAATTTTTAAAGCTTTTCACCCCAAGCAAGGCGTGAGTGCCACTAACACGCAATGGTTTACAGAGAGTGGGAGCAAGAGAAAGAGGCGGGAAAGAGGAAAGAATGAAGGGAAGGGCAGGGAATAGATCAAGACATCTGGAGATATCGATTGACATTGCATTTGAATCGTTGGAGATTATAGCTATCAGGTAAGCAAGTAAGAGGAAGGGGGTTATACAGATGTGAAGTGGAAGATGTGAAGCTGTTGGAGTAGAAAAGAGTCTAAATTTAACCATTTCAACAGTGAGAGGGTGGGACTGAGATGCCGACCTGGCGGCATGTTTAAATTCATGCAGTTTGGGAACTAGCGAAAATGTCTTGTCGGGGCAGTGATTGTGAATGTATTTGTAGAAAAAGACAGAGGGAGGCGATAGCACGTTTATAAGAGAGCTACTGTAAACGAGATGCCACATCAGGGCCAACCACATTGCATATCGGTCTCTGGATTTCGTCGTGGACCCTAAGACGGGGGTTCCAGACCATATATGACAGCAATATTCCATGCGAGGGAGAATAGTTGATTTTTAGATTTGAAGGATGGACTCGGGCGAGAACAACTTTCTGGCGCGACACAGAGAACCAACATTCCTTGCGGTAGATGAAGCTATTGATTCTATGTAATTGTTCCATCTCAGGTCGACGGACAGTGTGAAACCAAGCTCAATCACTGTAACCCCATGCGTAATAATGGCATTGCCGTCTTGTTGTGGTTAAATTATTAAAAAAAAAAAAAAAAAAAAGAAGTTCCTGATGGTTACCTGGATCGACAAGCACCTGATATCGGTCGGAAGTTGGGTTGGGGCACAAAAGCCGGAACTTTGTGATATTAACAACAGAGACAAGGATATGTGTGTAAATGATAACGTCTAGAATGAAAGAGAGCAAAGAAATAATGAAAACCAAAAAAAGAAAAAAAAAAGGAAGAGTTAAAGAAGGAAGATAGACAATTAATGAAGAAAATAAATAGAACGATTTAGAAGAAAAGAAAGAATGAGTGACTTTCATGAATGAAAGAAGAGAAAAAGAGAATATAACGAAATCAAAAGAAATAGAACAGCGTGTGAAAAAAAGAGTAAAATTAGTGAGTAAAAGAAAGAAAAGTGAGATTTACTTAAAAATGATAGACAAAGAGGACGAATGAAAGAAGGAAGGAGTAAAAATAATAAATAAAAAAGAGAATCAAAGACATTTAATGAAGCAAATCAGAGCCGGGACGAATGAAAAATAAAAAAGAGTTTATCTAATGAATGAAAAAAGGAAAAAGAAATTAACAAAAAAAAAAAAAAAGAAAACGAATAGGAACGCGTGAAAGAGAGTGTGAATTTTATGAAAAGGGTGAAGCTAATAAGTAAAAGAAAAAAAGAAATATGTAATGAAGTGAAAAACAGAATAGAGGCGAGTGTAAGAAAAGAAAAAATGAAAGAAAAAAGCAAGAGAAAGACATTTACTTAAAGAGTGAGATAAAGAAAGAGAATGAATAAAATAAAGTAAGAAAGTTTTTACTGAATAAAATAAAGGAGGGATAGATATTTAATGAAGGAAAGAAAAAAGTTCTGGGTAAGACGATAAACTACATCCGGCAGCAAGGAGGTTTTAAGGAGGTTTTAGGAGGTTTTGAGGAGCGTGATACCAACTCTTAATTGCTGGTATTCCCAGGTGCACTCTGACCTGGGGTGGTAGCACCTTTTAGGGGTCCCAGCTATGGGTAAATAGTTAACCTCCAAACTGCGGTCAAAACGTGTAAAAGTAGATTTTAATTCCAGAAATGCTTGTTTGTAAAAAAAATATATATATATTAGCAGCAATGGATTTTTGAAGAAAAAATATTACCAGCAACAGATTTTTCCCAAAAATATTACCAGCAACAGATTTTTCCAAAAAATATTACCAGCAACAGATTTTTCCAAAAAATATTACCAGCCACAGATTTTTCCCCAAAATATTACCAGCCACAGATTTTTCCCCAAAATATTACCAGCAACAGATTTTTCCCAAAAATATTACCAGCAACAGATTTTTCCAAAAAATATTACCAGCAACAGATTTTTCCCCAAAATATTACCAGCAACAGATTTTTCCCAAAAATATTACCAGCAACAGATTTTTCCAAAAAATATTACCAGCCACAGATTTTTCCAAAAAATATTACCAGCAACAGATTTTTCCCAAAAATATTAACAGCAACAGATTTTTCCAAAAAATATTACCAGCCACAGATTTTTCCAAAAAATATTACCAGCAACAGATTTTTCCCCAAAATATTACCAGCAACAGATTTTTCCCAAAAATATTACCAGCCACAGATTTTTCCCCAAAATATTACCAGCAACAGATTTTTCCCAAAAATATTACCAGCCACAGATTTTTCCCAAAAATATTACCAGCAACAGATTTTTCCCAAAAATATTACCAGCCACAGATTTTTCCCAAAAATATTACCAGCAACAGATTTTTCCCAAAAATATTACCAGCAACAGATTTTTCCCAAAAATATTACCAGCCACAGATTTTTCCAAAAAATATTACCAGCCACAGATTTTTCCCAAAAATATTACCAGCAACAGATTTTTCCCAAAAATATTACCAGCCACAGATTTTTCCCAAAAATATTACCAGCAACAGATTTTTCCCAAAAATATTACCAGCAATAAAAATCTTGTCGTCATTAAATCACCTATTTTGGTTGATATGCCGTAAAAGGAAACAAAGGAAAGAAAACAAAGAAAGTGGCCAAATGAAAGATAGAAGGTCTTATAGAAATAAAGAGAGATAAGACATTATAAAAGAACAATAGAGAAAAAGGACTAGTGAAGAAATATAGAAGGATAAAAAAGAAATCTCGATGAAAGAAAGAAAGAAAGAGAAGAAAGGTCTTGGTAGAAATGATCAGCAAGCAAACAAGCAAGCAAGAAAGAAAGAAAGAAAGAAAAAAGAATGAAAGAGAAGAAAGAAAGAAAGTCAAAGGGAAAGTTTAAAGAAAGATAAGTCAGAATGGTGCAAAGAAAAAGAAATATATTAAAGAAAGAAAGAAAGAAAGAGAAGAAAGAGAAGAAAGGTCTTTGTAGAAAGGATCAGCAAGCAAGAAAGAAAGAAAGCAAGCAAGAAAAAAAGAAAGCAAGAAAGAAAGAGACTAGTAAATGATTTTAAGTAATAATTGGAAGTAGAAAGGAAAGGGAAGGGAAACGTAGAAAGAAAGAAAGAAAGAAAGGGAAGAAAGGTCTTGGTAGAAAGGATCAGCAAGCAAGAAAGAAAGAAAGAAAGAAAGAAAGAAAGAAAGAAAGAGACTAATAAATGATTTTAAGTAATAATTGGAAGTAGAAAAGAAAGGGAAGGGAAACGTAGAAAGAAAGAAAGAAAGAAAGAAAGAAAGAAAAAAAGAAAGAAAGAAAGTCAAAGGGAAAGTTTAAAGAAAGATAAGTCAGAATGGCGCAAAGAAAAAGAAATATATCAAAGAGTTAAAGGAAGAAAGAAAGAAAGAGAAGAAAGGTCTTTGTAGAAAGGATCAGCAAGCAAGAAAGAAAGAAATAAAGAAAGAAAGAAAGAAAGAGACTAGTAAATGATTTTAAGTAATAATTGGAAGTAGAAAAGAAAGGGAAGGGAAACGTAGAAAGAAAGAAAGAAAGAAAGATTTTTAATGAAAAATGAAAGAAGTGAGAGACGTTTAAGGAAGGAAAGAAAAACACAGAAAGAGGGCGAGGAAAATATAGAATGAAAGAAATAATGAACTAAATGAAAGAAAAGAGGACGATTTTTAACGAAGGAAAGAAAATAAAGAGATGGGATGGGCGAAAGAAAAAGAAAAAATGAAAGGTTTTTATAACAAAAAAGCAAGAAAACCGACAATTAATGAAGGAATGAAAAACAGAGAAAGAAAGAAAGAAAGAAAGAAAGAGAATGAATGTTTTCATAACTAAATGAAGGAAGGGAGACATTTAATATAGGAAAGAAAAGCAGAGAAAGAAAACGAACAAAAAAAAGGAAGTGTTTTTGGCAAAAGGACAAACAAGAAAGAAATAAAGAAAGAAAGAAAGAAAGAAAGAAAGAAAGAAAGAAGAAAAGAAATAAAGAAGGAAAGAAAGAAGGAAGAAAGGAAGAAATGAAAGAAAAAGTCAAAGGGAAAGTTTAAAGAACCATAAGTTAGAATAACGTAACGGAAAGAAAAAAAAGAAAAGAAAGAAAGAAAGAAAGAAAGAAAGAAGGAAAGAAAGAAAGAAGATAAATCAGAGAAATTTTGAAAGAAAGAAAGAAAGAAATAAAGAAAGAAAGAAAGAAAGAAAAAAGAAAGAAAAAAGAAAGAAATAAAGAATAGGGAAAGGGGGAAGAAAAATCATAGAAATGTTGAAACAAAGACTGAAGAAAGCCCAAAATTCAAAGAAATAAAAACAGAAAGAAGAAAAAAAAATCAGAGTAACGTAGAAAGAAAGAAAGAAGGAAGGAAGGAAGGAAGGAAGGAAGGAATGAATGAAAGAAAAAGTCAAAGTGAAAGTTTAAAGAACCATAAGTTAAAATAACTTAACGGAAAGAAAAAACATCGAAAGAAAGAAAGAAAGAAAGAAAGAGAAGAAAGAAAGAAAGAAAATAAATCAGAGAAATGTTGAAAGAAAGAAAGAAAGAAAGAAAGAAAGAAAAATAGAAAAAAGAAAGAAAGAATAGGGAAAGAGGGAAGAAAAATCATAGAAACGTTGAAACAAAGACTAAAGAAAGCCAAAAATTCAAAGAAATAAAAACAGAAAGAAGAAAAAGAAATCAGAGCAACGTAGAAAGAAAGAAAGAAAGATAGAAAGAAAGAAGGAAAGAAAGAAAGAAAGAAAGAAAGAAAGAAAGTCAAAGGGAAAGTTTAAAGGAAGATAAGTCAGAATGGCACAAAAAAAAGAAATATATCAATGAGTTAAAGAAAGAAAGAAAGAAAGAAAGAAAGAATGAAAGAAAGAAAAAGTGAATATGAGAATAGGGGAGACTAGAGATGGGATTTTCAACGATAAAAACAGATTTGTAATATATATTTACAACGTTAATCAAACGTGTACTTCAAAAGTACCCAATCAAAAGGTTACGTTTCCGGTTGCTATTTTGTAGCACCGGAAGTAGAAATGCGTGTATTTTAAAGACCAGAACATGTCATATCGTTCTCTCATATATAACTATAATATTATAATTAACTATAACAAAATTGGTCCTGCTTGGTAACAGATATTTTCAACTATTTCCACGATTGCTACGAGTCTGTGTTTGAACTTAATGAAAAGCCAGAACTTTGAATAGTTTTTTTCAAGGCTGGCTGTCCACGACAAAAAGACTGCAGCACAACAATTTTTTTTTAACATACGTTTCACTTTATGAGAAAATAAGTAAACATGACCAAGTGGATAAAAGCGTTGGTGGGATCCAAGTGACCTTACCCATACCCAAAGGATTGTGAGTTCATTACATGTATACTGCTGACTTAAACAAAAAAAAAAGAGAGTTGAGTTAAAGGGAGATAAATGTGACATCCGGAAGAGGCATGGCACGTAGAACTCGAACAATCTGGAGAAAATAAAGGATACAGCTCGAAATTATAATCACCTGAAGAAGGCCAGAGCGTAAAACAGCCGAAACGTAGTAAACATGACAATAAAGATGGGAACAACACTCTGAACTAGGTAAATAATTAAATAATAATTTTTTTTTTCTTTTTTTTTTTGATAGTGAGAGAGAGAGAAAATAATGATTTAGTCATGCCGTTCCTGAAATTAACCCATAGATGGCGGGAGAAGTGGTTGGTTCGTGCCTTTGTCGAGGGTATTCCTGCGTAAGTGAATATACCAACTACGGCACGAATTGGAACTCCGTTCACCGCTTTCCAATTCTGTGACCTTATCCATTAAACTACCCGCAAATCCAAGCTTGCGGCTCCTGGTATTCCCAAGAGGTCACCCATCCAGGATTTGACGAGGCTCGATGTTGTTTTAATTTGGGCTTATATAAACGAAACAATTGGTAGAAGGAACTAAAGATCGTGTGGATCAGGTAGATCGATAACAAACTAACCCATGAAAGAGGTAGTGATTTTCCAACCGTAGCTTAGGTGTGGCACAAGGCCTAAAGTAACGGGCACCCCGTGAGGATCGAACTCACAACTCAGTCGTAATTGTTCGAGCGAGACAAGTTTGCTAAACATAACACTGCCTCGAGGTGCCCAATAGTGATTTTCTAACCGTAGATTAGATGTGGCACAAGGCCGAAAGTAAGGGGCACCCCGTAAGGATCGAACTCACTACTCAGTCGTAATTATTATAGCGAGACAAGCGTGCTAACCATTACACCGTCTCAAGATGCCCTAGTGATTTACCAAGCGTAGATTTGATGCGACACAAGGCCGAAACTAGGAGGCACACAGTGAGAATCGAAATTGTTGCTATCGAGACATGGTTGCTAAACATTACACCACCTCGAGGTGCCCAACCTTTGACATGAGATTTTGATGATTGAAGTGTTCAAAGAAGGGACCACATGAGCCCCACTTCGATGAAATGACAATTTCTGGTAAAACGCACTCGGAATGGAACGTTTTACTTATATTCGGAATATGGGGGAAATGAAGCTGATTCGACCACGTAGAAGTAACGTGGCCTTTTCTAGGCGTAAAGGCTTAAACGAGAGCTATTAATGATGTGAGAACATAATAATATTACCGCTGAAATAGTGACAATATTGCAACACCTTGACTGTGAGAAAGAGATTAGAAATTGTAGAAAAATGTTTCACACAGTTTTAACGATTTTGAATTGTATCAAGTTTGGTAAGTGATGTTTGCTCAGCACCATAGTAATGTCTGCAATATTAATCTAATTCTTGTCAAGTTAAACCGAGATAAAAGGCCATCCTGATTATGATGATAAACTACATCCGCGTCCAGGGTAAGACAACAAACTGCGTCCAATAGCAAGGCCTCTGATCAGGAGGTTTTGAGGAGCGTGGAACCACCTCTTAATTGCTGGTGTCCGCAGGTCTACCTTGACCCGGGGTGGTAGCACTTGTTAGGGTCTCAGCTATGGGCAAATCGTTAACACTCAGACTACATCCGCGTCCTGGGTATGACAATAAACTACATCCGCGTCCAGGGTGAGACGATAAACTACGTCCAACAGCAAGGCCTCTGATCAGGAGGCTTTGAAAAGCGTGGAACCACCTCTTAATTGCTGGTGTCCCCAGGTCCACCCTGACTCCGGGTGGTATCACCTGTTAGGGTCCCAGCTATGGGCAAATAGTTAACTCCAAAACTGAGGTAAAAAAGCATTATGAAAGTGTAAAACTAGGTTTTAATACCAGAAATAATTTGTAAAACACTATTACCAGCTATACGTTTTTGAAAAAAAAAATGTTACCAGCAACATATTTTTTAAACTTATATTACCAGCTATACATTTTTGAGGAAAAAATATTACCAGAAATAGATTTTTGACAAAACAAAAATAATACCAGGTAGAAAACTTTGTCGGCATTAAATGACCCATTGAGGTTGATATGCCGTAAGACAAACCAAAACCGAGTTAAAAAGAATCAGCTACTTTCCGGGGTATATCATTCATTTTTCAACATTTGGGGTGTAGAAATAACTTGAACCCAAATAGACGTTAAAACCATCGAGAGTGCAAACGTAAGTGAAGAAAATGTATATATATATATATATATATATATATATATATATATATATATATATATGCGGAGAGTTGACTCAACTCAAATCAACTCAACACACACCCATACTAATATACACACTTACACGCATCATACACACTCACTCCCTAAGAACTAAATAACACACACTTAACACAGACACGTCATCTTTCCAGGAAGCAATAAAACTGTCAAAATGACCAAGAGAATTCAGAGCAGCATGAATCCATCCAGCTCTTATCTCAAATAACACCTTAGAAGAGACTGTTTGACCAAGGCAATGGCTGACCAAAATTCATGTTAAAAATAAAAAAAAAACAAATGAAAATGAAAAACTACAGACAAAATTTCATTTCCTCCATCAAGTCATTCATGTCTGTAGTTCACTGACACTAACAAGCAGATTCTTTTTCTCCTGATGATGGCCATGTTGGCCGAAACTAGTGGAAGAATGTAATTGAAATGATAAACAGAAAAAATATTAATATACCACCACCTATTGTGTCTGAAAATTTGATGTATTAATAGTTTTTATTGCCCAGAACACACACACACACATACATACATACATACATATATATATATATATATATATATATATATATATATATATATATATATATATATATATATGGAAAAACTATTAACAGAGAGTACTCAAAATTAAGAAGCCTGAAGAAAGCAATGAATCGAATCGTATTTGAAAGCTGGGGACAGGTGTGCTCTTGCACCAGAATAACGCGCCTATTCACACTGCTCAGATTGCAGTAAATGAATAAGCCAAATGTCGGTTTGAATTGCTATACTACCCCGCTTACTCGACAGACTTGATTTCTTCCTATTACATAGACTCCTGTGTGGGCGCCATTTTGGAGGAGTTCTGAGGGGACCTGGATGCAATTTTCTTCCATGATGGGATCGCAACGCTTAAGCATCGTTGGACTACGTGCATTGATGTCAAGGTGGGCTACATTGAAAATTAGTGAAAAACTCTTGCTTCTTCAACTCCTTTTGTGTTGAGACTTTAAAATTTTCGAACGACCTTTGTATATATATATATATATATGTGTGTGTGTGTGTGTGTTATAAGAGATTATAATAAAACATTTTGAAATCTCTACATAAAAAAATTAAAGTTTCAATACTTTGATTGTACTTCTTCATGCTATGGTAAGTAACTGGTGATGAAATGATTTTTAAGGAAATTTAAAAACAAAGTGATACCCCTTTTCCGAAAAGATAAAGCAGGTGGGGGGGGGAGGTCGGAATTAATCAAGACATACTTACAAGTACATTTTTAATTATGAACTTATGCTTGAATATTTTTTCGTATTCTAATCTCTTATAATAAAAAATATAATAATAATATATTGCTCGACTTTGTATTAAGCCCTTGTTTTAGAAGTAAATGCTACGAACAGTGGATTTTACTACATCTGTTATTTCTGTCATTTGGATACATACACACACACTCATATATATATATATATATATATATATATATATATATATATATATATATATATATATATATATATATTAGGTTGGTGCAATAATAATGACGTAATAATGTCGTTTTTTGACATAGTTTTTAATGTCAAAAAACGACATTATTACGTCATTATTTTTGCACCATCCTAATATATATATATATATATATATATATATATATATTAGGTTGGTGCAATAATAATGACGTAATAATGTCGTTTTTTGACATAGTTTTTAATGTCAAAAAACGACATTATTACGTCATTATTTTTGCACCATCCTAATATATATATATATATATATATATATATATATATATATATAATAAAAGAAACGGCGTACATGTAAATTATATATATATATACACACAGGCACACACACTCACACACACATACACACACACACACACACACACACACACACACACATATATATATATATAATAAAAGTCTAAAAATTGATTAGGTAGAGAAAGTGGAATACATTCTAAAATCAAAGCGATATGCCATTACGTGCTCGAATTGAAATGACACTAACGCAAAATTTAGCGTCAAGTTTTAATGAGACCCTAGGTTAAGTACTGTAGAACGGGATACGCTCCAAATAGAATGTCTGAGTTCTCCTCAACGCCCTTGGCAAATACTAATGTCGCTTTTTATAGTGTATATAGTTGTAGAATGATTCTAATTAAGCAGCACAATGGCGCCCGGAAAAACCGGAAACAGAGCCAGCACTGATGACGTTTCTCTTGTTTTGACGGAAGAAATCCAAAAGGTGACTGACTTCGGAGAGTAAAAGTTCACAGTAAGTTTTAAATGTGGGAAAATTTTTCAAATTCAGAAAGTAAATACAATAATTGAGTTCATATGAATAAGTAATGCTATTTATTTGCAATACTATATTAAGAAGCACAACCGTAAGTATAGAAAAGTATATTAATTTATATATTAAGCCTGGATTTCAGTAAACGTAAATTAATATTCACAGTGGGTATTCCTTTTGTTCCACACACACACACACACACACACACATATATATATATATATATATATTAAGAAATGGACAAAGTCCGACAATTTATTTATTAAAGACATTTTTATGTTTAACGTTCTTTTTATAGATACAAGTTTTTTAAGTAAATGCTCTGTTTATAATAAACAGTATTAAATATCATTTACCGGCCTGAATGTCCGAGAAATTTTCATAGAAAATATTCGTCCTTTGACAGGATTCGAACCTGCATCCTATACGGAAACGTCATTTAGTTTATAAGCAGTAAATTCGACCTTGCCAACCGAATGATCCTTTGTGGCCGAGCAGTTAGGCACGTCGAGCTATAGACGGTTCCGTATATATATATATATATATATATATATATATATATATATATATATATATATATATATATATATATATATATATATATATATATATATATATATATATATATATATATATATATATATATATATATATATATATATATATATATATATATATATGTTTGAATAAAAACCGAACACTTTAAGGTTCCATGTAATAAATTATTTCACCACAGCCCTTTTAAAGGTCTCTGGATTATCAGACTTTACTTCCAAAGGTTGAAATGAAAAGAAATTTACACATTTTTGACGGGCCGTATTAAGCATATGTAAATTAACGAATTGAGGAAGTGATGGGGGGGAGAAGACATGAGTGAGTTTGATGTACCATTTCAATTCCTTATCCCTAACCCCACTTGGTATGGGCCAGACATCGCTTAACTTAACGTAAGTTTAGCATCCAAGTCCAAAGTCCAAAGAAAAAAAAATCGATACGAGTAAGCAAAATAATTAAATAAAGTGCTCAATCTGTTAAGCAGAGCAGACCTAGTTACGTTACCTCTTTACCCAGCTTTCACTGACGATCCGCTTAGGTGAAACGTCGGTAGGTTTGTCTGGCTCTTTAGGTTTCACTATATATATATATATATATATATATATATATATATATATATATATATATATATATATATATATATATGCATCCACGTATATTTTAATCCCCTGAAGATGATTTCCGATCAGACTGAAAGTACATTTGAAGTACTTGTGAAAATAATGAAATGTTCTACAGACGGGTAGAAATTAATTCGAACTTGAATAAATTGGCATAATACATCTAAATTATTTAACGAAACATGCTTCAACATATATATATATATATATATATATATATATATATATATATATATATATATATTTGAACACATTTTTCGTTGTAAAACATTTTATAATAGCAAGGTATAAGCGTAATTTAAAACGCATTTTTAATGTAAATTCTGATAGCTAAAAACAAGCAGTTGGTTAAGATTGTGTGATACGCACTCTTTTCCCAACTGATGTGAGGAAAAGATCATTCAACCGTTCACTACTGATAACAACATTCATACTCTAGCTTCTATCTTCAAAGTGCATTCAAAAAACATCGGTGAATAAGTTAAAAAAGAGGGGATAGTAGCGAGGAAAACTGGACGAAGAGGTCACAACAGTAAGAGGGATCATCTTTACAACTTAGAGCTAGAAAATTAGAAAAGATTCAACTCAGTCCATAAGACGGGTGAAAGGAATCTCACTTATGACAGTCCAAAGAGCAGAGAAAAAAGACTTGAAAATAAAATCGTACGTGAAAACTGTGAGACACTCTTTTATTCCCGGACACAACAGTAGAAGTTTAGAGAGGGGGAAGATCATCTTGAATAAGTTGGAAAACGATCCTAGAATATTATATATATATATATATATATATATATATATATATATATATATATATATATATATATATAGGAAGTTTATTATTAATTAATGATGAACATATTATGTTCGCTTATGATCGATTTCATCACTATTTTTTAATTTAGTAATTATATCCATTCTTCTTGCTCAAAGTAGACTTCAATAGTGTTGTAAATCATCGTAGACTTCCAATAAGATATCTTTAATCATTTCTAAGATACAACGGTTCAAAGCTTAATCTAACAATTGGACAATTTTGCTGTTACACTACTCGGTCAATTTTGCTATTACACGTGGTGTATATTTCTGTATGATGCTAACATCCCTGGATAGAGGATTTGTTCTTATGCTTTGTAATAAAACTCGATTATATAGATAGACAGAGAGAGTAGTTTGTGAGTGAAGTGTGACTTAAAAGTCTGACTTGTAACAGTCAGGACTGACTGCAAGGTCATACAAGAAAGCCTGATTGCAAGTAACATGTTGCTGGACATCCTTGCAAGATGCAATCAACAAATTAGAAAAACAGAAATAAACAAACAGATAAATAAATCAACTTTAAGTGTCAGAAGAAAGGGAGACATTATTTCCCCTTCGTCAAAAGTTACAGGGAGACAACTGTGATTTAAATAATGCAGGGATAGAGCATATTATCAATTGCAAATTTTTCTTTAATTTTTTTTTCTTTCTTTCTTTCTGGGCAGAGGGAGGGAAAAATGTGATGGGAAAACTGTTTTGTTTTTTATGGTTTTTTTTTAATGGTAAATTATCTGAAGTAATTGTCACAAAAAGAAAATAGATTGATAGGAAAAAATCTCATTACCAGATAATAATTTTGTTAGAAAATTTTGTTTGTTTATTTTTTTCCTCTTTTAAAAAAAATTAAATTAAAAAAGGATTTCCTGGTGTATTGAAACAGATTAATAAAAATGTCTTACTGTGGAGGAGGAGGATAGCACTAAATTGTAGTCCATTACAGGAGTAAGGAAAAGAAAAAAGTGTGTGGTGGGGATCAAACTTTTCACAATAACAATATATCAGTCAGTTCCTTATATAGTATGAGGATATGTAGTATATATATATATATATATATATATATATATATATATATATATATATATATATATATATATATATATTGTGGAATCTCCCGTCGTATTCGACGAATGATGGCCAGCAACTCAGTTCCAAGGCTACGCACCAGCACATAGTGGTGATGGCTTTTTGCAGAATCAACTACACATTTTGAAGGGTGAATACAGAAACCTGGTGCACTACGTGCCATAAAGTCCCCAAACCACCTTACGCAGTTTTTGAATTCAGTTGTCCTCGTAGACCAGTTACCATCCAACCCTGTCCTGCTAATTCCCCATAGCTGGAGGGAGAAGAAGAGGATTCATACCTTTCCCAAGATATTAGCACGTAAGTGAGTGTAATGGATTCAACTGAAATTCGAACGCGGCTATCCGATAATATATATATATATATATATATATATATATATGAAACAGTTTACTCACTACAAAGATGCAACTTCGTTTCGATACATTTCAATTGCACCTCAGCTGGGGAGAACCAAAAATGGTTATGAACAATTCTGCTTGTAGGCAAGTCGTATGTGAAATATTACTTCCTATTTTACATTTTGGAAAAAAAATATACATAGATAGACAAAAAGGTAGTGGAGCGAAACAATAGTGCCTGTTGATAGCAGTTTGCTGAAGGATGAGTGATGTGTTAAATGATTGCCAGTCTGGAAATATTCCTTGTCGATAACAACGGTCAATAGTTTAGGCAGAGCATCTTTGTAGTGAGTAAACTGTTTTTGTCTATATGCTAAAATTTTAATAATTATTGCTCTACTCTTGGTATTGAGCCCTCTTTTGAATTAATGCTGTGAACATTAGAATTTATTTATTACTTTCGTTCTCTGCCTGTCTATATTTCTGAGATGAGGTATTATGTACACTAGTCAAATTATTTGGACTATTGCTCTTATCTTTGTCGCCATATTTATTAACACGTTTCGGCCTTTAAGTATCTGTCTATATTTCTGAGATGAGGTATTATGTACACTATTTACATTATTCGGACTATTTTCCTCATCTTTGTCGCCATATTTATTACAACGTTTCGGCTCTTCAGGAATCTGTCTATATTTCTGTGATGAGGTATTATGTACACTATTTACATTTTTCGGACTATTGTCCTTATCTTTGTTGCCATATTTATTAAAACGTTTCGGCCTTTAAGTATCTGTCTATATTTCTGAGATGAGGTATTATGTACACTATTTACATTATTGGGACTATTGTCCTCGTCTTTGTTGCCATATTTATTTCAACGTTTCGGCCTTTCAGTATCTGTTTATATTGATATACTCCCTCCTCAAGAACACATGGCACAGTGGATAAAGGCGTTGGTTAGATCCAGTGACAGAACCCAAAGAGTGTGAGTTCAATACACGGTTAAAGCAGGAGAAGTTTCAAGGGGAAATTAGCTGGAGATAACTGATAACTGACATCCATTAAACATGGCACGTGGAACTAAAACATTCTACCCCAGTGAGCGAAATAAAGGGTTCAGTTCGAAATTCCAACCACCTGAAGAAGGCCGGAGCGTACAACGCCCGAAACGTTGTGATAAATATGGCGACAAAGATGAGGACAATAGTCCAAATATTATAAATAATATATATATATATAAAACCAGAGTGCCACTTGCACGCAAGGGTTTAAAGACAGTGAGAGCAAGAGTAAAGATCGGTGTTTGAGGAATGGATATAGAGAATGGCGGGGAATAGGATCAGAATATGTCGATTGATATTACATTTGAAGATTTGAAGATTATAGCTTTCAGTGAAGGAAGTAAGCGGGAGGGAGTTTCACTGTCGGGAAGTGCGAGAGAAGCTGTTGGACTAGAAGAGGCTGTTATATTTAACTGTTTCGACAGTAAAAGGGTTGGACTGAGATGCCAACCTAGTAGCACGCTTCTGCTCGGTCTCACGTTGACGGCTGACCTGAGATGGAATTGCTTCGTCCACCGCAAGTAAAGTTGGCTCCCTTTACTGCGCCAGAAAATATTTCTCCCCGGAATCGATCCTTCAGATCTACAAATCAACAATTCGCCCTTGCGTGGAATATTGCTGCTATATATGGTCTGGAACACATTCTGTTTGCTTCGGGGTTCTTGATAGGCTCCAGAGGCGGATATGCAATATAATTCGTATGCAATATAATCTCGTCTACAGTCGCTCTTTCACAGACGCGCGGTCGCATCTCTCTGTCTGTTTTACAAATACTTTTATGGCAATTGCTCTGAGGAGCTGCATTCGCTGTTTCCCAGTCTTCATGAGTTCAAGCGCCCTACGAGGCTGGCATCCAGCTCTCACCCTTTCACTGTCTAAATGTAGCCGTCTCTTCTACTCCAATAGCTTCATGTCTCGCACCTCTTGCCTGTGGAACTCCCTTCCCTATTCCAGTTTCCCGGAGAGCTATAATCTCCAGCTATTCAAATGTAATGTCAATCGACATCTCCAGTTGCCTTGATCTATCCACTGCCCTTCTCATCATCCTTTCTTCTATCACTCCTATCTGATCTTGCTCCAAATTTTCTGTAACTCTTTGCGTCCTAGTGGCTTCCCGCCTTGCTTAGGGTGAAACGCTTAAAAAAAGCTCATCAGTTTAGTTAGTCGTAGACTGGATTCCAGCCAAGGCTAAATCGCACAATATCCCTTGGTATTAACAGGTTGGGGGAGAAATGGCGAAATGTATATCACCGACAAGCATCTCGAACCCGAGCCGACAGTCCAGCATTTCGCAAAGCATCAAGGTAGCCACATTTGAAAGCGTAGTATTCAGACAGTAATGCTGTTCCCCCTGTCAGTAAATGGATAAATGCACTTCCTTGTTCAATGTCCGATTGCTACGGTGTGCGTAATTATGAAGCGAGTTAAGCAGCTTCATTAAGTCCGAATTGAGAGGATACGTTTGCAATAAGCTCTCTACATGAATTTTTCAGTTTTTGATGCCCACGAAGCATCATTAGAAACATTGTTTGAAGTTCGCAAAGAAGTCCGTGGCTCTTCGATATCATCGAGACTAGTTAATGGATTTAGCTGACGTTATTAAACTGGCTGCTTTTAATGTTGTAAAGATTCTATAACGCAGACACAATAACACACACACGCGCACAGACACACACACACGCAGAAACACACGCGCAGAAACACACAGCCACACACACACATATATATAGAGAGAGATATACAGATATATAGATGTAGATATACACATAGATATATATAGATATCGATATATAGATATAGATATAGAGATAGCTTTATAGCTATAGATATATACATAGATATACACACATAGATGTATATATATATATATATATATATATATATATATATATATGAAGAAATATAGTCTTAAGGTATGCTATATTTATGGGATAAAGTGCTCAATATCAGAGATAGAGCGTGTGTAAATATAAAAGTGAACATAGAAGTCAACACTTAGAGGCGACAGTCTGTTTCATGCTATATGCAATCGTCAGGCCACGTATGCTGTTATTTTTCTCGACTATTTATACATATACGGGTCAGTGGTGCATTGTGGGTAATCTATTATGGCGGTTATTTTACCGGAAGTCGTTTATTTATTTATTTGGGTTAAATTATTTTGCTTGTTTTTATTTTTTGTTTCTTATTTTATTTATTTATTTACTTATTTTTTAATCCGTGTTTTTTATTAACGTAGTAAAGATTTGTTTATATCACTTATTTAATAGTTTTGTTTTGGTTTAGAATTTAATTATAGCTATTTTTTCGGTTTTGGGGTTGGTTGTTGTAGTTTATTCTAACTATTATTTTGGCAGAACAGTTTTTTAATTCGTGTTTATTTGGGTTGATTATCTTTATTTGTTTTTTCTAACGGTGACTTTATCGGGATTGGTTAGTTTATTTATTTGGATGAATTTAGGTCAATTTATTTTACTTGTATATTTTCTCTTTTCGGTTTTTAAGTAACGTAGTATATATTTATTTATATTTTATTTTTTATTTTTTATCGTTATATAACAGTTATAGCTATTTTTCGTCCAATTTTTTGTTTTGATTTTTTAACTAATATTTTGGTCATAATGGTTTGCTACTTTGTTTATCATTTACTTTATTTATTTGGGTTAGTGTTTTTTTTTGTTTTGTGTTTTTATTATTATTATTATTATTCTATTTCGTCTATTCTAACAGATGTGATTTGGTAAATTGGATTAATTAATTTTGCTTATTTTTATTGTTATTTTGTTTACTTCTTTATTTATTTGTTTTTATTTTATTTTTCCGTTTTCAATTTTTTAAGTAACGTAGTAAATATTTGTTTTTATGTCTGCATTTTGAGATGAGATCGGATCTTTTATTTAATAATTTATTTTGGTCTGGGAAAGTAATGATAGCTATTTTTTCCTCCAAGCAAAGTTTTCAAGTTTTTGATTGGTTGTTGTAGGCTGATGATCTTTTCCTTATTTTCCAAGATATTTTTGGTTTTATGTGCGTTTTGTTTTTAATTTCCCAGATATACTTAGAAAGCATTGTACTGTTCGCATATTTACTATTTGTGAAAGATGTTTTGTGTGTATAATTTCTTTGTTTCCAGGGTCCTTCAGTTACTCCTATATATACTTTTTCTTCATTATCTAGTGATTTTATCGTGGCTTGGTATATTACGTTGTTTTGTAAACAATTTCCGTTTAAGGGACATTCGTTCTTTATTCTGCAGTTGTATGTGGGTTTAATTTGTTCGTGTGGTTTGTTGATAATTTTCCTGTTGTGCTTTTTTATTATTTGTGCCATGTTCTCGGTGCAGCTGTAGCTGATTTTTACTGTGTTTTTGTTGAATAATTTGTGTAGGGTGCTTGATTCCGGGAAG
>OZ010611.1:36712236-36717236 GCA_963932145.1 Acanthosepion lycidas
ACTTTAAAGGAATAAGGACAAGATATTTTCTTGCCTCCCTCCAAAAGAAAAGGCCAAAAAAAAAAAAAAAAAAAAGGCTGAAATCGACGCGTAGCCAGTCGTCACTATGGTAACAGGTGAATAACTAAAGGCATAAAATATCTCGTCTGTCACTGGTCGAGACATTAAAGAATATAATGGCGATCCAAGAATTTTAATGCTTTCTGCATAAACGTTGATGATGAACAAGAAACAAAATGGCGACCAAAGCAAATTCAGTGAATATGCAAGGGTGGGGTCAGGGCAATGTCTTTTTTTTCCCCAGTTGCACCTTCCTGAGTTTGGAATGGTATGGGTGTTAGGACTTCTCAGGGGTGCGTGCGGATAGAGCTGGATGTAGGAAAGGAATTCTTGACAAGATTGAAAATAAATGATGGGTAAAGGGGGAAATTAAAATGAAAATTGAATTAGGAAGTAAAAAATGTAAACATCTAATGTAAATTAAAAAGAAAAACGTGGAAAAAAAAGAAAGAAGAATTTAAACATTGAATGTAAATTTAAAGGATAAGAAAAGAAAGAAAGAAAGAAAGAAAGAAAGAAAGAAAGAAAGAAAGAAAGAAGGATATAGGAAAAGAAAAGCAGAATATAAGTATACAGTGTAAATTTAAAAATGGTGAAGAAAGCAAGAAAAAACGACAGAAAGAAAGTATAGGAAAGAAAAAACAGAATATAATTATAAAATTCAAATTAAGAAAGAAAGAAAGAAAGAAAGAAACGGAAAAACATGGAAGAGAAAGAAAGAAAGTACAGTGAGGACAAAGAAAGAAAGAAAGAAAGAAAGAAAGAAAGAAAGAAAGAAAGAAAGAAAGAAAGAACAATATAAGAAAGAAAAAAATAATTATGTATAAATATAGTGTAAATTTTAAATAGTTGAAGAAAGAAAGAAAGAAAGAAGGAAAGAAGGATATAGGAAAAGAAATGCAGAATATAAGTATACAGCGTAAATTTCAAAATGGTGAAGAAAAATGCAAGAAAGAAAGAAAGAAAGAAAGGTATAGGAAAGAAAAACAGAATATAAATATAAAAAGTAAATTAAAAAAAAACGAAGAAAGAAAGAAAGAACGATATAGGAAAGAAAAAACAGAATATAAATATACAATGTAAATTTAAAAAAAGAAGGAAAAAAGAAAGAAAGACTAGAAAAGAATATAAATATTAAATGTAAATTTTAAGAAAGTCGAAGAAAGAAAGAAAGAAAGAAAAAAGAAAGAAAGAAAGAAAGAAATAAAGAAAGGAAGAAAGGAAGAAAAGAAGAACGAAAGATATGATATACAGGAATCCCTCGATTAATGCGCTTTCAATCAGTGGGCTAAAAAAGAAAGAAAGAAAGAAAGAAAGAAAGAAAGAAAGCATTCGTCTAAAACAAAATAGTTGTAGAGTAAATATTCATTATTAATAATCTTTCAAAAAAGACGAAGAAAGAAAGAAAAGAAAGAAAGAAAGATAGAAAAAAGAAGGAAAGAAAAAAGAAAAATGTAGGAAGGGAAAAAACATAATATAAATATACATTGTAAATTTAAATAAATCAAAGAAAGAAAGAAAGAAAAACAGACATAGGGAAGAAAAAACAGAATATAAATATAAAATGTAAATTACAAAAAACGAAAGAAAGAAACAAAGAAGGAGAGAAAGAAAGAAAAAAAAACAGAACATAATTATACAATGTAAATTTAAAAAAAAAGAGGAAGAACAAAAAAACATAACAAAGAAGAAGACAGAATATAAGTATACATTATAAATTTAAAAAAAAGAAAGAAAGAAAGATATGACATGCCTAAATCCCTGGATTTCAATTAGTGCACTAAAATGTTGATATATTAAAATTCGATTAGTGCGTACATAATACTCGATCAGTGCGGTAAAACATTCTTCTTCATAGTAATTTAAAATTGTTTTCTTTTTTAGATTATCTATTCATTCAAAATCTTCTAAAATTAAAAAAAAACGGGTCACTATGTTGTTTGTAAAGTATATCGTTATCTAAGTCATTACAGTAGAGTTTTAAAAAATTGACGATCATGAAGAGATAAATTTTATAATATAAGTCGTTACAATTGGTTCCCCCAAACGGAAATTACCTATCACTCAATCTAATATACAGAAATCCCTCGATTAAAATGCTTTCGATTAATGCGTTTTCGATTACCGCCTTTGCATTCGTCATAGGAAGTTTTATATACCAAATTCGATTAGTGCGTACATAATACTCGATTAGTGCCGTAAAACATTCTTCAGTTTAAACATAATAATTGAAAATTGATTTTATATAGTTACTGATTAATTAAAAAATTTATAAAATTTATAAGTAAAAAATGGGTAACTGTTTGTCAAGTATTACGTTATCTAAGCAATTACATTATTGTTCCAAAAAATGGACGGTTATAAATAGATAAATTTTATAATATAAGCTGATAATAAAAATACGTATCTGAATATTTGTCCGTATTAAATTTTTTTGAATATTTTGATTTTTTTTTTTCATGTTTATTTTGAAGGTCTTAAAAGGAAATTTCTGATTTTTTGCTAAAAAAATGGACGGTTTAATAAGATACAGAAATTTACATTTATCAAGAAATATGGAAATATAAAAGATGTATACATTTACGATGGTAAGATTATAAATAAAACTTTCAGGTTAAAATATTAATGATTATGATATGTTTTGGAAATTTTGAAGCGGCAATTTCTCAGTCCCGCCAATTATATGAAGAACAGAAGAATACTATGCGGCAAACCACTCTATACAAGTTTTTCATAAAAAAATCAGATTAATAAACATTAATTCATAGCATTTTATTGTATCTTCTTATATGTACCTATATTTTGTATCTTCTTATATGTACCTTTCTCTAATTAAAAATTATGCAAATTAGAAATTACTTGTGAATGAGACTAAAATTAGAGGTACAAATTACATCATTTCCTATAAGTTATTATATTCGATTAATGCGTTTTCAATACGTGCGTATATTTTAATGTATACATTAGCTGCATTAATCGAGGGATTCTTGTACATAGACGAGAATGAAAGAAAAGTAAATACAGAATATACGTAGATAAGAAAGAAAGACGGAAAGAAAGAAAGACAAAAAGAAAGAAAGAGAGACAGAAAGAAAGAAAGACAGCTAGAAAGAAAGAATCAAATAAAGAAAAAGGAAAAATAAATATTTGGTGAGAAAAAGAAAGAAAGAAAGAAAGAAAGAAAGAAAGAAAAATATGATATATATATATATTAGGTTGGTGCAAAAATAATGACGTAATAATGTCGTTTTTTGACTTTTTACAAATACGTCAAAAAACGACATTTTTACGTCATTATTTTTGCACCATCCTAATAGATGAGAAAGAAATCGAAAAAAGTACATGATATATATAAAGAGAGGAGAAAGAAAGAAAGAAAGAAAGAAAGAAAGAAAGAAAGGAATGAACGTAAGAAATCCCAACAATAACTTAGTCCCCAGCATAAATATGCTGGGGACAAAGTTATTTACTCCTGTTTTAAGAGGGGGTTCGACAGATCCGCCAAGTAAAACCGGTAGCTGACCTTGAAAATGACCTCTGATTTGGTGATAATAGAGGCAAGAAAGGTTCTTGTAAATTCTAAGGCCTCCAAAACGAGACAGCTATTTTTTAATCATCATTGAAAATGATTTTTACCGTCCATCAGCATGACTGATACTAACCTCATGTAAACTTCCCCTATAAATTAGGGGAGATGAATATTTTAGCAGTTATTGAAAGTTCGAATCCCTCTAGTACACTCATATTATGATACCTCTTATTTTGATAGTTGAATAATACGGCTAGGATGTTATTTAAGATATGTCAGAAATAAACTCATAAACTTTTGCATTAATGTAAAATATTTTAAAATGTCGATCCAGTTTTTCTTACTTTTTTTTTCTTTTTGGGGCGGGGGGCCTAATCAGCATTAATTCAAGAGTAACTGAACGATAAAAAATAGAATTTATTAAACCCTTAGGCCAAATAGTAATCATCTTTTCTTCAAATACTAAATGTCACTTAAAAATAGCGATGGAATCGCATGTCAGTTTTAGCGTTTCTTTCAGTGTGGCGTGAGTTGGAAAGAAAAAAGTTTTTAGATAACTGATCTTATTTCTTACGAAATGCATGACCATAAAATTATATGCACAGAAATGCTTATACAGACCCCTTCGTACATACCTATGCTTACTAAACTCTGAATTTGAAATAAGGTGCACGCAACAGGTACAGTAGGCAGACCCTCACATATACTCACTTATATAGCACATACAGGAGTGTGTATAGAAATTCTTATTTACGCAAAAATTTAGCCGTTTAATGCGTGATATGACTAATACTTTGCACCCCCCCCCCAAATACAATGAAGCAATTTGAGAATGAGGAACAGAGTACATTCGTTTTACATTAGAAATAAACACTTAGTGCATATTTAAGTAATTCTAAATATCCATTTCTTTAGAGCTCATTAGACATTATGATTCCAACTCAAAGAGAGTCCATCAGATTGAAATTAACCCAACTCGGACAAACAAGACGAGCAAAAGTTACTTATTCGCATATAGAAAGATACACAAAAACATATATGGAAATGCACATCTTGTGTATACATATATATATATATATATATATATATATATATATATATATATATATATATATATATATATAACATTCATATATATATGTATACATATATGACATATATATATACACAGACCCGATACATATATATATATATATATATATATATATATATATATATATATATATAGCTGGCCACACGTATTTATATATATATATATATATATATATATATATATATATATATATATAAATATATATAGCTAGTCACTCGTATTCGAGGAAACCCGTCTACTACGTTCGCTAGCCAATCCCCAATTCAGGCGCTTGCTCAGGCGCATTTTTTTTATTCAAGACCCTGTAGTTTCTAATGC
>OZ010611.1:36722236-36727236 GCA_963932145.1 Acanthosepion lycidas
GTGAGGTCGCGCATTGTCCTGATGAAACATCACCTCTTTTCGATTTGCTAGAGCAGGTTTTTTTCCCCCTCAAACCTTGGTTTAAACGCTCTAATTGCTGACAGTATATTTGAGCATTAATTGTTGCATTAAGTGTTAAGAATTCAAAGTGGATTATTCCTTGGCGGACCCACCAGATGGAAAGAAGAAACTTTTGCCCATGAAGTTTCCTTCTCGGCTGTGGCCGGGGTCCTTCCCCTTTAGCCACTGTCTACGACGCTTAATATTTCGATAAAAGATCCATTTTTCGTCACCAGTCACAAGTCTATCCAAAAAAAGTGAAACAAGTTGGCGAGAATGGAGAGAAGAGCAGATGTCAACTCGGGATTTGAGGTTGTTTTCAGACAATTCCTGAGGCACCCATTTTCCAAGTTTAGGAACCTTTGCAAGTTGTTGAAGATGACGATGTACAGTTGTATGGTTTGAACTGAGAACCCCTGCCAATTCCTCAACTGATAACGCAGGATTTTCTTCAAGGGCTGCTTCAAGAAGCTTTTCATCACACTCAACTGGACGTCCGGTTCGATCTTCATCTTCAAGGGTGAAAACTCCACCTCTGAATTTTGAAAACCATCTTCTGCAAGTTCTTTCATTTACACATTCCTCTCCATAAATTGAGTGTATGTTTCTAGCCGCTTCGGCTGCTGAGTTTCCTTTCTTGAACTCATATGTGCCTCAAATGATTCTTAGGTACTTCCATGTTAGCAGGGTTTTAATCAACCAAATTTCAATTTTATTGTTCTCTGAAATAAAATTTGATCAGTTTAAATGCATCTAAACATAACATTAATGTTCAGCTCCATTAGACATTATAAAATACTCTTTAAATTTCGTTCATTTTAACAAAAAGTTAAAATTCGGACAGAACTTATGGGATGACCTGATACTTAAGTAGTACTCTGTAGGTAAGCAGAAGAGTTTATCCTGACACTGAAGACAAATTTGATTGTTAAACAGTAGTGTTTCAATTTTGCTGTTGTGATGTCAGATCCTGCTATGGCAACAGTAAATATAATTTTGTTTCCTTAGCTTCTGGAAGACATGGTTCTCTCGTCCTATCTCCCTTCCGATTTCAGCATCATATTATCCATTGTCTGTTACAAGACTAGCCAGATAATTTATGCTGAAGAATAAAAAAAGAAAGAAAAAATGCCAGGATTATTCACATGTTGAAATGCACATCTGTTAAGCATCCTAGTATCTGCATGCTCTTTGCACAATCGGGATCAGTATTGTATCTGTGCAATCTGAGAAATTACTTAAACGTAGGTCCAAAATGAATACATCTTATTTCATTATGTGAACCATATGATTTCTATTAGAGAAGTTTTCTGTCAAAGACATTCCATTAGAAGGGTTAACATCTTTTGAAACCTCCTGTACAACACTGTATTTGTAAGTATTTCTCCCCAGTCAGGCAATAAAGTTACTAAAACGAAAGTTGATACCGGGTGTTCAATAAAATCGCCATTGGCTTCAACTACGGCCGCTAGACGACTTAGAAATCTCCTGCAACCCTTCTAGATGGTTTTCTTGTTTAAGTTGGTGAATGCTGCCGTAATCCTTGCTTTGAATTCATCTTTGATGTTACAAGGACCTTTGTTAATCTCTCCCTCAACTGCGCCCTACACATAATAATCAAAGGTATTGCAGTCTAGGGAGTAAGGTGGCCAGATGTAACGGGTGATGTAGTCGCAGAAATTGGCTGACAGTTATGACTGGGTTTTCCTGCTTATGTGACATGGTGTAGAGTCCTGTTGCCAGAGATAATGTCTTCTAGCAGCCACTCTCTTGACCTAGGGCTGCGCTACCTATTTAAGCAACGTGATGTAGGCTTCCGTGTTGAGTCTAAAGACCTGTGGGAAGATGAATGGGGGTATAACGTCGCCATCACTAGTGATAACTCAAAAAAAACCTTCGTAATCACCATTAGACTCATCTAATTCTTTCCAAATCCTCTGCACTGTTCTCAGATTGCCATCCAAACACTCTGAAATGTTCGTATTGGAGCTTCCGACGCGAATGCCAAGCAGTACAGCATGCCGTTTCCAAATTCGCAAATTTGGATACAAAAAGAAAATAAGAGTTATGAATCATCAAAGGAACGATAATGGCTAGTATAATATATTAATATATATTTTTAACATCGCATAATCTGGCAATCCTGAATCCGAGCTCAGCAAAAATCATTCCCTGTGCATAATATTTCTAGGGCTTTTGAATGAGTTATGAATCATTGAAATCGGAGCGGATTTGTTTGGACACAAACACATGCACACAAACATAGCCTGTACTTTATATATAAGATAATTATTAAACGTAAATACACAACTGCATAAAAATAATATTAAACAGAAATGGCCTCATACCAAAAGTAATTTAGAAATATAAATATCTGCCTTACAATGATGACGTCCCTTAAGTTACATTCAGCTGTCCCGAGCAGAGATGCTTTTTCATTGCGTCCTCATTTATTTCCGAGCATTGCCCTAAACAGAACTGCCCTGTCCTCCGGCAAAAAGCCCTCAGGCCTTCAGACTTCTTCTAATGTTTTGTTTAAGATTGATGCCATCGGACCAGTAACCTTTTCTTGAACGCTTCCGTATTGTTCAACCCCAAATGATTACTCACCCTGTCTCGGCTGGTGTCGTAGTATTTATCCAATTCTCTTAGTGAAACAAACAAATCAACGATAATACTAGAATAGCAGTGAGGGAGCTAGTTAACCTGAGCAGACGAGCAGGCAAATGCTCGTCAATACGCATGCGTATACTTTTAAAAGAGGATACAGTGAGACCTCCGTATTCGCGGCGGTTAGGGACCAGAACCAACCGCGAATAGTAAGAATCAGCGAATACTTGTAAAACCCCTAAAAGTGCTTATAAGTACCTATTTTGATTGTTAAAACCTCATATACCTTAAACTTCCATCCTAAACACTTTTGAAACATTTCAGACCCTTTGAAAACATTTTTGAAAAATAGTATTGTTGACTATACACTTAGCGTAAATTTTCTTTCATACGTACAATAACCGTTTTTAATTACGCATAGATCGATACAACCATTGAAAATAGGTGTCTATATTTCTGAGATCAGGTATTATGTACATTATTTACATTATTCGGACTATTGTCCTCATCTTTGTCGCCATATTTATTACAAGGTTTCGGCCGTTGTACGCTCCGGCCTTCTTCAGGTGGTTGAAATGTCGAACTGAACACTGTGCCATGTGTCCTCAAGGACACATGGCACAGTGGATAAAGGCGTTGGTTAGATCCAGTGACAGGACCCAAAGAGTGTGAGTTCAATACCAGGTTAAGGCAGTGGAGAGCTTTCAGAGGGAAATTAACAGAAGATAACTGATAACTGACATCCATCAAACATGGCACGTGGAACTAGAACAGTCTACCCCAGCGAGCGAAATAAAGGGTTCAGTTCGACATTCCAACCACCTGAAGAAGACCGGAGCGTACAACGGTCGAAACGTTGTAATAAATATGGTGACAAAGATGAGGACAATCGTCCGAATAATGTAAATAATGTTCATTGAAAATACTGTATAAAATATGTGTAACAGGGCATAAAATATAAAGTTTAAAACATTTTCTAAAAACAGAACTGTGATGGTGCCCCCAGACTTATCATAAGCTACTTTTAAGACCCCAGTCGCAGCCCCTAACAAAGAACAAAACCCAAGCACTATGCATATGATTACGTTTTTTTTTACAATGAAGATGTACAATGCTGCCAATTTTAGTTAGAATCCACGAATACTTTTGCCCCCACCCCAAAGTGCTTATAAGTACCTATTTTGATTGTTAAAGTCCCATACGCCTTAAACATTCATATTAAACACTATTGAAACATTTCAGACACTTTTTAAAACATTTTCAAAACATACATTTCGCTGGTTGAAGGGAACAGAATTCGATTTATATTACCTTAGGACTTCGTTCGGTGAGAGTTTTTCTTGTGCAGCAGAAGTTTTTTGTGAGTTGAGTCATAGGTAAAAATTTGTCATCTATGTTCTGAAAGGCCAACTGCTAAGTTGAGTTACATTTGCATCCATCTATGTCTACGTCTCTCCTCTTTATTTTTACTGTCTTCTGTCTGTTGTCAACACTATGCATGTTTATATGGCAATTCATTTTCCCGCTCCAGCTTGTGAAGAGCTTACTCTTCTTTTTCTTCAATTTCCTAAAAAGCGGTTCTTCTCAGTGGTTGAATACAGTGAGACCCACGTATTCGTGGGGAGTTAGGGACTAGAAACGGCCAAAAAGAGTTAGAATCAGCGAATACTTATGTGTGAAGCCGCGAATGCTGAAATGCAAACAGGCGGGGCCTCACGGTATATATGCATATTTATCTGTTTGTTTTTTTAATTATTAAACAATATATTTATTTATTTCTATCTACCCACCTGAATATTCGAGAAATTTTCTAAAAACAGAACTGTGCTGATGCTCCCAGACTTAACATAAGACAATTTTAAAACCCAAGCCACTAACAAAGAACAACGCACTACGCATGTTTTTGCGTGGGTTTTATACAATAAAGATGTACAATTCTGTTAAGTTTTATCATTAAAATGTTTTACGTCACTTAAATAAGAGGAAAATAAGATAAAAAATATTTTGAATATGTTCTATCGAAAAAATACTCGCATCGAGGGAGTTCTCAGTGAATAATTTGTACCTATGTCCTTCAGAAAAAAAAATGCGAATATTCAGGGTTTCCAGCGAATAAGAAATACATATGTTCTAAAGAAAAATCCGCGAATGTGTGAAGCCAAGAATGCTGAAACACGAATAGGCCGGGGCTCGCTGTACTGAAAAACGCGGAATGAACAGATTCAAGGAATCTATTACGCCACTAGTTAAACCTGTGCCACAAAGTAATCCTTGACATATATACATACGATGATCGAAATGTAGAAGGAAAATCTTAAACATATATACGA
>OZ010611.1:36729736-36734736 GCA_963932145.1 Acanthosepion lycidas
AATCGAAAGAAAAGAGTGGAAGGGGGATGAAAACGTCAGATGTATTGGACAGAAGGCTGGAAGAGAGTTGACCTGAAAAATATTTCCAAGATGGTAGTAGGGAACCTATTGAGGATGGAAGAGGAAAAATAAGAAGAAGAAAAGAAAAAAGCCAAAAAAATAGAAGATACCAAGGAATGCGAATATAAAAAAAGAATGGACTCAAATGATAAAAGAAACAGATAAGAAAGAGCAAATACTATATATATATATATATATATATATATATATATATATATATCGAACAATAAGAATTAAGATTATATTAGGTTAATGATCATTTTCATCTTTTAAGTTGAAAAAAAATTACAAAGATTTTCCAAACCAGTCAATGGATAATAATTTTTTTTTTTCATTTATTTATCATCAATTCACTGGTTTCAAAAAAACAAACCTTGTAACTTTTTTCAATTTACAAGATGAAAATTATTATTAACCTAATGTAATCTTAATTCCTGCTGTATAAAAATATGTTGCTCTGTTTAATTAAAACATTAAGCTCTATGTCCGAATCAGTTTTAATATTTAATAATTTACATTCTATTAATACGATTCATTTGGATTATATTATTACCTATATATATATATATATATATATATATATATATATATATATATATATATATATATATATATAATCCTTGTAAATTTTATTTCAATTTACAAAATGAAAATGATCATTAACCTAATGTAATCTTAATTCTTATTGTATAAAATTTGTTGCTCTGTTTAATTAAAACATTGAACTCTATGTGTGAATCAGTTTTAATATTTAATATTTTACATTGTATTAATAGGATTCACATGGTTATATACCAACATATTATTACCTATATATATATATATATATATATATATATATATATATATATATATATATATATATATATATATATATATATATATTAATTACAGTTTTGAGGAGATATTGCATTACCCAGTATGTTCAACAGTCTGAACAAGTCACTGTAGACAAAAGTATCAGTTGAGCGATCTAAAAAGTGACTTGACCCAAAGAGTTGTGAGTTCAATACTTTGCCACAGCAGAGGGAACAAAAACTTGGAGAGATGAATTAAAACAGGGAATTAACTGAATCTGAGAAAACTAAAAAACGGCCTGGCACATGGAATAAGAAATATCTACCCCTGTGCAGTAAATAAAGGATTCGGTTCAAAATTCCAATGAATATCAGCTGAAGGAAGTCAGAGTGTACAATGGCCAAAACATTGTGAACAAAAATGAGGACAACAATCCAACAGATATAAATAAAATCCTATCCTATTTCAATTGTAAAACCTTGTAATTGTTTTTAGATTTACAAGATGAAAATAATTATTAACCTAATGTAATTTTAATTTCTATTGTATAAAATACGTTGCTCTGTTTAATTAAAGCATTGAGCTGTATCTATGAATCAGTTTTAATATTTAGCATTTAATATTGTTATAATTGGATTATATACCAATGCATTATTATCGATATATATATAATTATTCATTTAAAAATATGATTCCAACATGCTACATAAGAGTTCTCATGTTTCAAAACAAGAGCCGAAAACTTCAATATAATTATTTGAATTAAATTGAATTAAAGTAAGCTCTGTTCCATCTTCAAGCGAAATTTTTTTTGGAATAACTTATTTCTGAAATTTACGTGTTTTAATAGCATATTCATTATTGAAATCAAAATTTCCATGGTAACGGCCAGCGCGATTGTTCATATAAAGAGGGGCGCATGGTGTTAATAATTTGTATCAGTATAGAGTTACATTCATAGGTTTCAAGTCAGGGTAAGGTTGGGGTGTCTAAATTTAAAAGGGAAGATGATTTAGTCTAGTCTGGTTTACGTGTCTATGGAGATTTATTATTTAATTTTTTTTTTTCTGAAAGGGTTTTGTGTATATAAACAGCCGTAACATTTGTTTTTTGACGACTTCATAAAGGGTTATCTTTTTTGTAGGGTATTTAAACTATATATATATATATATATATATATATATATATATATACTTAGAGGCGACAAGCTGTTTCATGTTAGGCCTGACGATTGCGTCTAGCATGAAACAGCCGGTCACCTCTGAGTGCTGACTTCAATGTTTACTTTTATATTTACACACGCTTTATTTCTGATATTGAACCCTTTATCCTATAAATATTGCACACCTTAATAGAGTATATTTCTTCGTATATATATATATATATATATATATATATATATATATATATAGATAGATAGATAGATAGATAAATATTATTTTGATATATTTTCTGTTTGTACGTTATTTTTATACATACAAATAATTAAGTAAATAGTTTGTTTGTTTTTTTATAATAAGCAGTATTAACTACATTTACCGTCCAGAATGTCTGAGAATTTTCTATAGAAAATATATGTCCTCCGACAGGAATCGAACCAGTATACTATACGGCTACCATTGCTAAACATTATACCACGACGAGGTGCCCTGAATGATTTTCTAAGCGTAGCTTAGATGTGGCACAAGGCCGATGGAATTGGGCACTCAATGAAGATCGAACTCATCAATCGTAATTGATCTATCAAGACAAACTTGATAACCTTTACACCACATCGAAGTGCCTTAAATGATTTTCTAAGCGTAGCTACCATGTGGCACAAGGCCGAATATATGGGGCAAGTCGAAGTGCCTTGAATGCTGTATTTGTATGTAGTAAGAACTTTCTATGTTTTCATTTTTTTTAATATGCTTAAAATTGGCGACATCATAATTAAAATTTACCGTAGATATTCGTGTATCAGACGATTAGAATATAAGCCGACTCTGACCTGGTTTATACTAGAGAAATAGGCAAATGTCCAGACCCCGAGTGCAACACACACTGTTCAAATGGCGCGGTTTTTTGTAAATACCAACCAGTTCAGAATATTCTCATGAAGTTTAATATTTTGACATAGAAGTTGTTTTAAATATCGATTCTTTTCCAGTTTCTTTACCAAATGAGTTATTTGTTTTTATCATTCCATCTGTTTTATACAATTTCAACAAGTTCTACGATATTTTGTATAATTCCTTTTCAAAGACTACTTCCGAATATAAGATCATTTTAACATAAATCAAAGGAAATACCTATCTTACAACGGTTCACGTAAATCACAAAAGTTAAGCAACGTTGAGCCTGGCCGGTACTTAGATGGGTGACCGCTTCGGAATAACTGGTGCTGTAAGTTTGGATGTGGGGATGGCATAATAGGCTTACTTGCCATATCACGCGGAAAATCCGGTTCTCCTACGATCAGCGAAGTTAAACAACGTTGAGCCTGGTCAGTACCTAGATGGGTGACCGCTTCGAATACCTGAAGCTGTAAGTTTTGATGTGAGGATAGTATAATAGGCTTACGGCCACATCACGTTGAAACACCGGTTGACGTAAGATCGTCGAAGTTAAGTAACGTTGAGCCTGGCAACTACTTAGATGGGTGACCCCTTCGGAATAACTGGTGCTGTAAGTTTGGATGTGGGGGTGGCATAATAGGCTTACTTGCCATATCACGCTGAAACTCCGGTTCTCCTACGATCAGCGAAGTTAAACAACGTTGAGCCTGGTGTGTACCCAGATGAACTACAATGGACATGTGTTCGCGACTGAGGCGAACCACCTAGTTGGAGGTCATCCAAGAAGAAGAAGAAGCAAATGAGTATTTGAAAATGGTTGGTAGAATAGGAATTATGGGAGATAAAGAAAAGACAAAATTTACTAAGAGCTACAAATGGTAGGAAATTGTGGAGTGCCATTATCTGCCATATCCTAAAGGGTCATGACACATAGAAGAAAAGGAAGAACCAGTTTGTCTAAATGTAAATCCTCACGTCAAAACTTACAGCACCAATTTATTCCAAAGCGGTCACCCATCTAAGTACTGACCAGGTTCAACGTTGTTTAACTTCACTGATTGTACGAGAACTAAAGAAGAAAACTGTTAGTATAGGATTTTTAAATCAAGCTCGCAGGGCGACTGTGTCGAAAAGTGACATTTGCATTTGTTCTTCATCCGCGGAATTAAAACTTTTGAAATTGCTTTTCCTTTTTGATTTACACTCGCACATTCCATTGATAAGTCATTTTTAAAATCATATGTACAGAGTCCAACCCCACAAAATGTATATACTCCCAAGAAAGGAAAAACTTATCTTGATATTGTAATATTGGCCTAATGTTTAGCACGCTTGTCTCGCTAGGACAATTATGACTGGGGAGTGAGTTCGATTCTCACTGGGTGTACCATACTTTCAGCCTTGTGCCACATCTAAGCTATGCTTAGAAAATCTTTGGGGCACCTCGAAGCTGTGTAATGGTTAGCAAGCTTGTCTCGTTAGAACATTTACTACTGAGTAGTGAGTTTGATCCTCACTGGGTGCACCATACGTTCGGCCTTGTGCCACATCTAAGCTACGCTTGGATATGACTGTAATAGTAAATTTATTTAGATATTAATTTCGTCTTTCAGACTACACAAGATTAATACAAGTTACCTTTGGCCTCCACAATCACAAGAGATGCTCAAAATTGTGGCCTTTAGCTTCAAGATGTTTTTTTTTATCCGGCGAACAACTGCTTGGACTACGTTTGTCAAATTGTCCGGTTGGATTATTGTATATACATTTTCAAGTTATTGCTTAAGGGCCGCCAATTTAATGCCATTTGTCGAGAAAAATACCGTACTACAATAGTCTTATCTCGATTTGATAAAACTACTAAAGACAAGTTTTTTTTTCTCCTGAATATATATATATATATATATATATATATATATATATATATATATATATATATATATATATATATAAATGAACATTGAAGTAAACACTTAGAGGTGATAGTCTGTTTCATGCTAGACGCAATTGCCAGATCACGAGTGCTTTTTTTTTTCTCGACCATATATACGGGTCAGTGGTTTATTTTGGCGGTTATTTTACCGG
>OZ010611.1:36739736-36799736 GCA_963932145.1 Acanthosepion lycidas
TAGTTTAATATATTTAATATAGTTGAATATAGATAATACAGTTAATGTAGTTTAATAAAGTTAATATAGTTAATATAATTGAATATAGTTAATATAGTTTTAATATAATTTAATACAGTTAATATGGTTTAATATGGTTAGTCTAGTTTAATGTATTTAATATAGCTAATGTAGTTTAATATAATTAATATTGTTTAATATATCTAATGTAGTTTAATATAATGAATATAGTTAATATCTCAACAGGTTGAAGGCGCCTAAGTTTAAACTTTAGTTTGATGCCCGATGTAATCTGAATGTTAAAAAATTCTTTAAGTTTTAGACACATTTATTTTAAATTATCTTTCATATTATTAGCAGTATTCTGGGGAGAATTGTTGTATCATGGTTGACGTGAATTTCCTGTTGGTTATTTCAAAACTAGTAAGCATTCGTTACTGATAACTCTACCTGCCTCCGTCAGTCAAAGAGAAAACGTTTAGTTTGACTTCTCCGCAGAAAGACAGAACTTGGCTGCCCTGCCAGAACAGAGCCAGCGGGAACACGGGAAGAGAAAAGTATCTGTTTATATTTCTGAGTTGAGGTATTATGTACACTATTTACATTGTTATCATCCTCATCATTGTTGCCATATTTATCACAACGTTTCGGCCGTTGTACGCTCCGGCCTTCTTCAGGTGGTTGGAATGTCGCTCGCTGGGGTCGACAGTTCTAGTTCCACCTGACATGTTTTTCGGCGTTGGTTAGATCCAGTGACAGGACCTAGAGTTGTGAGTTCAATACCTGGTTATGGCGGTGGAGAACTTGGAGAGGAGAATTAACAGGAGATAACTGATAAGTGACATCCATTAGACATGGCTCGTGGAACTATTAGAACAGTCTACGCCAGGGTTCATTTCGACATTCCAACCACATGAAGAAGGCCAGAGCGTACAACGGGCGAAACGTTGTGATAAATATGAGAACAAAAATGAGGATAATAGTCCGAATAATGTGTAATAAATATGGCAACAAAGATGAGGACAGTAGTCCGAATAATGTGTAATAAATATGGCAACAAAGATGAGGACAATAATCCAAATAATGAACAGCCATGAAACATGGCACGTGGAACTAGAACTGTCTCCACCAGCGAGCGAAATAAAGGGTTCATTTCGACATTCCAGCCACCTGAAGAAGGCCAGAGCGTACAACGGACGAAACGTTGTGATAAATATGGCAACAAAGATGAGGATGATAGTCCGAACAATGTATTAGGTTGGTGCAAAAATAATGACGTAATAATGTCGTTTTTTGACGTATTTTTAACGTCAAAAACCGACATTATTACGTCATTATTTTTGCACCAACCTAATAAATAGTGAAGAAAAAAGTATCTACTAGCTATAGTAGAATTTCTAAACTTATTTATTAGTAGAAGAATAAAATAAGTTTTTTTTTTTTTTGCTTTCTATCGAATGGTTATTAGGTCAAGTAAAAAGAAATTAAGTGTAAAAGTGGCCCATGGGGCTAAAATAACGTTGAGAACCTCTGCTGTAGCGGAAAACGAAATGCAGAATGAAGACTGGGCAATTTCGGGCCCTGACCTGAATGTACGCGGTCGGGTGCTCCAGATGAAAGGAGTTCTGTTCATGTTACACGCTGTTGTTTCAAATTCGTTCGTCCTTGTTTGTCTCTCCGGTGTTTCCGGTGTTGTGTTTGTCCTGTACGTGTGGTGGTCTCGTTTGAAAGTCTTCTCCGTGTCCTGCTCGTCGGGGTCTAGTGTTTGATTCTGGTGCTCCTGAGTTTCTCTTTCGCTCTTTGCTGACAGACACCTGACCAAAAAGAAGAAAATCCCTTCACATTGAACCTGCTCAAGTGACCACCGGGGGAATATCAAGTGCTGTAAACTATGTGACAGTCTTAGCACACTGGCGATGGATACAGTTTGGCTACGTATCAGTATCTGTCCATATTTCTGAGATGAGGTATTATGTACACTATTTACATTATTCGGACTATTGTCCTCATTTTTGTCGCCATATTTATTAGAAAGTTTCGACCCTTCAGTATCTGTCTATATTTCTGAGATGAGGTATTATGTACACTATTTACATTATTCGGACTATTCTCCTCATCTTTGTGGCCATATTTATTACAACGTTTCGGTCTTTCAGTATCTGTCCATATTTCTGAGATGAGGTATTATGTACACTATTTACATTATTCGGACTATTGTCCTCATTTTTGTCGCCATATTTATTAGAAAGTTTCGACCCTTCAGTATCTGTCTATATTTCTGAGATGAGGTATTATGTACACTATTTACATTATTCGGACTAATGTCCTCATTTTTGTCGCCATATTTATTAGAAAGTTTCGACCTTTCAGTATCTGTCTATATTTCTGAGATGAGGTATTATGTACACTATTTACATTATTCGGACTATTGTCCTCATTTTTGTCCCCATATTTATTAGAAAGTTTCGACCCTTCAGTATCTGTCTATATTTCTGAGATGAGGTATTATGTACACTATTTACATTATTCGGACTATTGTCCTCATCTTTGTCGCCATATTTATTACAACGTTTCGGCCCTTCAGTATCTGTCTATATTTCTGAGATGAGGTATTATGTACACTATTTACATTATTCGGACTATTGTCCTCATCTTTGTCTCCATATTTATTACAACGTTTCGGCCTTCAGTATCTGTCTATATTTCTGAGATGAGATATTATGTACACTATTTACATTATTCGGACTATTGTTCCCATCTTTGTTGTCATATTTATTAAAACGTTTCGGCGGTTGTACGCTCCGGCCTTCTTCAGATAGTTTGAATGTCGAACTGAACCCTTTATTTCGCTCGCTGGGGTAGACAGTTCTAGTTCCACGTGCCATGTTTAATGGTTGTTCATTTTTCGGACTAGTGTCCTCATCTTTGTTGCCATATTTATTACACATTATTTGGACTATTGTCCTTATCTTTGTTGCCATATTTATTACACATTATTTGGACTATTGTCCTTATCTTTGTTGCCATATTTATTACACATTATTCGGATTATTGTCCTCATCTTTTTTGCCATATTTATTACACATTATTCGGACTACTGTCTTCATCTTTGTTGCCATATTTATTACACATTATTTGGACTATTGTCCTCATCTTTGTTGTCATATTTATTACAACGAAATAAAGGATTCAGTTTGACATTCCAACCACCTGAAAAAGGCCTGGGGGTACAACGGCCGAAACGTTGTAATAAATATGGCAACAAAGATGCGGACAATAGTCTGAATAATGTAAATATATAGCTACTTATATTAACAGAAGACTTCGATATGTGGATATGCTTCTGGGCTGACAGGTCGCAAGGCCTACCTGGAGTTGAATGAATGTGCTTTTCCCTCGCTTTTATTCAAATTTTAATTATTTTAATTTTAATTATTTCTTGTCTGTAAACGTGATATTTTTTTCTAGTAGATTTGTATAATGTCAAATCTTTCTAGATTTTGTCATCTACTCACTTTTTTTTAATCGTTGCGACATATTTCCTATCATATATCTCCTTTGTCCTTGTTTGTGATTCCGGTGTCTCGATTGAGTTTGTCCCCTACGTGTGGTGTCCCCGTGTGAAAGTCTTCTACGTTCCCTGATCGTCGTGATCCAGTGTTTGTTTCCGGTGCTGCTGAGTTTTCAGTCGCTCTTCTTTGGCAGACACCCAGCCCATAAGAAGAAAATTACCTCACTTCCCTACTTGTTTCTCTAATAAGTTTGACCAATATACCTCTTTACTGGATTCATCCCTCACACCTTTCATGGCTCAATTTGTCCTCTTGATAATTCGCATCACACTGTAGTGCCTGTTGATATTTCATTTGACTCGTGTATTAGCAATGAACGTCATATTCAAAGGACTTCTTTTTGCTACCTCTTATAGGGAGTCATTTTGCAATTTTCTTTGCGATGCTACGTTACCTTCCTTGGTTCTCAAGAAACTTTGTTTGCTGCTTTAAATATTTCGAAATCGTTTGACAAGGTTTGGTATGGCGGTCTTCAAAAGTTGAAGGTTTATATTATTTTTCGTTAATTTCTTTGATATGATTCGATGTCTCTTATCAAATCTCCTGATGAAGGATATCTTGAACGATCTCTTTTCTAGATCTTTTTTGGCATTAATGCTGGCGTTCTCCAGGACTTCTTGGATACACCTTCTTTCTTATTTTCATCAAAGACCAACCCAATCCCACGAGTGCCTGACTATATATATATGCTGATGACACATTTGCTTACTTTTGTCCTAATATCAAGCCTGATAGGTCTGATAAAATCTATTTGACATCTACAAACCGTTATGAGCTAGGGCAAGATTTTAACGACTCGAAAACGAAACCGCTCTTTATTAATGACCTTAACCTTTGTGCTTTCCATCAGCATGCTTGAGATCAATCTCCAGGAGAGCCACTCATTGTGCCTACTATTTTGGAACTTTTTTTTCTCCATAGACATGGAATGATAATATTGAATCAATTACTAAATCTACTTTCGGGAAAGTCAGTTCGCTATGACGACAGTTTCTATTGTCAGCATCCTTCTTGTATATCTACGTTTACCATTCGTTTGTGCATTGAATGTTACTGTCTCATCTGTTGCAGTTTTTTGTGTATATGTATGTACTTTGAGCAAGTCAAAATGAGTTGACTCGTTTTATAGTTCACCAATAGAAGGGCTAACCAATCAGAAAGCTCAAAATATTCAATGCGACGTGTATAAAGGCAGCCATTTTTTTCTCACAAATTGTCTGCACTGCCAACCTGATATCGAAGAATTACTTAACAACCGCTACTTTCTCTGAATCTTCACTGCTGACCTCTGATATTGAACAGATTACGGACTTCACTGAATTCCATATTCAGAGACCGCGGCAAACATAGTCAACAGAATCTAGTACGGTGCTTCTGTTTTTTATATCTAGAGTTACTTGGAAAAATCCAAAGAATAATCGGCAACGATATCAGTCTTGCCCTCGTATCTCGGCTTCAGTCACTTTCCGAAGGCCGTAATGTAATTTCCCGGTACCATTTCTATAAACATTTCCCTTGTAACTGTTCTGATAAGCTATCCGCTTTGGTACCTCGTCTATATGAATTTAAGCGTACTATATTGCCGGCAAGGTCTCATCATCTTACAGTTGAATTGGCTAGATGAAACCGTAAGTTCTTTGCTAACAGCTTCTTACATCGATTTCATGAATTTAAGTTTGTTTATTGATTGATCGATTCGTTTTCTACGAGTTATCAACCCTTTGCAGGTTATTTAAAATATTTTAAGATTGGTAGAATATTTTTTTTCATTTTAGAGATAAAAAATAGTTTAGTGATACTAGTCCTTACTAATTAACCCATAGTTGGGGGAATAAGAGGTCGGTTCATGTCTTCCCGAAATAAGTAAATATAACGAAATCAAAGGGAAATGGCGCCCGGATCTCCGTTTAACATATCCATGCCAGTATCCATTACATTACACGCATATTCAAGCTTATTGTACCTGGTATTATTCAGCGGTCACCCTTATAGCTACTGATCAGGATTGATGTTGCTTAACTTCTGCATTCATAATGGAACCGTTGTTTCAATGTGATTTATCCGTAAGACTATGAATTTTATCATTCTCATAATTTCACTGTTGAAATTGCTTGTTGTAACCGTAAGTTCTATGTTAACAGTTTCTTCTCTTGCACTTCTCTCGACCGGCTTCCTCTTTTCCTATCAACTTCGATCTCCACAGATCCGAATGTAATGTCAGTCATTATCTTCTTTATCAGTTCGTGCATTTTTATTATTCTCTTTATTGAATGTTTTCTTTTTCTAATATGTTATCACCTTCTGTAACCCGTTGTATCTTAGTGGCTTTATTACCTTTCCTGAGATTAAATGATGAGGAAAATGTGACATATGAGTAAACGAAACCTTCGAGTCGCATGCGTGTATTTTCTTCTTAGGGCTTGCTCGTCTCTCAATAAAAGCGTTGGAGCTAAATTTGGCATTGTTCACCGGACACTTAGAGTAACTCCTAAGATAGTTATGCCATCAGGAGGCGTATAATATCGGACCTACCGTGTTGCTATTTTCTGTATGTGGTCTATGCAATTAAATATTTTCCTGTGGATCTCAATGCCATGAAGTATGTATAGTTACCTCTGACATATTTGGTATTGGTGTGATTTGAGTAGAAATTTATGAGAGCACTTTGGCTGATGGATTTTCTATAGATATTTAGTTTTAGATCAGAAGTGCGAATGTTTGTTTCTTGTTTGTTTGTTTGTTTGTTTGGGTTTTATGGCATATCAACCACTGTGGGTTATTTAATGCCAAATCCAGTTTATATGAATTTTAAATGCCAATTTTGTATGGAATAAAAAACGTATAGCTGGCAACATTATTGTTTCAAAAACGTATAGCTGGCAACATTATTGTTGTTTCAAAACGTAAAGCTGGCAAGATTATCTTTTACAAAAAACGTATAGCTGGCAACATTATTTCTTACAAAAAACTTAGAGCTGGCAACATTATTTCAAAAAACTTATAGCTGGCAACATTATTTTTAACAAAAATCTCATAGCTGGCAACATTATTATTTCAAAAACGTATAGCTGGCAACATTATTTCTTACAAAAACGTATAGCTGGCAACATTATTATTTCAAAAACGTATAGCTGGCAACATTATTGTTTCAAAAACGTATAGCTGGCAACATTATTTTTCCGAAAACATTATCTGAGGCCCTGCTGTTGGATGTAGTTTATCGCCGTACCCAGGACGCGGATGTAGTTTACCGTCATGCCCAGGACGTGTGTAAGACTTGGAAAAACTAGGAGTTCACTATTTGCCCATAGCTGGGACCCTAACAGGTGCTACCACCCCGGGTCAAGGTGGACCTGGGAACACCAGAAATTAAGAGGTGGTTCCACGCTCCTGAAAACCTCCTGATCAGAGGCCTTGCTGTTGGATGCAGTTTAACGTCATACCCAGGACGCATGTTTGTTTCTGTTTCGAAGAAATGGCATGCTAATACATAACCAAGTGGTGACCTCATTGTTAGTTCATATTTAATAAAAAGGCATAAATATGCATGTCAGTTGTAGAGATTTTTCTTTTATTTCATTAAAGGTTCTTTTAGAATATCTGAGCATTTGACAATTGTATATTGAACAAAATTATTTAATATCTGAACTAGTCATAAATTTAACTTTCACACTTATGGATTTTAGAATTTCCACGAGATTTTTAATATGAGAATTGGTGCAACAATTGCTACTAAAATCGTCTATGAGAATCACTGTAAATGCCTGGTATTCATGGTGGCATTCAATCAGTTACTCATTTTCTATTTCATACTTCAGAAATTATTTTAGCCTCATTCATTCGTCCAATGCCATTAGATTCGTTAGTTATGCGTTTTGCATTTTATGTATCGCCATCAATGCTGAAAATTCTGACGATTATGTGCCTCCATAGATGATAAAAAAAATCTGACGATTATTTTTTATCATTTCTCCATTGCTTTTAGGCAAAGTTGCTTCATTTTGCATATAGGATTCTTTCCATCAAGAAAACCGTTATTTTGTCTGAAGTGGCCCTTTGGGAACGAAGATTTAGTCCATAGATAGATAGATAGATAGATAGATAGATAGATAGATAGATATACTTTTCTATATGTCAAAAGACAGATACATAGGAATATACTCAGATAGACTGATATGAAATGAATGGATTACAAAGACATGAGCATATATAAAAAACATGGGAATATATATATATATATATATATATATATATATATATATATATATATATATATATATATATATATATATATATATACATGAAATGAATTTATTTGTAAATTCTGAACAGATAGATAGATATGAATCGATTGGAAAGATATGAACACAAAATGATCAACGAAAGTAGAGCAGAGTGAAGTCGATAACAGTGTCAGCAAGAGCAAGTTAGATAAGTTGAATGATTGATATCGAAGGAGATGTACTTGGAAATAAAGTGGGAAATTTTGTCGCATGACGTAATGATCGGTTTTGAAGGAACGGAGCCGAAAATAACATCATCAAGGTCGACGCGAAACATGAGATTAGAGAGAAAGAAAAAATAAATAAACTGTTTTGATGCCAGCGAAAGGTTGAAAAGTGAATAACACCCGAATAGAAAGGGAAAAAATAGAAAGAAAGAAAGAAAGAAAAAAAAAAAACGCCTGGAAGAAGGAAAGGAAAATGAAAGAAAAGAAGAAAGCAAAAAAGAAGGAACGAAAGATATAAAGCAAGAAAGAAAGAAAAAAATGCAAGGTATTAGGTTGGTGCAAAAATAATGACGTAATAATATCGTTTTTTGACGTTAAAAAATACGTCAAAAAACGACATTATTACGTCCTTATTCTTGCACCAACCTAATATAAATTTAGAAAGAAAGAATAAAAGAAGGAAAAATAAAGGCAAGCAAGCAAGAAAGAAAGAAAGAAAGAAAGAAAGAAAGAAAGAAAGAAAGAAAGAAAGAAAGAAAGAATAAAATAAAGAAAGAAAAAGAGAGAGAAAAAATAAAGGCAAGCGAGAACGAAATAACGGAAGCAAGCAAGCAAAAAAGAAAGTATGAAAGAAAGAAAGAAAGAAAGAAAGAAAGAAAGAAAGAAAGAAAGAAAAAAAAAGAAAGAAAGGAAAGGAAACGAAAATAAGTTAGGAGAAAATGCAACAAGACAAAAGAGAAATGAGACAAAAAAAATGAAAGAAATAATAAAAGAGAAAGAAAGAAAAAGACGTACAAAACGCTTAGGATTTTGAAAAAGAAAAGAAAGAAAAACAAGAACCTGTTTAAAATAACAATAATACAAATTTAAAGAATGGATGATAGAAAAAATAACTATATGAAAAATGATACTGAAATCTAAAGAAAGCTGAGAAAAATGAGAAACATTGAACATAAAATTATTTTTTTAAGAATTCCGAAAGAAATTTATTGAATTCTATTGCAACTGACAAAAGGTAAGGAAACGCTGGAGAAGGAACGAAAACTCAGTCGAGAAGAAGAAAGAAATCAAAGAAACAAAAAACAAAAAAAAACGAAGAATAATCTCCAAGGGAAGAAAATATACATGATGTCAAAATTATAGAACAAGTTGATTAAACCACGAGATATGGGTGGCAACATTACTTCAGAAAATACACCATATATCCAAGGTGAGTTGGATAAATTGTCGTCTAATTGACGCCAAAATGAAAATAACACTGACATCTCATTTTAACAGATACATTTAACAAAATTACACAGAAATATCTAGAAATACTAAATAGTAATCATCATTGGCTTCAAACACGGTCTCCAGACAACTTCCGAATCTCTTGCAACTCATCTGGACGGACTCCTTGTTTAATTTGGTGAATGCTGCCATAATCCTTGCCTTCAGTTCATCTTTGGTGTTACGAGAAGTTTTGTTAGTCTCTCGCTCAACTGCCACCACCCACATATAAAAATGAAGCGGGTTGCAATCTGGGGAGTTGGGAGGTTATATGTAAGGGTTTAACTAATCGCAGAAATTGTCTGATAGGGATGACAGTGCTCTCCTGCTTGTGTGTTATGGTGCATAGTCCTGTTGCCAGACAAAGGATCTTCCTGCAGATATTCTCTTGACCCAGGGCAGCACTACTAAGGGCATTTCATGTAGGCCACCGTGTTGCTCTGAGGCCGTGTGCGAAGATGAATGGAAACCATGTCTCGTGATCTCTTTAAAAAAAAACCTTCGTCATTAGAAACATACTTGTTTAGAATCCTCTTGCACTGTCCTCAGAGTGACACCCAAACACCCTGAAATGTTCGTATTTAGAGATTCTTGCGAGAATGTCAAGCAGTACAGCATGTCATTTCCAAATTTCTGGCGGAGTAAATTGCGTCATGGTTCACTTTTTCTTGCAGACGATATTGTGTAGGCGACAAAATCAAAAACAAATAACGCGCATGCGCGAAATTAAAAATATAAAATGGAGACAGTTTACCCATTACACCCTGTATGTATGTATATATATATATATATATATATATATATATATGTGTGTGTGTGTGTGTGTGTGTGTGTGTGTGAGTGTGTGCGTGTGTGTGTGTATGTGTGTCTGTGGGAGTGTGGGGGTGTATGCAATGAGAACGAATCGAATATAAATTCAAACCATTCGACCTTGCATGGAGTATTGCTGCCATATATGGTCTGGAGACCCTTCTCATTGTCTCAAGGTCCTTGATAAAATCCCAAAACGGATATGCAATGTAATTGGTCCTGATCTGGTATATCGTCTGCAGCCGCTCTCTCACAGAGGTGCCGTTGCCTCCCTCTGTCTTTTTTACAAATACTTCGATGAGCTGCTTTCGCTGGTTCCCAGACTTCATGAATTTAAGCGTTCAACTAGACTGACTTCTCGCTCTCACATTTTCACTGTCGAAACCGTTAAATGTAGCCGTCTCTTCTACTCCAATAGCTTAATGTCTCGCACTTCTCGCCTGGGGAACTCCACCCGCTTCTCCTGTTTCTCTGATAGCTATAATCTCCAACTATTCAAATGTAATGTCAATCGACGTCTCCAGATGCCTTAATCTATCCCCTATCCTTCTCTTCATCCTTTCCTCTATGACTCCTATTTGCTCTTGCTCCAACTCTCTATAACTCCTTGCGTGCTAGGGGTTTCCAGCCCTTCTTGTGGTTGAATGCTTAAAAAAAGAAAATGTTCGTAACATTAATTTTAAAAGAGCACAATACAAAAGTAGAGGTAGTATTTATTTTATTTTTATCACCTCATAATCAGATGCTATGTTGCATTGAAACATTAATGCATTTTTGTAACAGAAATATGTACGTTCGAATATAATAACCTATATATATATATATATATATATATATATATATATATATGAAGATATATACTTTTAAGGTGTGCTATATTTATGGTATAAAGTGCTCAATATTAGAGACAGAGCGTGTGTAAATATAAAATGAACATTGAAATCAACACTTAGAGCCGACAGGCTGTTTCATACTAGACGCAATCGTAGGGACACGAGTATTGTTTCATTTTCTCGGCTATTCCGGTCAGTGATGCATTCTGGGTATTATTTTTTATTTATATTTCTCATCATTTATCATTATTTATTTATTTTTATTTTTATTTATTTTTTATTAACGTAGTAAAAATTTGTTTATATCGCTTATTTAATTGCTTTGTTTTGGTTTGGGAAGATAATTAAAGCTATTTATTCAATTTTCGGGTTGATTGTTGTAGTTTATTCTAACTATTATTTTGGTGGGAACAGTTTTTAATTTGTTTATTGCTTCATTTATTTATTTGGACTGATTAAAATAAAAAAAAAACAAAAATAAAAACAAGCCAAATAATTTAACTCAAATATATATATAATTAAATAAATAAATAAATAAATAAAAGACATCCGGCAAAATAACCGCCAAAATAGACTACCCACAATGCACCACATTGGGTTGGGGTATGATGCCTTGCAAAAGTTAAGCAAAGTATTAAAGCTGAAACATTTCGTTAGAACCAAAGTATACTGAACTGTTATGGAATTTAAATCGTCGCATATCGCTGTCAATGGTGGACAGATGAAGGAACTTGAGACAATAAAAATGTGATTCTACAGAAGGATGCTGAGAATATTATAGACTGAATATGTGAGGAAACAACGAAGTTTTGGAAAGTGGACTTCCAGAATTTAAGCAAAATATCACGAAACGTTAAGTTTAAGCCGAACTAAAGTGTAACAGTACGATTTCTGAAAGATCCTTAGGAGATAAGTAGATAAATTTCTTTTCATTTAAAGTCTAATTAATTATCTGAGTTTCTACGGAAACTCGTCTCCAGTCCATCTTTGAGTTAATTTAAGTGTCATGGTTTTCAGGATTTGTATGTCCAGCCCGTACTGCTATAGTATGTTTGTTATGACAAACATACAATTTTGTCAACGATTTTAGATAATCATAAAAGTAAACTTTGAAAAAGCTGAGGGCCCAAAACGCCGAATGGGTGGTCTCTTGTTCTGAAACACAAAGGAACGGATAGGGGTGGTCGGACCCCAGCCAATATCCATATAAGCAGAGAGATACAGGAAGTCAGTAAGTAGGTTGATAACCAGGGAGGTCCCTTCCTCACTGGTCGATGGGCGAGCAGTTAGGGAGATAATAGTCAAGCATCGAAGCTGAAGGGAAAGGTTAGCGGTTTGGTGAGAATTCGTATTGTTAGTATTTCCCTGCCTGTGTTTTGAAAGGCAATTGTCGTTATTTTTTGTTGAATACTATCACGGCTAAAGAGACAAACATAACGAATCGGGTGTATATGCAGGCTCAGCAATCCGGATTATCGAAGCATGTCGCCACGAAAGAAATGATTACGGAGATGTTATGCAATATCTGTACTCCTAGATGGTGTCGAATGTTGCACAATATTTACCGAGATGAAGAAGAGACAAGAGGTAAGATGTTCTTCTATAGGAGGATGATGAGAATACTATAGACTAATTTTTTAAAGAAAAGGAAAACAAAAAGGACTCTAATACTTTGCATCACAAAGAGAATGTTAGGCATTTTGACGGTCGTCTTCGAGTATAGAATCCAGAGGTTAGCAGTGAATATTTCGGAGACAGTAGGAAAGCGTAGTTCAGGATAGCAGTGGATATCGCAGCAAAGTAGCAGAGCGTAGTACTTCCTTCTGTCATCTTCGCCTGACAATTTGGCACTGGTCATTCGGGTAGGGTAAACAAAAATGGCCGCCTTTATACACGACGGATAGAATGTTCTGCGGCTCCTGATTGGTTAACCTTCTATTGGTAGACTATAAAGGGAGTTAAGTCATTTTAACTTGCTCACTAGTTACATTACATATAAAATTTTGTGTATTTTATGTATTATCATCAAATTTTTATGGTGTGGGGCGCGTTTTGCTAGGTTCCCCTTGAGAGGATGTGGTATTATGGTGGTTGGAGGATTGTTTGGTGATGGACGAGTTCTTGTGGTGAATGGGTAAATTGTAATGTATGAATGGATCGTGAGTCAGATTAGCTAGGTATAAGATAGTTAGTGTTGACCAGCCTCTACCCCTCCCCTTTTCGGCCTCGTGCCACAATTATGTAGACTTCGCATAATAAATATCCTAGTTACATTACATATAAAATTTTGTGTATTTTATGTATTATCATCAAATTTTTATGGTGTGGGGCGCGTTTTGCTAGGTTCCCCTTGAGAGGATGTGGTATTATGGTGGTTGGAGGATTGTTTGGTGACGGACGAGTTCTTGTGGTGAATGGGTAAATTGTAATGTATGAATGGGTCGTGAATCTGATTAGCTAGGTATAGGATAGTTAGTTTGGACCAGCCTTTACCCCTCCCCTTCATCGGCCACGTGCCACAATTATGTATAAAAACATAATAAATCCACTAGTTACATTACATATACACAAAAAACTGTAACAGAGAAAAGTTGAAATTTCTCGAGAGCATAATGAGGAAAGACGGCTTCGAAAAATCTGACCCTCACTGAAAATATTGAAGTCAAGGGGGTCAGACGAATGTAGCACCGAACAAACCTAACAAGTTTGTGAAAGAGGTTGGCAGAAAAAGAATCCTTCGCATCAGTTGGCAGGAGCGCATCACCAACAAAGATGTCCTCTCTCGGACATCTCTACCCAGCATTGAGGCTACAATTGGGTCACCTGTCCAGAATGTGTCCCACTCGATTTTCCACTGAGCATTCTGTTTGGAGACCTCGCCAGCGGCAGGAGGCTGCGCGGAGGACCAAAATGACTCTTCGAGTATCAGTGGAAACTATCTCTGACACTGGTCAACATCGAGACCTGAGATCTGAGAAACCGATGCTGAATATCGGCCTTCCTGGCGTAGGACCATCTGCGAGTGGGAACTGATACTTTTAACGTCCTTCAACATCTCCTCCGTTGAGCACATCACCTATCCAGAATGTGCCCTACTTGACTTTCGCGTATCATCCTGTTTAGAGAACTCGCCAGTGTCAAGAGGCTGTGCGGATGACCAAAAAGACTCTTTGAGTATCGCTGTAAAATCTCCCTGACACTGGCCAACATCGAGACCAGAGACCTGATAAACCGATGCTGAATATCGGCCTTCCTGGCGTAGGACCATCTGCTAGTCGGGATTGAGGCTTTCAAATCCAAACATCAAAATGAAGAGGACCTGCAGCGTGCTGTCAGGAGAGCCCGAGATGTTCGTATGCGAACGATGCCGAGGAGGATGAGTTGGCAGAACAATTATTAAGGGGTTAAAGCCAAAAGGCAAACTATGCAAAGTGATCAAAAGGAGAGGAAGTTTGGGAAAGCCAATTTCGACCGCGTCGTGAAAGGACACGTGACATAGAAAAAGAGAATTTCTTCAAAGATCTGGTGCACCACACACACGCCAATGGATATATATATATATATATATATATATATATATATATATACATTAATATTTGTTTACATTTGATACGCCATGAGCAGTTATGAATGTACGAGATTCATGGAAGATTGACGTTTATAAGCAGTAAATTCGACCTTGCCTACCGAACGCTCCTTTGTGGCCGAGTTGGTTAAGGCACGTCAGCGTAAATGACGGTTCCGTATAGGATGCAGGTTCAAAGGACGAATATTTTCTATGAAAATTTCTCGGACATTCAGGCCGGTAAATGTTATCTAATACTGTTTATTATAAACAGAGCATTTACTTAAATACTTGTATCTATAAAAAGAACGTTAAACATAAAAATGTCTTTAATATATATATATATATATATATATATATATATATATATATATGAGTATAATGAGAAATAGAAGATGTGGGGCGAGAGAAGAAAAGGTGCGTTATAATGTCGACAATGAGGCAGAAGAAGTCAATTAATAATGCGGATCCAATGTAAGGTTCAATAAATCATCCTTGACATTAAAGAGACAAGCTGAAAATCGATGACAGCAAACACGTAAGCCAGACTGTCATGTGTATGTGTGTATATATATATATATATATATATATATATATATATATATATATATATATATGTATATACAGAGTGGGGAAGAGAGGGAGCAGATATAGGCAGGCTTAATATACATGGGTATAAAAAGATATACAATAATTGTATCTTCAAATATACAGAAATGTATTTTACGCATAGCTAGTCAAAATGGCGTGTAAGCAGAGGAAGGTTTTTTTTTTCTCTTTTTCTCTGCTTTTGCAAAAAGCACACTCGTATAGAGATAATTGAATCGGCATAAAACAAGTGACAGGTTGGGATCTATACATTTTTACGAATGGCAACATACACACACACACACACACATATATATATATATATATATATATATATATACTAGCAGCATGGCCCGTGCTTGATTCAAAAATCGTACGACTCATACAGTAATCGCTATCACTTGACTTAAAATATTTTTGCCCTTCCTTGCCTTTAAAGGAGTGCCCTTTGCCGTGCTTATGTTGCGACATGCCTTACTTCTTGCCTGTCTCACACTGCGAATTTTTTCTAAGCTCTATACTAAACATTAAATCTGTTACGAAAAAAAAAATGTAGAAACTTTCCTTAATGATGTCTTTCCCAGTGGCATCCGACGTATCCATTAGATATTGTTAAGGTAGCCGCTGTTAGTAGATATTTTCTGTTCATAGTCTGTATCTGTGTTGTGTAGAAATAGTAATAATTCAATGTCGAGTCGCCTTGAAAACACTGCTTCGACGAAAATGATGCGCAGGCTTAAATTGTTTCATACGAAGTGCTTCTTTTATCTTGAAACGTCTTTTACAATAATATGTATTTAAAATGACAAGGATGTTTGTAGAGGAGCGGCGAATTGGATATGGATATTCTTCCTTAACAAAGTAAAATCACTTAAATGGGTTGTGAGTGTTACATTTTTTTGGATACATATACTAGTGAGCTAGCCAAAATGAGTTGACTCATTTTATAGTCCACCAAGAAAAGGGTTAACCAATCGGAAAGCTCAAAATATTCAATCCGACATGTATAAAGGCAGCCATTTTGTTTTTTTATCCCAAACTATCTTCACTGCCAACCTCTGATATTGAAGACTTAAAGAATTACTTAACAGCCGCTACTTTCTCCGAATCTTCACTGCCAACTTCTGATATTGAACACATTACGGACTTCACTGGATTCTATATTCAGAGACTACAGCAAACATGGGTAACAGTGAGTCATCGACTTAAGGTCTTAGACTCTGGCTAATGCAATTATTTCATTTATTTTCATCATTACAAGAATGAAGATACTGTATCGCACAATGAATTTGAGAAATTCCATTGCCAGTCTTAAATTCAGATTCTATTTTGAGACCAAGTGTTCAGAACTGGGAAGAGCCGGTTTATTCATTTCCCAACTCTACTCAATCCCTCAGAGACCTTTATAAGTATCCTGCCAAAGATCACGTTGAAATTGGCGGTCACCATGCAATCAATATTGCTACATCAATGCTATTTGTTATGGGAAAACTATGCATTATTTTCATTTTATATAACCCAACAATTTTAAGAAAATCTTTGACAACGTGGAAAATGTTTTCTCGTGTAACACGTTTCGTCTTTTAGGACTTCATCAGACTAAAGGGAAGCTTGATGTTATGTGATTACACATGCGTATAAAGAACAGAGAACGCAGAAATGGGTACTGGAAGAGCTTATATGTATTTTCAAAACCAAAATTCACTTATGAATCACAGACTACTGTATCTTTCAGAGATATCATTTTACACCATCATGACAGTTGTTTAAAACTAAGCCGTCCTGAGTATGACTATAAAGTACATCCGAGTTCTGGGTAAGACGATAAACTACATCCGACAGCATGGCTTTCGGGAGATTTTGAGGATCGTGAAACCACGTCTTAATTGCTGATGTTCATAGGTCCACCGTAACTCGGGGTGGTGGCACCTGTTGGGGTCCCATCTGTGGACAGGTGGTTAGCTTCCCAAACTGGGGTCAAAACTCTCTGAAAGCGTAAAAATAAGTTTTATTACCGGCGATGTATTTTTCTAAAAATAATATTACCAGCAATGAATTTCTGAGGAAAAAATTATTATCAGCAATACATTACAAGCAAAAACCAAAATATTACTAGCAATCATTTGTCAAAAAAAATATTGCCAGCAATAAATTTAAAAAACAAAACAAAATATTACTAATAATAAATTTTTGAAGATAAAAATATTACCAGCAATCATTTTTTTAACAAAAATATTACCAGCAATACGCAGAAATTTATTTTTCAAACCCAGAATTCACTTTTGAATAACAAACACTACTTCATCTGTAAACTGGATATCAGGTTACACCATCAGGACTATTGTCTAAAACAAAGCGTCCATCGCAAATCAGCTACTAAAAATGTTCTCATAAACTTCTATTCTCACCATAACAACAAAATAAAATCCAAAATAACTATTTGATTCTATATAAGAGCACTCATAATTTGTAAACCTCAATATGTAGATAAAGAGGAGAAATACACTGAAAGTACTTTTAAGCTCTTCCAGTAACTTAATTACTTCATATTCAACGCGAAACAAAATCCTCGTAAAATATTTCAAAATGTAAGAGTGGATAATTCTGACAAAAACAAACGAATCAAAATATGTTATTCTACCCGCCAAGTCCATCACAACTACAACTGAAAATGATTTATCTATGCATAATATAAAATTTGTTACAACTATTAATAAAAAAAATAAAAAAAATTAATTAATACAAAACAAAATAATAATAAACTAAAACAGGAAGGGGGAATCTATCACCGGCAATGATTACCATAAATAATATATAGGAGAAACTTCAAGAAATTTAAATAAAAGGTAATATATATATATATATATATATATATATATATATATATATATATGTGTGTGTGTGTGTGTGTGTGTGTTTCATTAAAAACGATAGACAGGGTACTACGGTGAAGCTTTTTATTTAATTTTTCTTATGTTCGCACTTCGCAAAAGAGGTTTCTTTTTTGGTCACAGAGTGTGTAAAAACTGTCCAAATGTCCTATACTTCCGAGCGCTTTCGGCTATACTTTTAGACATTATCAAGGATGATTTTATTTTTCAGTTTGTGTCTGCGTTATGAGTATGCTTGTAGTATGCTCTATAAGTGTTTTATTTTCCGAACACGGTTAGCACATTGTGGCCTTGTTCGTAGTTAATGTTGTTAAGATTTGGCTTTTTCTTTTTTATTATTAGGGCTTCCATTATTTTTAATATTTTTCTTACAAGTAGATGAGGTTATTATATTTGTATCTAATATAATAGCCTCATAATTTGTTATCGATAGTTGGGGAATTTATTGCTATAAGTGTAGGTTCATCATTAATAATTATTCTAATGGTATTTCCGTACTTGCAATCATGAATGATCTAAGAGGAACCAAATGATGAAATTTTGAGATAAATACTTAGTACAAAGGTTGCAAAAGTTTGTTTTTTTTTTCTGTCAGAGCATATCAATTTTTAGCAGGTTATTTATTGCCGAATTTCCTTATGGAGTAGGTTATTACAAAGTCACTAATTACACAGTCATTTAAAGACTACAAAATATCACATTGCTTTTCTTTAATAGGGTTTCTCGTATTTTCAGGCCGATAGACGAAAATAAATTAATATACTATTTAATAAAAAACCAGGTCGTCTACTCAAATATGAGAATCTACAAGGTTTAAAGTGATAAAAAAAACGCTGTCAGATTAATAAACAAAAAAAAAATCCATTATTTCTTTAGAAAATTACTTTGTTTACTTTTGGATACGAAACTGAAAAGATATGGTCATTTCGAGAGAGTCTATAACAAGAAGGATTTTGCTTAAAGGCATTGTTCAGACCTTGATTAATTAGCAACCCTTCTTTGTGACAGAGTCGGTTCAGACACGTTGAATTTAACGGCAGTTTCCGTCTGTCCAGGGAGACACGGTTTCGGATTTTTTCTTTAAAAGTACTTCTCGAATATTCAGACCGAAAGACGAAAATTAATATATATATATATATATATATATATATATATATATATATATATATATATATATATATATATATATATATATATACTGTTTAATAAATAATGAAGCGTCGACCCAAATATACCACTAAAAACAACGTTTAAAGTGATACAAATTTGTCGGGTTAATAAACAAAAAACAGCTTATCCCAAAATTGAAAATTAAAGGCGACCTTGCGGATTCATTTTAATTAAAATTCCTGGATGAATATTTGCTGCCTAAATATAATTTATAACAGACAAACCCGAAAAATTTACAGGTTCTGTCTGATTTGTGTGTGTGTCTGTGTGTGTGTGTCTGTGTGTGTGTGTGTGTGTGTGTGTGTGTGTGTGTGTGTGTGTACCCAATTATCTGTCTGTTTGTCTGCCTGTCTATCTATCTGTCATGTTTGTTTACAAATATCTATTTTCATATTTAAGTCTTTACAAAATTATCGAACTCAGTCTGTTCATATCTATCTATCTATCTATCTATCTATCTATCTATCTATCTGTCTGTCTGTCTATCTATAGATACATACAGGTTCAGGCAGATCTATCTATCTATCTATCTATCTATCTATCTATCTATCTATCTATCTATCTATTCATTCTCTTTGAGTTCGTCCATAACTATCTATTTTCATATCTATTTAAGTCTTTATAAAACTAATTCAATCTATCTATCTATCTATCTATCTATCTATCTATCTATATATATATATATATATATATATATATATATAGAGAGAGAGAGAGAGAGAGATAATATTAGTGGTAAATATACACATACATATGCAAAATATATAAATATATGTACATAGGTGCATACACATACATGTATCTTTTTTAAATAAAAAATTCCGAGAGGATAGAATCCAGGTAGAACTCAATGTCCAGGGCAGAGTAAGGATATAATAAAAAGGCTTAAACATTAATATTCCATGGTCATGGAATACTAGTGTTTAAGCCTTTTTATTTTATATATACATATATATATATATATATATATATATATATATATATATATATATATATATATATATATATATATTAGTAATAATCTTATAAGTATAAGAAATTATACTCGTTCGGAAAACATTCGTTGTCTTGATTTGCAAATAATCAAACCAATACCAAAAGGGAAAAATAGTATAAAAAAAAAGAAAGAACAAAGAACATGTACATTAGCCGAAAGTAATCGTCCAGCATACGAGTCTAGAGTCCAAAGAAAAAAATCCCGGTACGAGTAAGCAAAATAACTAAATAAAGTGATCAATACAGTAAGTAGAGTAGACTTAGTTAAACCTAGAGAGCCAGACAAACCTACCAAGGTTTCACCTTAGCGGATCGTCAGGGAAGTTATCTATCTATCTATCTATCTATCTATCTATCTATCTATCTCAGTCTGTTCATATATGTCTGTCTGTCTGTCTGTCTGTCTATCTATCTATCTATCTATCTATCTATCTATCTCAGTGTATTCCTATCTATCTATCTATCTATCTATCTATCTCGGTCTGTTCGTTTGTATCTATTTCTATCTATCGCAACTTCATATCTATCCATCCATCTATCTCATTTTGTTCATAGCTATCTATGTTCATATTTATTTAAGTCGTTACAAACCTATCTAATTCAGTCTGTTCCTATCTATCTATCTATCTATCTATCTCACTGTTCATATCTGTCTGTCTGTCTATCTATCTATCTATGTCAGTCTGTTCATATCTATCTATCTATCTATCTATCTATCTATCTCAGTCTGTTCATATGTATCTATCTCTATCGTAACTTCATATCTATCTATCTATCTATCTATCTATCTATCTCATTTTGTTCATAGCTATCTATTTTCATATCTATTTAAGGCTTTACAAACCAATATTACTCAGTCTGTTTCTATCTATCTATCTATCTATCTATCTATGTCTTTTGTTTTTTACCTGTCTCAATTATTATTTATTTACTCTGTCATATCTTCCACACGCCAGCTACCTTCTTTCACCATCTATTTTTCTACCTTTCTTATTCTTCATCCTCCATCCATTATATTCTGAGGTTTTGTTTTCCGTTTTCTATGTTTTTTCCCGCTTTTTTTCAAGTTTCTTTCGGCTGCATATTTTTTCCTTCATTTTTATGATAATAAACGGCGCTTCTTAATACGCATAAAAAAATTGAAGTATCGAACTGACCTAAATCATTTTCTGTTTTAAAGCCGAGAAGTGACAATAAATATACCCAAATGCCTGGTTGTTTATTCCATTTATTCACTTACCTACACCCATATCTCATTTAAGAGTAGAAAACACTTTTTTTTTCTTCCTAAAATGTCTGTAAATATATGTTCACCAATATTTAGTCACTAGTAGTCATGCGCCAACATTATAATGTTCTGATTTCTGTTTTTGGACGCGTTTCAATAACGATACAACAACAGCACATCCTAGCGTGATTTTTGTTAGCGCATTACGAACTAATCGAATTAAGCTAGAACTTATACGCTATGCTGGCTGTTGGCGTATCGTTACTGGAACGTGTCTAGGAACGGAAAGCGTAAAAATAGCGCTTAAAATAATACTTTTCTTTAAGCCATTACGTTTAGCCTTATATTGCAGTTTTTATACTTGAAATGACGCAGTACAGAGCTGAAGACGCACTTGAAGTGAATGGATTAGTGTTAGAATCTTGAATGGAGTCCGTGTTAAGCATGGAAGATCATGTTTTAGGAAAGGAATCTCATGAAGATAATGATTGACCTTTTGACTTGAAGAAGCTGAGTTCATAGTGTTCAAGAGAACCACCGATGCGGGATCCATTATTTATTATTGTTCGCTCAACACAAATGCGTGAGAATCACTCAAGGTAGAGTGTTTCTGAAAAAGGATGTTGTAAGGGTGTAAAGGAGTATTAAAACATTCATAATTTGAGGTATGTAACATAGAATTTCTGAGATGAGGTATTATGTACACTATTTACATTATTCGGATTATTGTCCCCATCTTTGTCGCCATATTTATTACAACATTTCGGCCTTTCAGTATCTGTCTATATTTCTGAGATGAGGTATTATGTACATTTTTTACATTATTCGGACTATTGTCCTCATCTTTGTCGCCATATTTATTACAACATTTCGGCCTTTCAGTATCTGTCTATATTTCTGAGATGAGGTATTATGTACACTATTTACATTATTCGGACTATTGTCCTCATCTTTGTCGCCATATTTATAACAACATTTCGGCCTTTCAGTATCTGTCTATATTTCTGAGATGAGGTATTATGTACACTATTTACATTATTCGGACTATTGTCCTCATCTTTGTCGCCATATTTATTACAACGATTCCGACCTTCAGTATCTGTCTATATTTCTGAGATGAGGTATTATGTACACTATTTACATTATTCAGACTATTGTCCTCATCGTTGCTGCCATATTTATCACAACGTTTGGACCGTTGTACGCTCCGACCTTCTTCAGGTGGTTGGAACTTGAACAATCTACCCCAGCGAGCGAAATAAAGGGTTCAGTTCGACATTCCAACCACCTGAAAAAGGCCGGAGCGTACAACAACTGAAACGTTGTGATAAATATGGCGACAAAGATGAGGACAATAGTCTGAATGATGCAAATTGAGGACTGTAATTGTTTGTTAAATTGATAGCAGACCCTAGAATATTTTCAGTAATGAACAGGTAAAAAAAAAAAACAAATGTCGAATTGGATGACCGTACCTTCTTTCTTCCTTTTTATATCAATAAACCATTCTATGGCTTCTGCTCTTCTATACCACTAGTTAATTCCTAGAATATCTTTCGCATATTTTCAGCCGCTTTCAAAAATGATTTTGCTAATTTTACCGATATTATTTTTAGTTACGTTGAATAATTGGTATTTTTGGTTCTTTAGGAAATTAGTTTTGTGGTCTTTAATTATAATGGATGTTTACTGTTTCTGGAATTTATAAAACCTATCAAAATTTTTTTAATTCAGTGGTTATTTTCTTGACTTCACTATTGACATTATTGGGTGCCTTTTTGTAGAAATTATTAATTTCCTTGTTAATGGATTTATGGTCTGCATCGACTTGCTAATGGCTACCCGTCTTGTCTGTTTTGATGATTATTTTTTGATCATAGCAACGTTCTTTACCCATTTTTCTGTAGCTTGTTACTAATATTAGCGAATTTAATTGTGTCCATTACGGAGGATAGAACTTTTCCGAAGTTCAATAATAGACGACATGTGAAATAATCGCTATTTTGGGTTGTCTAGGAAATTATATTTGTGGTCTTTAATTCTAATGGATGCTTACATTTTATGGAATTTATAAATCCTTTCATCAATTTTTAATACAGTGGCTTTTTTCTTGACTTCACCATCGATGTTAATTTCCCAGTTGTTGGGTGTCTTTTTATATTAGGTTGGTGCCAAAATAATGACGTAATAATGTCGTTTTTTGACGTTAAAAAATACGTCAAAAAACGACATTATTACGTCATTATTTTGGCACCAACCTAATATTAGGTTGGTGCAAAAATAATGACGTAATAATGTCGTTTTTTGACGTTAAAAAATACGTCAAAAAACGACATTATTACGTCATTATTTTGGCACCAACCCAATACAACTTATTAATTTCTTTGTTAATAAATTTGTGGTACATATAAATATCATAGATTTCGGAATAGTTACCCGTCTTGTCTGCTTTTAGAATTATTATATCTGAATTGCTGAAACATCCTTTTGCATTGAATGCTGTAAATCGTTGTTAGTTTTAGAGAATTTAGTTTTGTCTATTACCGAGAATAGATCCTTCTCGAAGTCCAATAGTTGTTCGTCGCGTGGCGCTGATTTGGGGGACTTAAATCAATAGAGCTTGCCATCTTTGAAATTGTTACACTTGTTCTTAGCTTTAAAGAAGAAGGGTTTCTACCTTATTCTTTTTATGACGATCTCCATCTTCTGCAAAAAAAACAAAAAAACAAAAAAAAAACCTTTTATCTTTTTATTTAATAGCTATGTTATATTGATGTTATTTTCCCATTTATTGGGTGCCATTTTGTAGAAATTATTAACCTCTTTGTTAATGGATTTATGGTCCCATATCTGCATCGACTTTCTAATGGCTACCCGTCTTATCTGCAGTGATGTTCATTTTTTGATCATAGCAACGTTCATTATCCTTTTTTTCTGTAGATTGATGCTAATATCAGCGAATTTAATTCTGTCCATTACGGAGAATAGATCTTTTTCGGAGTAAGAGTAATCAGTATTTTGAGTTGTTTAGGAAATTAGTTTTGTGTTTTTTTAATTGTAATGGATGCTTAGTGTTTATGGAATTTTTAAATCCTATCATCAATTTTTAATTCAGTGGCTATTTTCTTGGCTTCACTATTAATGTTATTTTCCCAGATATTCAAAGAATGGTTTCCACCTCATTCACGAGCTTATTTATTAGGTTAGTGCAAAAATAATGTCGTTTTCTCACATAGTAACATATGTGAGAAAACGACATTATTTTTAATAATAAAAGGGGTCAGCTTCTATGATCTTTTGTCAGGAATACTGATTTTTTTAGTGGAATAGTCCAGATTAATTGGTTCCATATTTCGATAAGGTTAAGATACAATTTATATATATATATATATATATATATATATATATATATATATATATATATATATATATATATATATATATATATATATATATAAGAATATAAGAAATATAGCTTTAAGATATGCTACACGTAGTAAAAACAGAACCAGTGAATAAACTTATACCAAAGCATTATTGCACTTTACTCTGACTAATCGTCTACTGACGGATTTATCGGTTGCTTTTTATACCTCCTAGATCTTAAGGGGAGGTAACTCATGATTTATCAGTGCACTATATTTATGGAAATATAATATATATTAATATCAGAGATACAAATCATATAAATATAAAAAGTTTCAGGCTAAACTAATCTTCAGGCCTGTCGATTGCGTGTAGCCTGCAACAGTTTGTCGTCTTCGAGTACTGGCTTCAATGTTCAATTTATATATATATATATATATATATATATATATATATATATCCAATATATATATATCGCCAATCCCTAGCAAAAAAAAGTCGCCTTCCTAGCAAATCGACAATTCAGACACGGATCTCATTTTTCGAAAGCAAACATTCTAATCACTCGGTCTTGTGTACATTAGAAATACTTATATTTTGCATATAAAAAGCGGAAATATTATTATATATTTGAATTATTTTAGACCAGACGAAATAGGTCAGTAAATAAATATATTTACATATGTAACAATAGTTTGGCATATATATATATATATATATATATATATATATATATAGATATATATGAAAAGTGTGTGTATATAAATATAAATAAATATATATATGTATAATTATTTATATATTATATGCGCGATACTTATTAGAAAGCGCTCAATATCAGAAATAGAGCTAACATATTTGGTTGGATTGATGTGAGTTTGTGACCCTGGGTTTCACGCTTTTGCGATCGCAAAAGCGTGAAACCCAGGGTCGCAAACTTACATCAATCCAACCAAATATATATATATGTGTGTGTGTGTGTGTATGTATGTATATATAAATAAAAAGATATATATATATATATATATAAAGAAAAGAACAGTAAGATATATAATCCGGTGTTCTTATAGATATTTTTACTTTTACAAAATAGTGCACAATGTAAATTTTACAGAGCATTAATATTACAAATTAATTGATTTAAAATATATTTTTTTTTGCTACACAGTTCTAACCATGTTTCAAAAATGGAAGCTAAAATCCCCGAATTTAATTTTGTAATTAAATTAAAGACATTAGTTCCATTTCATCCTCAAGCGAATTTTGGAGTGAACCAAGTTCGAATTCCAGTCGAATGCATTACATTCATTTACGTGCTAATACCTTTGTGAAAGGTATGAATTCTCTTCTTCTCCCTCTAGCTCAGGGTAAATAGCAGGGCACACTGGGTTCTATAGCCTTGGATGGCAACTGGTCTAGGAGAAGGCTAACTCTGAATTCAAAACCAGCGGAGGGTCGTTTGTGGTAGCTTGATCACCGATATTAGGCACTTTTCAATAAGTACCGCATATATATATATATATATATATATATATATATATATATATATATATATATATAAAGAAATATAGTCTTAAGGTGTGCTATATTTATGGAATAAAGTGATCAATATCAGAGATAGAGCGTGTGTAAATATAAAAGTGAACATAGAAGTCAACACTTAGAGGCGACAGTCTGTTTCATGCTATATGCAATCGACAGGTCACCTGACGATTGCATATAGCATGAAACAGACTGTCGCCTCTAAGTGTTGACTTCTATGTTCACTTTTATATATATATATATATATATATATATATATATATATATATATATATAATTATTTAAAAATATGATTCCAACGCTTCATAAGAGTTCTTATGAGAACTCTTATGTAGTGTGTTTGAATCATATTTTTAAATAAATAATTATATTTAAGCTCTACTTTTGTATCGAGCACTATTTTTTTAAAATAATAACTGAAATACTAAGGAACATTAGATTATTTATTTTTACACACACACATATATATATAAATATATAATGCAATATAAATCCTCTATTGTCAGATAACATAAAGACGTCGACTTCCTAAAAATCGACCTGAGTGAGATTCGAACCCGATTCTCTTGGTCGGAAGGCTAACCCTCTCCATATGTGTACTTATACATGAATGCATACACGAACACAAATCCCACAAGCACAAATTTACATATTAATGTGTACGTGATTGTAGAGATTGAGTTTTCCTGTGCATGTGCTTTTTTTTCAATATGGAAAAAATATGAAAAAAAAAAACAAAAAAAAAAACAAGTTTAAGCCATAAACTGCTTATTAAGTCAGCAAACGATATCTCCCCACCCACCCTCAAGAAAAAAAAATAATTGAAATAATCCTCCATATAAGAAATAATACATTTTTTTTTTCCTGATTTAGATAAGATTTTTCCCCCAGATGGGTTAAGGTTAGATGAAATTGTTTAAAGAAATTGAATAAAACAGAAAATAATCTGACATTTTTTTTTCTTCTGTGCTTTCTAAATAAATTCATTGCCATACGAGGTTTCCATGTCAGCTCATAGTCTTTCGTCTTCGAATTCTCCTAGATTCCATTAAAACGGTAGAAGTTAAGCGTTTATTTCCCTGAAGGTCGATAGACAGATCGAATGCACTTAGTTCGAACATCAGCTTACAGATTTTATGAAATACCTTGTGTTAGTTAGAAATCAACGTAGAATTAAAAGCAAAATATAAACTCCAAAGGGGTACAAATAATTTAAGACAATCACTCAAAGATCGTATTTAAATTCGACTTACTCTCTTTCTCTCTCTTTCTCTCTCTTTCTTTCTTTATCTCTTTTTTCTTTCTTTTTTCTTTCTTTCTTTTTCTTTCTTTCTTTTTTCTTTCTTTCTTTTTCTTTCTTTTTTCTTTCTTTTTCTTTCTTTCTTTTTCTTTCTTTCTTTTTCTTTCTTTTTTCTTTCTTTCTTTTTTCTTTCTTACTATCTTTATATCTTGCATTTTGTCTTTATTTCTCTGTTTTTCTTTCTTCATCTCTTTCTTTCTCAATATCTTCCCTTCAATCTTTCTTTTTTTACCTTTCTTTCTATTTTTCTCTTTTACTTTTTATCTCTCTCTCTCTCTCTATTTCTCTTTCTTGATCCCATTCATTCTCGATTTCTTTCTTTCTAATCTTTTAAATATTTATTTCTCTCTCTCTCTCTCTCTCTCTCTCTCTCTCTCTATCTATCTTAATATATTTCACTTCCTCCTTCTCTCTCCCTGTATTTCTCTCTATTACTCTTTCTCACTCTATTTCTTTCCCAATTGCTTTCTTCAAAGTTTTCTTTCTCTATTTCTTTAATCTTTAGTTCTCTCTCTCTGTGTCTCTGTCTCTCTCTTTCATTTCCCGGTTTATTTTTCTATCTCTTTATTCTAACATTCACTTTCTCTGTGTTAATTGCTTTCTATTTCTCTCTCTGAACCTGTTTTTCCTCATCCTCTCTACTCCCCCTCTCTTTCCCTCTCTTTCTCTCATTCCCACCCTATGAAAAGTAGATGCGAGGACTCAGGAAAAGAACATGTCCGGACAATGCATCGGGAAGCATGAGTATTTTGAATACTCCAGCTACCTAGCGAGCTAGCTAGCTAGCTAGCTAGATATGAACGGACTCAGATAGATAGATAGATAGATAGATAGATATGAACATACTGAGATAGATAGATAGATAGATAGATATGAACAGACTGAGATAGATAGATAGATAGATAGATAGATAGATAGATATGAACAGACTGAGATAGATAGATAGATAGATAGATAGATAGATATGAACAGACTAAGATAGATAGATAGATAGATAGATAGATATGAACAGACTGAGATAGATAGATAGATAGATAGATAGATAGATAGATAGATAGATAGATAGATAGATATGAACAGACTGAGATCGATAGATAGATAGATAGATAGATATGAACAGACTGAGATAGATAGATAGATAGATAGATATGAACAGACTGAGATAGATAGATAGATAGATAGATAGATAGATAGATAGATATGAACAGACTGAGATAGATAGATAGATAGATATGAACAGACTGAGATAGATAGATAGATAGATAGATAGATAGATAGATAGATAGATAGATAGATAGATAGATAGATAGATAGAATGAATAACGTCCGTGATGCCCATATTTGAAAATAAATTCAAGAGATGCTACAATTTGAACCCGGGTAACAACACTCCAATCACGGTAGATGTTGTCACGAGTCATTTCTCACGGGAACGGTTTAAATATATTTATTCGTTCCTTAGTTGACTTGATAAAGAAATACATCTTTTCTGCTATAGAAAAAAAAGCTTAGGAAAGAACAATTATGCAGATTTCTACATAGACATCGACATAGCATCGTGACTGAAAGTTTCACGACTTAAGCGATCACCAGATGAGGTGGTACTCCTCTTTATATAGGTCACTGGAGGCGTAGGGTAGTAGTCGGATGAGAAAAAACGGTTTATTTATGTGTTTAGGGCTAATGTCTTCAGATTTTGTATAATTCCGACCTTGAGTAGGAATTATGTCTATTTTTTTTATTTATTTTGTTTATAGATTTTCATTTCTTTTCCATTTATCTATTTATCCATTATTTCAATATTTTATACTTTTCGATTCTAAAGATTGGGGTACGCTTTTAATAAAAGTTTCGTCCTGGGTAAGACCTTAAACTACATCTGCATCCTGAGTAAGATTTTAAACTACATCGGCGTCCTGGGTAACACGATAAACTGCATCCAACAGCAAGGCCTCTGATCAGGAGGTTTTGAAGAGGGTGGAACCACCTCTTAATTGCTGGTGTTCTCAGGTCCACCCTGACCCGGCTCTGGGCAAATAGTTAACTATTATCAGCAATACATTTTTGAAAAAAAAAAATTATTACCAGCAATACAATTTTTAATGTAATTAATTAGTAAAAATACATTTTTGGCAAAAAAAAAAAATATTACCAGCAATAAAAAAAGTTGTCGGCATTAAATAACCAATTGAATTTGATATCGTGCAAAACAAAATAAACCAGACCAATCAAACCAAAGAATACATATGGGGTATGCTTTTAATAAAAATTTATGAATTTTAAGTAGTGAAATGAAACTTGTGTAGAAGGGAGATTGCCACCGAAAATATACAATTATATATATATATATATATATATATATATATATATATATATATATATATATATATATATTGAACAATAAAAAAAATTAAAAATTAAAATCTTTAGACACACTGGGTTGTAGATTAATATTCTTTCGTTTTTTTTATTATTCCATTTAGATTCCTCTTATAATGTAATAGTGTATATAATACCTCATCTCAGAAATATATATATATATATATATATATATATATATATATATATATATATATATTTATATATATATATATATATATATTTAAGTTATAAGGAACTTGGTAAACCGAATTGGTAAATCCAAAGAGGATGAAATCCTGAGAGCTCAATGTGAGGACAGAGCTAATATGTAATGAAAAACAAACCACTTTAAAGTACCATTACGATAATTTATTTCACCTAAATCCTTTTTTAAGGATTCAGGATCATCAAGTAAAACTTCCAACAACGAATTGAGAAAAAAAATGGGATTAGAAATTGGTGGGTAGTGTAATTTTTGTAATTTAATAGAGGGGGTTGAGAGTGGTAGTTAAACAGACAATATAAAGTATAGGGAGGGGTTAATTTTATATCTCTCTTAAGTATGTTTTATATTCGAGTAGGAGGAGTGACAGAACCATGACCTCTTTAGATGGTTAATAAAACGGAAATGAATTGTAGAAAATGTATACAAGTGAGTCTTATGGTAAAGAGAGAGATAGGGGGGGGAAAGAGAGATGGAGTTGTTATAATTTTGTTTTAACAAAATTATGTAAAAGATAGTTTACAATGTTTGATAGAAAATTCGATGTCTGAAAAAAAATTTTGTTATTAACTTAAATGTTTAATTTTTTAAGTAAATAGTTTCAGGACTAAATATAACTATTATTGTAATAAACATATTTATCTAGGACATAAAGAAATATTTAAAATTTTAATAGTTTATTCACCCGACTAATTGTATTTCCACAATATAAAAAAAAAAAAAAAACAATAACATCTATTTTAATATTTAAAATTAATTTATGAATGTAATTTATTTATTATATTGGTAAACTAAATTAAAGATTAGGTTTCATTATTTAATAGAATTTGAGGGTAATATTAATTTTCATTTATTCATATATGTCTCACAAATGTATTCATGTGAATCCCTACATACATACGATCATTAACAAGTCAAAAAAAAACAAAAAAAAAAAAAAACATAGAAACACTTGAGATAATTTACACAAAAATTCATTTATCCCCGTACATAAACTATATATACATTTTACAATCTTTATCTATATTTCAAAATATATATAGATTTCACAGTTAAAATTTAATTTTATCAATGTGATTTCGGAAGTGTTTAATTTTAAAGGAATTTAGCTAATATTATTACTATTATTAATAGTCAAAGAATGGTATATTTAAATTTAAATTAAATTAAATTTACTTAAAAAATTAAACATTTAAGTTAATAACAATTTTTTTTTCAGACATCGAATTTTCTATCAAACATTGTAAACTATCTTTTACATAATTTTGTTAAAACAAAATTATAACAACTCCATCTCTCTTTCCCCCTCCCCCCTATCCCTCTCTTTACCATAAGACTCACTTGTATACATTTTCTACAATTCATTTCCGTTTTATCAACCATCTAAAGAGGTCATGGTTCTGTCACTCCTCCTACTCCAATATAAAACATACTTAAGAGAGATATAAAATTAACCCCTCCCTATACTTTATATTGTCTGTTTAACTACCACTCTCAACCCCCTCTATTAAATTACAAAAATTACACTACCCACCAATTTCTAATCCCATTTTTTTTCTCAATTCGTTGTTGGAAGATTTACCTGATGATCCTGAATCCTTAAAAAAGGATTTAGGTGAAATAAATTATCGTAATGGTACATTAAAGTGGTTTGTTTTTTATTACATATATATATATATATATATATATATATATATATATATATATATATATATATATATATATATATATATATATATATATATATTTCTGAGATGAGGTATTATATACACTATTACACTATTCGCACTATTTTCCCCATCTTTGTCGCCATATTTATTACAACGTTTCGGCCGTTGTAGTCTCCGGCCTTCTTCAGGTGGTTGGAATGTTAAGCAGATCATTTCCTAGTAAACCGACAGCCCGACAAGAGCACATGAGATTTGATTATAGTGGTGAAGTCTTCGTGCAGGACCATCCAGACTTTTTGAAGGGCCCAATACAGAGACCTGGTGCACTACGTGCCACAAGGTCCCCAAATGACCCTCCGCAGGTTTTGAATTCAGTGTTGTCCTCCTCCTAGACCAGTTACCATCCAAGGCTATAGAACCCAGCCTGTCCTGCTATTTTAGCCATAGCTGGAGGGAGAAGAAATGATTCAAAAATTTCATTCATGTTATATTCAGCATTTCTACTCCAGAAATTTGGAGCTAGGCCATAATGTAATCGTTTTGTTACTCATCAGATGCTGTTAGCAATCGGCTGTTGATTTTCTCGTTTTCGTAAAAAAAAAAAAATTCTATATGCTTTTTATTGATGACATTTTGATTTATACTTCTTGGTTATGTGCGTAAGTGCACATGTTTATTCATAGTCAAATACATACATACATACATACATACATACATACATATATATATATATATATATATATATATATATAAATTCATGAATCATTCATACAAAAAACAAATATAGAGGTTAATGATTTAAATGGCGAGAATACATCGTCGCAAACAATATAAATAAGTTACATCAACCTCGAACCTGTATATGAATATGATCTCCGTTTATAAATTCCAGTTGCATAAGGTCATTTTAATTTTACAAGCTTTCGTCTGTTTCTACAGGCATCATCAGGTATGGAAGTAGATTTTGTTCTTGTTTTTACTTCTCAGTAATAAGGGGACAACGAAAATAGAAATTTAATCCGAAAAAATGCTTTGAGAAATGTGTTGTTGTTTTGGAACGTGCGGTCGCAACGCTGAGTTTGAATTTAAATTTTAAGGTTCTGCGTTTTTGTACAAATATAGCAATAAGAAAATTCTTTTTTACTGGTAGATTTTCCGTGAATATGACATGAAATATAATGTAAAATTAAAAAGTCCTTATGCAACTGGAATTTATAAACGTGGATCATATAATTCATATACAGGTTCGGGGTTGATGTATCGTATTGAAATTGTTTGCGACGATGTATTCTCGCCATTTAAATCATTAACCTCTATATTTGTTTTTTGTATGAATGATTCATGAATTTATAAATTATATTTGCACCTTGTAATTGAAATTAATATATATATATATAAATCCGACTCTAGCCTGAAGATCCGTTTAGGTGAAACCTAGGTAGGTTTACATGGCTTCTTGGGATTATCTTAGGTTATCGCTCTACTTAGTGTATTGAGCACTTTACGTAGATGTCTTTTTATTCGTTTTCGTTTTTTTTTTCTTTGGAATTTGAACACTGGACGATTGTTTTCGCCTTGGTTTAATGTTCTTGGTTCTTTCTTTTTTATTCCTCATTTTTTTCCCCGGGTACAGATTTGTCTTACTGCAAGTTGAACTATCTGAGGTTTTTTCCAACCCTTTATATATATATATATATATATATATATATATATATATATATATATATATATATATAGAGAGAGAGAGAGAGAGAGAGAGAGAGAGAGAGAGAGAGAGATAGCTTATGCAAAACTAGGTAATCCGTATGTGTAGACCCAAGGAGGATGATATCCGGAGAGCTCAATGTAAATTCAGAGCAAATATGTTTGAATAAAATATAGACCACTCTAAGATTCGATGTAATAAATTATTTCACCTTTTCAAGGGCTCTGGATCACCAGACTTTACTACAAATCAGACCTAAAAATTCAAAAAGAAATTGGAAAATATTTTCCGATTTCTTTTTGAATTTCTGATGAATTGGATCGTGATTACGATTCCAATGTAATAAATTATAACTATGGAATATTAGTGTTTGAGTCTTTTATATTATATTCTTACTCTGTCCTGGATTCTATCCTCTTGGGGATTTAGATATATATATATATATATATATATATATATATATATTAGAATTAAATTGAATTAAAGTATTTAATTCTAATAATTATATTGAAGTTTTCGGCTCTTGTTTTGAAACATGAGAAATCTTATGTAGCGTGTTGGAATTATATTTTTAAATAAATAATTATATTTATGCTCTATGTCTGTATCGAGCACTATTTTTTTTTAAAATAATAAGAACAATATTAAAGAACTTTGGATTATTTACCTAACGAGTTCTTTCCTATTTTCTATATATTTGCACACACACACTCACACACACACACACACACACACACACACACACACACATATATATATATATATATATTGACCACTAATATTATATACATGGAATTCGTCTTTTATTCGTGAAGTATATATATTGACCACTAATAATATATATATATATATGTATATATATATATATATATATATATATATATACGCATAGGTATGGTTTACTTGGTAAGACACTTACTCGATGTGTGCACGCCAAAAATTACCCATTGGCTGATAAGACATCATGGTGACTTTTACATCGGCGTTCTTAAAAATAAAAGAGAAAAGGACGAGAAAATGATTTCCATGACATTCAAATACGAAAGTTACAGTCGTTACATTGTCTCTGTGTCTCTATTGTATTTAAATACGAAACTAGCTGACGCCAAACAAAATGAATTTACATTATTACAGATTTACTGAGTTACTGAGGTAATATTTACACACACAAACCCATACACACACATATGTATATATATATATATATATATATATGTATATATATATATATATACACACACATATGTATATATATATATATATATATATATATATATATATATATATATATGTATATATATATATATATGAAGAAATATACTCTTAAGTTTGCTATACATATGAGATAAAGTGCTCAATATCAGAGATAGAGCGTGTGTAAATATAAAAGGAAACAGCGGAGTCAGCACTCAGAGGCGACAGGCTGTTTCATGCTAGACGGAATCAGCAAGCCACATGTGTTGAGTTTTTCCCGACTTTCTATATATACGATTAGCCTGACGATTGCGTCTAGCATGAAACAGTCTGTCGCCTCTGAGTGTTGAGTTCAATGTTCACTTTTATATATATATATATATATATATATATAAACTAAGAACAAAAACAACAGGATTTTCCCAACCATGCAACAACAAAAGAAGTTTATGTTGCAACCATGTTGAAAACACGAATTCATTCACTAACTCAATCACTAAATCTACTTTCAAAATCTACCACGATTCTAACTGTAGAAGCCATAACATAATTTACCTCCTAGAATGCACACTATGCCAGTAACAATATGTAGGAAAATCTGAATGGCCTTTTCACTACAGAATTAACAATTATCGTAAACGAATTAAGTCGACTCCCCATGAAAAATTGTTACCTGTAGAACAACATTTCCGCCTGGAAAAACACGATTTCAAAACCCATGCCAAATTCACTATAATTGAGAGAATAGAAAAGTTCAGAGCATATAACATTAGAAAGATTTTAGAGTCGCATGAAAATAAGTGGATACAACGTCTAAAAACAAAATATCCAGCCGGGCTAAATCACAAATTTAACAATATATAGATATAAATCAACAAATAAAAAAAACTACCCACATTTCTCACCCACACAAGACAGACAGGCTTACGGAGGTGTGGAGGCCTCACACATATACACTCACCCACACGAATATACACACTTACACACATCATACGCACTTACTCCCTAATGAGCCAAATGATAACACACACCCACAGCAATAAACACGCTTACACATATCATACTCACTCACTCCCTAAGAACCAAGAGACACATCCCCTCACCAAGTCCAATAAAACTGTCAAACTGACCAGAGAATTCATAGCAGCATGTATCTATCCAGCTTTTATCTCAAATAACAACTTAAAAGAGACTGTTTGACCAACACAAGGAATGTTAAAAGATTCATGTTAAAAAGATAAAAAAAATAAAAAAACAAATGAAAACTACAGACAAAAGTTCATTTTCTCCATCAAGACATTCATTTCTGTAGTTTAGTGCTAGCAGCAAGCAGAAATATTTCTCCTCCCGATGATGGCCATTTCGGCCGAAACTAGTCGAGGAATCTAAATGGAATAATAATAAAAAAACCAAAGAATATTAATCTACAACCCAGTGTGTCTGAGGATTTTAATTTTTTAATTTTTATTGTTCAATATATATATATATATATATATATATATATATATATATATATATATATATATATATATATGTCAGGGGTAGTGAATTGTCATATCTTTTGAAATTTCTGGCTTTTATTTTAATAATTTCTAAAATACTATGGTTCAAATCTTAATCATTTTGACAATTTGGCTTTTAAACTATTTGGACATTTAGCTGTAACACCATATATATATATATATATATATATATATATATATATATATATATATATATATATATATATATATATAAAAGTGAACATTGAAGTCAACATTTAGAGGCATGGCGATTGCGTCTAGCATGAAACAGCCTGTCGCCTCTAAATGTTCACTTTTATATATATATATATACATACACATATACACACACATATATATATATATATATATATATATATATATATATATAGAGAGAGAGAGAGAGATAGATAGATAGATAGATAGATATGAGGAGAGAGAGAAAAGGTATTGATCTACGCCACTATGTATTCTATTTAGATGATGATTTTACAATGAGTTGAAAACACATGAACAAATATCCACCACCCCCCGCCAAAAAAAAAAAAATAACTTTTACAGAAAAAGATTAATTATAACCAATTTGATAATTTTCATCATTTGATCGATTGGCATCGCTTTCGAAAAGAGTCACGTGACAGACTCAGATTGAATTTCTTTGAGTGCCGTCGGAACCTGAGTTCTACTGTCACGAAAACCACAAGCACTGGAGAAAAAAAAAAAAAAGAAAAAAAAAATTCTATTTCAACAATCTTAAGACTTTACACATTCAAGTGGTTTGACTTGTAAAAACGCTATTCCAAATGACTAACAATCATCTCAAAATAACTGACAGATTCTGTAAAAGAGTAAAAAAGAGATTTAGGTTTAAATAATTATATGGAATTCGTCTTTTAAACGTTAAGAAAGAATGAAAGAAAATAAGACAGAAACGAAAGGAAGTCAATAAGAATGAGAGAGAGAACGACAGACATACGAAAGAAAGAGAAAAACGACGAAAGAAAAAAGACAATAGGAAAGTGTGAAGCAAAAGATGAAAGAAAGGCAATAAGAAAGAAACGACAGACGAATGAAGGGCAATGAGAAAAGTGAACGATAGAAAGGCAAAAAGAAAAACATAATATGAAATGATGACCAGAATAATAAAGACAAACAGTACAAAAAAAAGAAAGAAATAGCAAAATAATATGATACATATAGTAATATAAAGAACAAAAACGAAGATAGATAGATAGATAGATAGATAGATATGAACAGACTGACATAGATAGCTATGAACAGACTAAGATAGATATAAACAGACTGAGATAGATAGATAGATAGATAGATAGATAGATAGATAGATAGATAGATAGATACAGACTGACATAGCTATGAACAGACTGAGATAGATAGATAGATAGATGGATAGATAGATATGAACAGACTGAGATAGATATGAACAGACTAAGATAGATAGATAGATATGAACAGACTGAGATAGATATGAGCAGACTGAGATAGATAGATAGATAGATAGATAGATAGATAGATAGATACAGACTGACATAGATAGCTATAAACAGACTGAGATAGATAGATAGATAGATAGATAGATAGATAGATATGAACAGACTGAGATAGATATGAACAGACTGAGATAGATAGATAGATAGATAGATAAATAGATAGATAGACAGATAGATAGATATGAACAGACTGACATAGATAGCTATGAACAGACTGAGATAGATAGATAGATAGATAGATAGATAGATAGATAGATAGATAGATAGATAGATAGATATGAACAGACTGAGATAGACAGCTATGAACAGACTGAGATAGATATGAACAGAATGAGATAGATAGATAGATAGATAGATAGATAGATAGATAGATAGATAGATAGATATATATGAACAGACTGATAGCTATGAACAGGCTGAGATAGATATGAACAGACTGAGATAGATAGATAGATAGATAGATAGATAGATATGAACAGACTGACATAGATAGCTATGAACAGACTGAGATAGATAGATAGATAGATAGATAGATATGAACAGACTGACATAGATAGCTATGAACAGATTGAGATAGATAGATAGATAGATAGATAGATAGATAGATAGATAGATAAATAGATAGATAGATATGAACAGACTGACATAGATAGCTATGAACAGACTGAGATAGATAGATAGATAGATAGATAGATAGATAGATAGATAGATATGAACAGACTGACATAGATAGATAGATAGATATGAAGAGACTGACATAGATAGCTATGAAAAGAAATAGATAGATACATAGACAGACAGATAGATAGATAAATAGATAGATATGAACAGACTGAGATAGATATGAACAGACTGAGATAGATAGATAGATAGATAGATAGATAGATAGATAGACAGATAGATAGATATGAACAGACTGACATAGATAGCTATGAACAGACTGAGATAGATAGATAGATAGATAGATAGATATGAACAGACTGAGATAGACAGCTATGAACAGACTGAGATAGATATGAACAGAATGAGATAGATAGATATATAGATAGATAGATAGATAGATAGATAGATAGATAGATAGAAAGATATGAAAAGACTGACATAGATAGCTATGAAAAGAAATAGATAGATAGATAGATAGATAGATAGATAGATATGAACAGACTGATAGCTATGAATAGGCTGAGATAGATATGAACAGACTGAGATAGATAGATAGATAGATAGATAGATAGATAGATAGATATGAACAGACTGACATAGATAGCTATGAACAGACTGAGATAGATAGATAGATAGATAGATAGATAGATAGATAGATAGATATGAACAGACTGACATAGATAGCTATGAACAGACTGAGATAGATATGAACAGAATGAGATAGATAGATAGATAGATAGATAGATAGATAGATAGATAGATGTGAAGAGACTGACATAGATAGCTATGAAAAGAAATAGATAGATACAGACAGACAGATAGATAGATAGATAGATAGATAGATAGATATGAACAGACTGAGATAGATATGAACAGACTGAGATAGATAGATAGATAGATAGATAGATAGATATGAACAGACTGAGATAGATATGAACAGACTGAGATAGATAGCTATGAACAGACTGAGATAGATAGATAGATAGATAGATAGATAGATAGATAGATAGATAGATATGAACAGACTGAGATAGACAGCTATGAACAGACTGAGATAGATATGAACAGAATGAGATAGATAGATAGATAGATAGATAGAAAGATATGAAAAGACTGACATAGATAGCTCTGAAAAGAAATAGATTGATAGATAGATAGATAGATAGATAGATAGATAGATAGATAGATAGATAGATATGAACAGACTGATAGCTATGAACAGGCTGAGATAGATATGAACAGACTGAGATAGATAGATAGATAGATAGATATATAGATAGATATGAACAGACTGACATAGATAGCTATGAACAGACTGAGATAGATAGATAGATAGATATGAAGAGACTGACATAGATAGCTATGAAAAGAAATAGATAGATAGACAGACAGACAGATAGATAGATAGATAGATAGATAGATAGATAGATAGATAGATATGAACAGACTGACATAGATAGCTATGAACAGACTGAGATAGATATGAACAGAATGAGATAGATAGATAGATAGATAGATAGATATGAAGAGACTGACATAGATAGCTATGAAAAGAAATAGATAGATAGACAGACAGAGAGATAGATAGATAGATAGATAGATAGATATGAACAGACTGAGATAGATAGCTATGAACAGATTGAGATAGATATGAACAGACTGAGATAGATAGATAGATAGATAGATAGATAGATAGATAGATAGATAGATAGATAGACAGACTGACTTTTCTATATGTCAAATGATGTGTGTGTGTGTGTATATATATATGTATGTATGTATATACGAAATGGATGTATTGGTAAAAGATGAACATAGATAGAAATGTAAAAAGAAGAATAAGATGATGATAAGAATCACATTATTAACGATCGAATCCATTTATATTGGGAAAGTAAAAGGCAAAAAATATGAAAGTCATAAATATAAACTCAATAAGAAAAAAAAAACAGGAGCAAAGAAAGAATGAAAAAAAGTTAAAAAAAAAACAATAAGAAAAGACGTAAAAAAGAAGTCAATACAACAAAAAAGATGAGAGATTCATAGAAAATCCTTTTACCGAATAAAAGCCGACTAAAATAAATTCAAGAAGGTAATATATTTATGCGTAAATGATTAAATAAAATTATAACCAAAGTAAAACATAACATTGCAAAAAAACATATAGGGCAATAAATGAAAGGCAATAAGTTAAACGCAAAACAAATTTGATTTGAAAATATGAAAAACTGAATGAATAAAAGTGCGAACGAAAAAAAAAAATCGCAAATAAAAAAAAATGAGCATCGAAAAAAAAACTGTAAAAATATTAAAGAAATACAAACACGAAAGGAAAAAAAAGCCGTCGACAAAATTAAGATTAATTCGAAACTTGATAACGGAAATGATTTCTTGGAAGTTGAAGCTGGTGTTCTAAGGAAACGGACAAAACAATTCCATTCTTGCATTTTCCAACATTTTCAGGAGAGAAACAGTCTGTTATATTAGACTGATGCGCGCCAAATCTGTAATCACGGTGTTACGTGCACGCCATTTACCGATAGATCTTTCTGGGCTGGGGTTCTGTTGATGGGAATAGAAGTTCGCTTCTAGGAAGACGAGAAAAACACCTACATAAAGATGAACAAGGATCGAAAGAAATGGAAGAGGAATTTTCAGGGACAAAACAAGTTAGAAACATTTACGAGCAAATATTTTTTGAAAAAAAAAAAAAAAAAGGAAAAAAAGAAAAAGAAAAGGAAAAAGAAAACAGCTGTACAGAGTCAGGCGTGCGTGTACGCACGCTTATCGCAATCAGCACGATTTTAAGCGACTTGTAGGCTGGATTATGGCCGGGAATTGCTCAGCGGCGAGAATATTTTACAGTAACATGCAATCTTTTCCTGCAAGTGAATTTCGTTCGAGGAACTCATAATGGATACAGGGAAAGTATTTTCATAATACTACACTAAAAAGAAGTAATTATTTTTAATGCAAATTGTGTGTCGTTTTACGTTCAACAGCAAAGGAATTGTCGAATCAACGCAAAAAACGTTATAGTTATTCATAAAAATATAATTGGAATAAGTCAGTTATGGACCATCCGTCATACACGCTTAGGCGATCATCTATATGACTGATGAGGCAGAATTTTACCGCCGTAGGTCGCCATTTCTTTCTGTGGTAGACCAGTAGCCATCCAAGCTTATAGATCTCGGTCTGTCCTGCTATTTACACATAGCTGGGACGGGGGAGAATTAGGGTTTTAGCACGTAAGCGAATGTAAAGGATTCGACTGGAATTCGAACTTGGATTTCCGATTCCTCGACCCGAGCTGCTATCCATTACGCCACAGTGTCTACTTATTGGAATAGAGGCTTGTAGTAAAAAAAAGGTAACGGCTGATATTAGAATTACCATTACTACTTTTAGAATAAATATATATATATATATATATATATATATATATAACGTCTTCAAGAAGCGAGAGCAAGGTCAGCCAATCTAACAATGATCTCATCCCACAAATAGTAATGGTAATTCTAATATCCGCCGTTTCCTTATAAGGACACATTTGGCATTCATTAACCGAAGAGATAATGGTACTGTCGGATGAAGTTTTTACTATAACACTATTAAAAGAATATTTTAAGAAAATGGTTTTCTCAACTCCCGTACCTGTTATAACTCATTCTAGTAATGAGCAGGGAGGGGTTCTTCCTAACTTTTCGTTTGAAGTAATGTGAAAAACAAAATATCTTGATTATGCAGTTGTTTTTCTCTTCGAGTTACACGTGCTATACATTTTACTTGTTGCTGCTGTTGGTAGTCCTCAATTCATGTGGTCTCTGTTATTTGGTAAAGTTCTTTGAGAGTTTAGCCTTACGGCTACATGACGTTGAAACACTAAGTCTTTCTTCTGTTATTCGCTCTTTCTTCCTCAGCGATTTTCAACTCTTTCTTATATGCCCTTCTTCTTCTTCTTCTTCTTCTTCTTCTTCTTCTGCTGCTACTTCTTCTTCTTCTTGTTCTTCTTCGTTCTTCTTCTTTTTTACTTTTTTCTTTTTCTTCTTTTTTCTTCTTCTTCTTTTTCTTCTTTTTCTTCTTTTTTCCTTCTTCTTCTTCTTCTTCTTCTTCTTCTTATTATTATTATTATTCTCTAACTTCTTTTCCACCTTCTTCTTTTTCTTCTTCTTCTACTTCTCCACCTTCTTCCTCTTGTCACCTTGTTCTTCTTGTCCACCTTTTTCTTCTTTTTTATCTTCTTCTCCACCTTTTACTTCTTTTTCTTCGTCTCCTCCTCCTCCTCCTCCTTCTTCTTCTTCTTCTTCTTCTTCTTCTTCTTCTTCTTCTTCTTCTTCTTATTATTATTATTATTATTATTATTATTATCATTATTATTATTATTATCCACCTTCTTCCCCACCTTCTTCTTGATTGAAACAGTATGAAAAGGCGCCATCTTAATTATAGCAATTTTTTCTCGTCGAATTACATATGCTATCCATTTTAGTTGTTGCTGCTGCTGAACGTTCTCATGTGAAGTCGTTCCTGCTATTTGGTACAGTTCTTTGTGATCCTGCAGCGCCAGTCCACGACATTCGATGAAAGATTGTCCTCTCTAAAACCAATAATGTTCATTTATTCGAATACATTTTTTCACACATTCTCGGCCAATTATTTTGAGCAAAACATTTCAATTTTAGACGAACTTTTTAAAAATGTTTTCAATATAGTAATTAAGAAACTGAGCGGCCTTGAAGTATCCGAGTGGTGGCTAACATCTATCAAACATATAAGTAGATAATTGGACTAGTTTCAAGCTCAGCATGGTATAAAACTATAAAAAAAAGTTAGGTATCAAGATAGATGCTACTTAAATTCGGTGATCGTATGAGAACCGCTGTTTCAACGTGATAGGGCCGTAAGAAGTCTGAGATGTGATGACAGCGAATGGGAATGATAAACCAGAGAACCGAGATCGAATTTCAGTTGGGTTCGTTAAATTCAATTACGCGCAACTAACCTTGTGAAAGTTATGAATTCAAATATAAGTTTAAATAGTAGGGTAGACCGGGTGTGTTAACACCGTTTGGAAACCAGTCGAAGAGAAGAACGATGAATTTTATAAGGGCACCGTGGTGTAATGAATTACGGCTCGTATTGAGGAAGCGGAGAACTGAATTCGAATTCCAGTCTAGTTCATTACATCCCCTTAAGTGCTAATACCCTTGGGAAAGATATGAATCCATCTCTTTTGGCCTGAAGAGGCACGGTGGAGTAATGAATTGCAGCTCGGATTGAGGAATAGGAAAGCCGAGTTCGAATTCTAGTCGAGTTCATTACATTCCCTTAAGCGCTAATAACCTTGGGAAAGATATGATTCCAACTCTTCTGGCCTGAAGAGGTACAATGGTGTAATGAATTGCGGCACGGACAGAGGAATTGGTGAGGAGAGTTCGAATTCCGGTCGAGTTCATTACATTACGTGCTAATACCCGTGGAAAAGGTATGAATCCTTCTCTTTTGGCTTGAGAAAGTTATGGATTCAACTGTATAGGCCCGTTTGGATAATGAATTGCGGCTCAGAGTGAGGAATCGGACAGCCAAGTTTGAATTCAAATTGAGTTCACTGATGTGCTAATTGCAATCAAGTTCACTTATGTGCTAATACCTTTGCTAATAGTAGATTCCGCATCTTCTCTCCCCTGTCATCTGTAAAATAGCAGGAAAAACCGGGACCTATAACAACGCGTCTAGGAGAATGAAACCATGAATTGAAACCCGAACGCTTTATCTTAAAGTCTGCCTACATGCGACTGGGAACCGCTTGAGAATCTTAATTCCCACTCAATCTCCTGCTATGGATTTGCGCGTACGTATGAATACGATCTCTGCTACGCTTGGTCAGCTTTCGTTTGGAAGACGGCGGGTTCGTTTGACGGGGCCGGCTCTAACCAATCCCTGGTAAATGAAGCAACAAGCACAAGTAAGATGGATTCCTACAAGCTATGGGTTAAATAGTAATCTTGCGCATGAAAAAATCATTTTTATTTTTAAGTTTGTAATATTTACTCGCAAAGAAAGAACTACTCGCATAATTCAAATTATATTTTGACTTTAACTTTCAACAGACACAAAAAGTCATCCGTATCATATATATATATATATATATATATATATATATATATATATATATATATATATATATATAAATGGAGGAATCTAAATGAAATAATAATAAAAACGAAAAACCCAGTGTGTCTGAAGATTTTAATTTTTATAACTTTTTATTGTTCAATATATATATATATATATATATATATATATATATATATATATATATATATATATATATATATAAATTTAAATAAAAAACAGACCACTTTAAGGTCCCATTATAATAATTTATTTCACCAGAGCCCTTTTAAGGGACACTAGATCATCAGAAGCTGTAATTAGGTTTTACATAGGAAGAAGAGGGGTGGGATGTTTTTTAACAATTTACGTAAAAAAATAGATTTTAATGCTTGATAGTAATTTAAATGTTAAAAAACAAAAAAAAAAACACAAAGAAATTAATTTGATGCTTGCTCGCAATTTAAATATTTAACTCTTTTACAAATAATTTAGAGATTTAATATAACTTAAATATAACAGTTTACTGATAGTAAGCTTTTGTTATTGTAAATGACTGTTAAAGTAACATATTTATAAGTTTGATTCTCATTCATGAATGTAATTTGTAACTATTTTAGATGGGTAATCTTCCTTACTTAAAGTTTAGGATTCAAATTATACACACACACACACACGCACACACACACACACACATACACACACACACACAAACACATATATATATATATATATATATCCAAGTATAGGATTGGTGTATACGGAATAAATTCCAATAACCAAGAATTACTATTCTTAAAAGAGTGCTCAATACGGAATAGAGCGAATATAATTATTTATTCGAAAATTATAACATAAATATTTCATTTCAAATTTTAACGTATAACTAGCAGCATGGCCCGGGGATGCCCGGGCTTGATTCAAAAATCGTACAACTCATATAGCAATCGCTATTACTTGACTTAAAATATTTTTGCCCTTCCTTGCCTTTAAAGTAGTGCCCTTTGCCGTGCTGATGTTGCGACATGACTTACTTCTTGCCTATCTCACATTGCGAATTTTTTCTAAGCTCTATACTAAACATTAAATCTGTTACAAAAAAAGAACTAAACAAAATCAACACAAAACGATCAGCTTTAAAAAAAAGGACTTGTAACTGGAAAAACCGAATGAAAAAAGAATGTTAACAACAAATACATTTTCACACCCAACCCAGTTCTACGGAATCAGAATCAACGTTGTGTTTAAACAAGCGAATGAGCCAATTGGATTAAAGTGCCATGCAGATTCAAATTTTTTCCGCTTGTGATGAATGCAGCTATCGATTTTTTGCATGCTAGTATGCTAGTTAATATTCGTGTCAGTCAGCTGTTGGCTCTCACGCTGGCCAATAGAATCTTCCTGCCTATTCGTGGAAGACAGCTATAGGCTCTCACTCTGGCCAGAAGACAATGGCCGCAAACTACATGAAAACTGCCGTAGAAGCATGAAAAAATCGATTATTTCCCCTATCAATGGTAGTTGGGAAATGCAAAGTCAGTCTTGGCCTTTCCGCTAACTTGGAGCATGTGCATGTAAATTTTGGTGCAAATCCGTCGAAAATTGCGGCCGTGCATTCGTTACAGACACACACACATCTCGCCTTTTATAGATTGAGATTTAATACCTATTATTTAGAATAAATTCTATTTTAGTCTAACCCCCAAATTAAGGTACTAAATATTTATTATAACCTTAGTTCTTTGTCAAGATTTTTGAATTCTCGTATACTTTAATTTTGATTGATTATTCCCGCTTATGCGAGGGGTGGTTAATTGATTTGAGCCTTTTAAAAACCCTTTATTCTACATTCAACTTCATCACTTTCATGTTGAAAGAAAATGGCTATTTTTGTAGTGATTTTATAACATATTCATGTTATAATTTTCGAATAAATAATTATATATATATATACAATTATTTATTTAAAAAATTTTAACATGAATATATATATATATATATATATATATATATATATATATATATATATATATATATATATATATTCATGTTAAAATTTTTCGAATCCTGTCAAAGAACGAATATTTTCTATGAAAATTTCTCGGACATTCAGGCTGGTAAATGTTATTTAATACTGTTTATTATAAACAGAGCATTTACTTAAATACTTGTATCTATAAAAAGAACGTTAAACATAAAAATGTCTTTAATAAATAAATTGTCGGACTTTGTCCATTTCGTAATATATATATATATATATATATATATATATATATATATATATATCCCCACGTAAGATGAGAACGAATAGAGTACAATTTCGACATATTTATATTATAATTTTCGAATAATTAATTACACACACACACACACACACACATATATATGTATATATATATATATATATATATATATATATATATATATCCAGGTATGACGAGAACGAATAGAGTACAATTTTGACGTTTGTAACGTAATTTAAATGAGGGTTTAATGCAAAGTAGAGAAATATTATTTATTTTAGGATATTACACAGAAAACATTCCAAAATCGCTATACAGTTGCAGTCGTGTTTCGATGCATCTCAAGACATCTCATCAGGTGATAGTAAATTACTGGCCAGTAAATGATTTATTTAGATTTAAAATCAAATATGACCTACGTTAAATTTAAACTAAGCGGAAGAGTAAGGTTGATCAGATTAAGGGCCAGAAAACTCATAAACACCCCAACTTTTTTCTTTCATTGCTTTTTTTCATAACAACTTGTATATCTGCTTTTAAATCTAAATAATTCTTTCACTCGCCAATAATTTACAATCTCCTCATGTGATGCCTTGATTACATCAACACACGACGGCAATTGTGTAGCGATTTTGACATGTTTTCGTTGTAATATTCTAAAATAAACACACACACATACATACATACATATACATATATATATATATATATATATATATATATATATATATATATACTTTTTGGGACTAGATTATTTTTCTATGCACTTAATAATGAATCAAGTTTCATGTCTTTAAAAAAATAAATTTATTTTTTCTATGTTAGCATGCAATTAAGCAAAAATTTAGATCAAAAAGGTCTTTTTTCTGCCAACCTTTTTCCGCAGGTTTCTGCATGTGGCTGCAGGCATTAACACGCCCCATTTTTTGATATCTGTAATTTTCTAGCAATCTGACGTCCGGAATATTCTTTTATGGAAATAATTTACACTTAAGGGGTGTTTTTTTTTTTTTTTTTTTTTTTTTTTTTTTTCAATTTTAGCCTGTTTAGCTCTTCGTATTTTAACGGTTTCTGAAAATCAGTTTCAATCAAACATTAATCTAGATGAAAATGAACCTCTACCAAACAGTGGAGTATATATATATATATATATATATATATATATATATATAAGGATCTGCATATGTACGCTATATGTGAATTTATTTATCTAAATATGCACAATTAACCTTTCTTATGAAGTTAGAGGAACAATTCAAGCTGGATCCAAGCTTTCGATCGGTAGTGTGTGTATATATATATATATATATATATATATATATATATATATATATATATATATATATATATATATATAATGGACTCTCCCGTCGGTTTCGACGTATGAGGATCTGACAGCTTATTGATTCAGTTATGAACGTTTGTGCAATAATCTTAATTGGCATTTAAGACCCGCTAGTGATTTACAAAAAAGGACACATATGGAGCAAGAGTGAGGAATGTAAGATGAGATCACTGTTAGATTGGCTGACCTTTTAGATCTTACTCTCGCTTATTCAAGATGATTCCGACAAGCAGATTGAAAATTTCTGACTTCACTAAAACACGTTGACCTCCATTCTACCCGCTCCAAGGCTAAGCGCTCAAGAATTTTATGTGGTATATTGACAGCTGACAATTTGCTTTTCAGCTTGTCTTTGTATCTTAGCCATGGGCGTCCTATATTCCTGTAGCCCTGATCTAACTGGCTCTACATTAGGATGTTGGGTATCCTGTCATCAGACATTCTCAAGACATGACCAATCCACCGTAACCGAGACTGTATGATAAAAGTCTCGATTCCTCCAATATTACACCTGTTAAACAGGTCTACCTTAGATGTCCTATCTTGCAGCTTAACTCCACATATTGCACGCAGACAGCTTTTACAGACAACATCTAGCTGGCGTATATGGTACCTGTATGGAGTCCACGACTCTGAGCCATACAAAAGGATGGCAAGTACAACAGCTCTGTAAAACCGAATTTATGTATCCAGTCGAATACCCTGCTCATTCCACAAGCGATGGCAAAGTTTGCCGAAAGCACTGGTAGCCTTAGCACTGCGATGCATGATTTCATCATCTAAAGTTCCACTGTAATTTACTTTGTTACCAAGATAAGTGAAAGACTTTACATAGTTAAGTGGTTTGTCTTCTACTTTCAATGGTCTCTCTGGAAATTTGTAGACTGGTGTTTTTTGTTTCGCACCATGCAATTGCTTATATATATATATATATATATATATATATATATATATATATATATATATGCCTAACCACACTGATGAACTGTGATACAGCGAAACAGTCTGTCTCTTGATGACAATATTGTGCTCCTGAAAAATTATTTCGGTTGAGCTCTCTGGGGAAGAAGTGTGAGTTTGTAAACAGTGAATATTACTGCATGAAATGTCGTTTTTTGACGTATTTTTAACGTCAAAAAACGACATTATTACGTCATTATTTTGCACCAACCTAATATATATATATATATATATATATATATATATATATATATATATATATATATATATATACGTGTCAAGTGAGATCAGGAGCCACACAAATGAACTGATCCCAAATATTTATGAATCCTCAATTTGTGAGCACCTCATAAAGAACGGAAAGTGTGCGGCTGAATTCAGTGTTGACTAGTTGACTGTTTTGTCCCAGTCACAATCTTTATTTCATTTTAAAGTACTAGAGTCACTGTATATCAAGTTTTGCAAATCGTCTCTCTGTAAACAGCGTGATTGTTTGCTGGGGCTTGCTAACATTAGTCTCTAGCACTCCCCACTGTTTTTTCACTTCTCTATCCTCTCATCAATCATTCGCTAATTTAGATTTATAGCATTTTCACTCTTTTTCTCCCGATTAAAAACTTTGAAGAGCGGAAGCGTAACAAGATTGTTTTCTCTTTCAGTTTTTTTTTTTAACCAACCGTTCTTTAAGTATGTCAAGTAATATTCAGTTTAATGTCTTTCTTCCCATAATCTGCTCTCCGAAATACTGTTAACGTACTCACCGATATAACGAAATTTGTATAATAAGCACTTCAAAATAACGGAGAAGCTCGAGATGTGTTTCTAGATATCTCTAAAACATTTGATAGGGTTTGTGTTGTAGCATACCTACGAACGATCATGAGTATATCCCCATTCACGTAACTACATTAGTAAATACTGTATGTTGTTTCTGTAGTTGGAGATTCGACTCCAGTTGTGCTGGTCAAAATCTGCCTCCGGGCAGAGAGGTTCCACAGACGAGGTTATGTCGAATGGGCAGAGTCTCGTCTCAGGAAACAGATACCCGACACCATTTTCTACGGTGTCTACGGGGAATTTGGGGCCGATCCTAAGGGCTCGGATACCCCACTTTAAATTCGAGCTTGTGCCACATCTGACCGCGTGGGGCGGTTAGTAGATATTCTGCAGTTGGAGATTCATTGTGAAATTCACTTGACTCACTTCGAGCAGTTGACTATTTCTTCTCCGCGCCGCTGGCGAATCTTATGTGTGTGGTTCTTGTCCTAAGTATTATCGTTCATTAACAACCTTCGTTTGATTATTCTATTCAGTAACCTTTCCTTGGTTACAACAGTCGGCATGCCGGCCTTCTTCGTAAGTTTCAGGGATGCGGCATTACAGTAAGATTATTTGACATTACAATCATTCCTGTCAAACCATGAAATGAAGGTCGTCCTAAACAGGTTCTTTTGTCGTGAATGCCGGTGTTACCCAAGGCTCAATATTGGGTCCTACACTATTCTTGATCTTTATTAACGACCTTCCCGATGTCATTACAGTGTTACCCGGATATAAGAGACCATGATATAAGATAAACCCCTGATATAAGAGAGATTTTATCTGGTCCCAAATTGGAGCCATACTTACCTAAACAAAATAGACCAAAACCGGATATAACAGAAACCCGGATATAAGATACTTCTTCTCCGGTCCCGACAACTCTCTTATATCCGGGTTACACTGTAGTTTCCAAGTAGGCATCTATGCGGACGACACTACTATTTACTCCTGCCTCAATAGTAAATCTGGTATCGTAGACAAAACTAACCTGGCTGCTGATCTCGAAAAGGACCTCCAATCTGTGGGTGAATGGGGCAGGGAATGTCTAGTAAATTTCAATGCTTTCAATATACCCACCACTGAGAATCTTCTCTGCCTCCCCTCAGAATGGCTGATGCCCAACACCACAAGAGAGCTTCGTTGGGCCTGCTTGTTCTCACGATGTCCGCTGACATGAGGTGGAACAAATACATATACTCAATAGCTTCATCTCCCGCAAAGAAAGTTGGTCCTCTGTGTTGTGCCAGAAAGTTATTTCTCGTCTGAGTCCATCCCTCAAATCTATAAATCAACCATCCGTCCTTGCATGTAATATTGCCGTCATATAAAATCTGGTGCCCCGCTGTTAAGTCTTGAGGTCCTCAACAAAATCCAGAGACAGATATGCAATGCAGATCCTGATCTGGCATCTATTCTACAGTCGCTTTCTCACAGATGTGCTGTGGCTTCCCTCTGTCTTCTCTATAAGTATTTTCATGACAGCTGTTCCCAGATTGCATGAATTTAAGAGAGCTACTAGGTTGGCATCACGTTCCCACCATTTCACTGTCGAAACAGTTAAATGTAACCGTTTCTTCTACTCAGACAGTTTCTTCTCTCGCACTTCCCGTCTGTGGAGTTCTCTTCCTTTTACTTGCTTCCCTGATAACTATACTCTTAAAATATTCAAGTGTAATGTCGATCGACATCTTCTGATATCATGATCTTGTTCCTCGTCCTTTTCTTTATCCTCTCCACAAATACACCACTTTAATCCTGTCCACTACCCTCTGTAACCCTTTGCGCGCTAGTGGCACTCCTGCCTTGCTTGGGGTGAAATGCTTAAAAAAATATACAAATTATATTGTTTACGTTAAGATACGTTCCGTGAGGAGACATGCTCGATCGAGAATAAATCGTCGAAGATTGTCTGTTTATAAACAGTAATTGAAACTTTGTTAATCAGACGATACATTGTAGCTTAATGGTATGGCAAATCAGATCAAATAACGCTTTTTGTAGAGAAATACTGTTTCGATTCCTGTCGAGGAACACATATTTTCTACGAAATTTCTCGAACATTCAGGCCGGTAAATGCAATTAACAGTAACTAAACACAGGTCATTTACGTAAATAAATTGTATCTATAAAAATGACACACGAAGAGAAAGATTAAAATTATTGTCGTATTTAATCTCTTTCATTATATATATATATATATATATATATATATATATAAGGGGAAAAGGTTGTAGTAGTTCCAACGCGAGAAAAGTGTGTATAATAAAAAGAAGAGAGAAACCGGAAACGTTTTTGGTTGCAATGTGAATTTTTTAAAAACAAATATTATGCTTTTTTTCCATAATTTTGCTACACGCGTTTTCCACATATTATGAAAAATAATTTTCTTCTTTGTGTTTTTCGATGTTAAATTTTCTCGATATGAGACATTCTCTTTTTTTTGTGTTAGTTATACAAATGTCTTTCTTGAACTGGCAGTGAAAATTGAACGGTTATAAAACAATTAAGATTGGTCCGAGAAATGGTGATATAGTTATCGGCATTCTTATCTTTTAATGTTCCCTGTGTGTTCTTAGATCTATTTCCATTTTCGTGTGTTTTTGTCAACATGCGTGTGTATATGTGTATATTCCATCTCCTCTAGTAAACACATTTCTCCACACACACACACACACACATACACACACACACACATACACACACACACACACATATATATATATATATATATATATATATATATATTGAACAATAAAAAATGTTAAAAAATTAAAATCTCCAGACACACTGTGTTGTATATTATATACTTTCATTTTTATTATTTAAATTAGATTCCTCGACTAGTTTCGGCAAACATGGCCATCATCAGGAGAAAAAAAATCTGCTTGTTAGTAGCAGTGAACTATAGACATGAATGACTTGATGGAGAAAATGAATTTTTGTCTGTAGTGTTCATTGTTTTTTTTTGTTTTATTTTTTAACATGAATTTTGGTCAGACCTTGCCTTGGTCAAACAGTCTCTTTTAAGTTGTTATTTAAGATAAGAGATGGATGGATTCATGCTGCTCTGAATTCCCTTGGTCATTTTGAAAGTTCTATTGGTTCCTGGAAAGGGGTGTGTGTCTTATTTGGTTCTTAGGTAGTGAGTGAATTTGATGTGTGTATGCGTGTGTATTGCTGTGGGTGTGTGTTATCATTTGGCTCATTAGGGAGTGAGTGAGTATGATGTGTCTAAGTATGTATATTCGTGTGGGTGTGTGTATAAGTATGACCTCTCAACACCTCTGCAAGCATGTCTGTCTTGTGTAGGTGAAAAATATGCATGGCTCCTGATTTGTGGGGTATTATATTAATACTATCTATATTGTTACATATGTGATTAAACCCGTCTGGATAGAGCGTTTTTAGACGCCAAATCCACTTATTTTCATGTCACTATACATATATATATATATATATATATATATATATATATATATATATATATATATGGGTGTTATAAACGGCTGGGTTTCCAGGTTTACTTTATTGAAAAAGACATTGTAATTAAAACTAATTGTTATCAAGAGACTGATCGCAGGTACTACTGGTGAAAAGTTCCTTCCTCTATTCTCCTTTTCAATCAGAGAAACTGCTTCTTAAGCTGCAGGAAGACGTCAGAGCAAAGCAAGTCTCACTTACCCTATTTAAGGAAGCTAAGGGCTTACGGGCATATCACGTTGAAACCCCGGTTCCCTTACTATCATAGCAATTAAGCAACGTCGAACATGGTCAGTACATAAGTTGGTGTAGGCTTGGGAATTCCAGGGGCTGTAAGCTTGGATGTGCGGATGATGTAATCGAAAACGGGTCGTTGTTGTTAATCGGAAAACCGAGTTCGTTATATTCCCTTAAGCGGAAGTATCCTTAGGGATATATATATATATATATATATATATATATATATATATATATATATATATATATATATATATATATATATATATCCACCTCTTTACTATACGTTAATTAGTAAGACCAGGAGTTTTTTTTATCACCTGATTCCATCGTTCAACACTACAAATGTACTATTCGTTGAATATTATTGCAAATATGGTATGATACCCCCACTGTTCATCTCGAGGTTCTCGACAAAATCCAAAGATAAATATGCAATGTGATAGGTCCTGACCTGGCATCTCGTCGTTGTAATTCGTTGTAGACGTTTTGTAGCTTTCCCCTGCATTTTCTACAAATATTTCCATGGCAACTGCTCTGATGAGCTATTTTCACTGGCACCCCAACGGCATGAATTTAAACGTGCTACTCAGTTGGCATCTCGATCCCACATTTTCACTGTCGAAACGGTTAAATGTAACCGCCTATTCTACTCCAACAGCTTCTTCTCTCGCACTTCTCGATTGTGGAATGACGGGGATTAGGATTAAGTCACCATAAGATATCGATTGATATTACATTTGAATATTTGAAGATTATAGCCATCAGGGAAGCAAATAGGAGGAAGTTAACACATACCTTTCCCAAGGTTATAAGCATAGAAATATATGAATCCTCTTCTTCTTTCCCCAGCTATGGGTAAATAGCAGGAAAGACCAGGTTCTATAGCCTTGGATGGCAATTGGTCTACCGCCGAAAGAAAAGGCAACCTACTGCAGGAAAAAAATCTGCCTCATCAGTCACGTATCTAAAGATACATAATCGCCTAAGCGTGTATCACGCCTGGCACATGAGTTATGTATTATTGAGGAACCGGAGAGTCGAATTTGAAATACAGCCGAATCCATTACGTTCACTTACCCTTGAGAAATCCTCATCTTCTTATCACCCCAGTTATGGGTAAACAGCAAGACAGACCGACTTCTATAGCCTTGGATGGTAACTAGTCAACTGCAGAAAGACATGGCAACCTACTGCGGGAAAAAATCATCAATCATGTATCGAAACATACACAATCGCCTACTCGTGTATCACGCATGGCACATAACTTATATTAAAAGATCTATCAGGAATGGTGAAATGTTGTAAGAGCCAGGCCCCAAATTTACTGTAGATGACCTTGAGGTTAATGCAGTGTCTGATATGAATTTGCGGAGACATATCGGTCTTTTTACATTTAAAATAATGTCTAATATTAGTCGAGGGTCATATTAATGAAAATCTTCCTCCCGACAATTCGAACTATAGTCTCCTGTTTCGGTTTGGGTGGTTTGATTTTTGTTTTACGGCATATCAACCTGAATGGGTTATTTTTATTTCTGGTAATATTTTGTTTTGTCAAAAATCTATTTCTGGGAATATTTTTCCTTGAAGGAATCTATTTCTGGGAATATTTTTCCTTGAAGGAATCTATTTCTGGGAATATTTTTCCTTGAAGGAATCTATAGCTGGTCATATTTTTTCAAAGAATGTATAACTGTTTGTATTGCTGGTATTTTCTTTTTTTTTTTTTTAAGTATTGCTGATAATAATTTTTCCTTCAAAAATTATTGCTGATAATATTATTTTTTTATTACAGAGTATTTCTGGTATTAAAACCTATTTTTACACAAATTTGGGTATTAACTATTTGCCCATAGCTGGGACCCTAACAGGTGCTACCATCCCGGATCAGGGTGGACCTGGGAACACCAGCATTTGGTTCCACGCTCCTCAAATTTTTCTGATCAGAGGCCTTGCTGTTGGACGTAGTTTATCGTCTTACCCAGGACGAGGACGTAGTTTATTGTGTTACCCAGGACGCGGATGTAGTTTATCTTCATATCCAGGACGATCCTTTTTCGAACAGACAAACCACTTTTTAAGCTTAAGTTATTTAACTATTAGATAAAGATAATTTAAGTCCATTAAGAAGTAGAAAATTATATTGGACATAGGCATTATGTTTGTGTATGTGTCCGTTAATGTGTCTTGCTTAAAGTGTTCGAACAGAAAAGCCTCAAACTTCCTGCCCAGTCCTAAGCCATGTCGCTCAGTGCATCAACAAGGAGCTAGAAATGGCAGACGTAAACATCAGCTCACGCCCGGCAGAATCGCCAATTTTATAGATTTGGACGTCATCCAACCGTACAAGATGGCGGTAAATTTGGCGGGAAAATCACGCTTGCGTGAACATGGCGACTGTGTTGCTGTTCTCAAATAACGAAGGAATAGCATGCTGACATTGAGAAAGAGGTACAAGGGGACAGGAGCCCTTTGTAACAATGTGGAGATTTTGGGCAAAGGCCAATAAATTCAGGGCTTACGTCTATAACAACACATTTGTCACGTGTGTAGCCATATTGATATCAGCGGCCCGAAAGATGTATTTCCATCGCAGGTATCGTAGAAATTACAGTCGAAATCTTCCAGAAAATAGACATTTTTTTTATTTATTTATTTGCTTATTTTTTCTTTTCTTTTTTTTATTTCCTTTTTTTTTCTTTTTTTTTTTTTGTGAATGTTTTCATTGCTGACCAGGAATCGATTTAAAGTAAAAAAAAAAAAGAAAAGAAAGAATGTAATATTAGGAAAAACAAACTATCTATCTATTCCTCTCTGTTTATATAATTTTTCTCTCTTCAACGCGATCTCTGTCACTACTGGTCTCTTTTTCTTTCTACGTCTGTGTATGTGCGTTTCACATTCACACACACACATACACATATTTATATATAAAAATAATAATAATAATAATGATAACAATATATATATATATATATATATATATATATATATATATATATATATATATATATATATTAATCATCTGGGAGCCACTAGCAGGTCTTTCATCCAGAGACGGATATGCATCTGGCATCTCGTCTGCAGTCGCTCTCTCAAAGCCGTGCCATCGCCTTCCTCTGTCTTTTTTACAAATACTTTCATGGTAATTGCTCGGATGAGCTGCTTTGGCTTGTTCCCAGACTTCATGAATTTAAGCGTTCTACTCGGCTGGCATCTCACTCTCGCCCTTTCACTGTCGCAAGAGTTAAATGTAGCCGTCTCTTCTACTCCAGTAGCTTCATGTCTCGCAATTCTCGCTTGTGGAACTCTTTCCCCTTTTCCTGTTTCACTGATAGCTATAATCTCAAACTATTCAAATGCAATGTCAATCTACGTCTCCGGATGCCTTCATCTATCCCCGATCCTTCTCATCATCCTTTCCTCTATCACTCTTATTTGGTCTCGCTCCATCTCTCTGCAGCCCCTTGCGTGCTAGTGGCTTCCCCCCTTGCTTGGGGGAAAATGCTTATATATATATATATATATATATATATAAGCATTTTGTTTTGTTTTTCGCCTTGGAAAAGTCCAAATTGAACGATACGCGTCGGTTAACGGCTAAAACTAAAGTTTCCTTATTGTCATTTTTCTTATATATATATATATATATATATATATATATATATATATATATATATATATATATATATATGGGGTGAAATGCTTATATATATATATGATTATGTTGAACTGATTATGTTAATTGCATTTTAATGAATATTGTCCTGATGAAGGTTTATTAAACCGAAACGTCAGACGTTGACATTTCATTCATATTAAAACAACATAATTGCATGTAAGGATTTTTGTTTGTTTTTTCCAAATATTTTTTTCCACATATATATATATATATATATATATATATATATATATATATATAAGCATTTCATATATATATATATATATATGGGGTGAAATGCTTATATATATATATATATATATATATATATATATATATGAGAAAAATGACAATAAGGAAACTTTAGTTTTAGCCGTTAACCGAGGCGTATCGTCCAACGTGGGATTTTCAAGGCGAAAAACGAAGCGAATCTATTGAAAGTGAATATCGATAAACAACAAACAAAATTTCGTTAGCCCCCTTTCATTAATCACTTAGATCCCTCTCTTTCTTCACATGTAAATTCTTTTATACCTTTTTATGGAAAACTTCCTAATGACGAAAGTGGAAGTCATGCTTCGATAACTGCATTTCTAAATAAAATATTTCAGTCGCATCCCCACCTGATGCAAACTTCCAACAGTAGCAACAACCAAATTGGATAACGCACGTAATTTGAAAAGAAAATAAGCAACTTACTTAACTGTTAATTCTACATATTATGTTTTCCCCACTCACATAAAGAAAATAACTTTCTAAGGAAACTCCCATTATTTCAACACGGACGAGACAAAATTCTTCACATCCAAAATATCTTTATGAAAACGTGATTCATTTTCTAAAATATCCTCGACCGATCTAGACTCCATTATGGATGTCATTCATGCCGCCCAGCAGTGTCTAAACTATTAGGTTGGTGCAAAAATAATGACGTAATAATGTCGTTTTTTGACGTATTTTTGACGTCAAAAAACGACATTATTACGTCATTATTTTTGCACCAAACTAATAGTATTTTTAAAATATTGAAAATACTCTCTACGTCCTAAACAGGATACAATTCTGAATCAACAGTTATCGAAAAGGTTAAATTTAATTAAATATGTTCTTTTAATTTAATGTGTGTGTATATATATATATATATATATATATATATATATATATATATATATATATATATATATATATATATATATATATATAAGGTTGGTGCAATAATAATGACGTAATAATGTCGTTTTCTGACGTTAAAAATAAGTCAAAAAACGACATTATTACGTCATTATTTTTTTGCACGAACCTAATATTATCTATCAAGGTGTCCTAAACGCCAGCTCGATATTTCAAAATCTCAAAGAATTTTCTTAAGCAGGGCATATGTATCAATACACCGCAGACAAGTCAGCAACTCAAGTGTAACCTCTGTACAGAAATTAAATGTTTTTATTGATTTATTCGTTTTCTACAGCTTATAGACCTTTTCAGGTTATTTAAAGCCAGAACATATTTTTCGGATTGTAATTTTTTTTTTTTAGATAATAATAGTTTAGTGATAGAAGTATTACAAATTAATTCATAGCTGGGTATAAGAGGTGAATCCATAACTTTCCCAAGAACCTTTGCGCGTAACGAATATAAAGAACATAAGGGGAATTAGAACTCGGCTCTCGGAATAACAATTCCGAGCCATTATGCATTACACCAACCGGACATCCAAGCATATAGAACCTGCTATTCCGAAACGGTCACCCATCTATGTACTAACCAGGATTGACGTTGCTTAACTTTGGTAATTGTACATGAACCGGTGTTTCAACGTGTTATTAAACACTGTTATGGAGAGAGATACATCGGTGTGTCGGAAAAATGTAAAATATACACGTCGTGACACCCCACCCTCTACACCCCTGTGTAAATTAATTGAAACAAAACGAATAAGTCCGTTATTATATATTGACCATAGATTCTCGATTGGATTTAAATCAGGTGAGTTTCTGGACCAGTCTATAGTACTCTTATTTACTCATTGGTAAAGCTTGCCAGTGTGTTCGTCCAGCGTTACAATATTCGAACGCTTACTTGGAGTAACGTCCATCTCAAGCAATAACCGTAGGACAACTAATCGACAGTCGAGACAAAATTGTTTCGCGTGATAAAAATCTGATGCAATTACGGATGGCGCAATATTTTTCAAGACCAAACAAATTTCATCAACTACCACGAAAATAGATTCATATTACTGCACACCATTGCTAATGTCCAAATCCGAGGAAAAGAATAGAAATCGATTTCACCCTGTCACTCCAGTGGGTCTAAAACTGACCGTATGGTGAAAGAAAGGAAACTAAAGTAGTTGTTTTAATTAATTTAAAAAAGGATGTACTTTGTTTAACTTTTTTTGGTCACGTGTTCAGTCAGTGGTATTCCCAGCATCTTTCTGTAGATCCATATTTCTGTTGCTTCAAGTCCCTTTCTCATCTGTTGGGAGATACGAAATCACGAAGAATTTTGCCAAATAGCAGAAAACCATATCACTTGAACATTTCAAAATGCAACAATTACAAAATTCTTTGGCATATGTAACCAAAAGGGAAATTCATTTTATATTGAAGATATTAACTTTCCACACTGCTGTAAGCAAAAGGTTTGAAAGAAAAAACCCATCAGTGCGAAAAACACCGATAATAAGTAATTTGGTCTGATTTCCTGAAAAATAAGTAAAAGGT
>OZ010611.1:36804736-36809736 GCA_963932145.1 Acanthosepion lycidas
CCAAACAAAAAGAGAACGACATGTAAAAAAAAAAATCAAAAACTTCGCATGTAAAGCAAATAAATATCCAAGTGTAGAGTAGGACAGGCGGTCGTATCATAAGGAGGGACTTCCATAAGCACAACACCGGTAACCCATCCATGAAAAGCACTAAACCGGCCACGTGCAAGACGTGGCACGTGTGTGAACAACGCGAGAATAAACAAGGCTTGTGGGAAGCCATGATTTGTGCAGACTATATCCGTTACTTGAGCACTCGAGAAATAAAAAAAAAATAGCATCTTAAAAAATTAATTTCACCCCAAACAAGGCAATCGAAACCACTAACAGGTAAAGCCTTACTGGGTATTGGGATAATATGAAGAAGAAAAAAATATATCACTAAAGAGACCGAATAATAAAAGGACAGGAATTAAGGAGACAAGATAACCATTGGCGTTGTACTTAAATTTTTGGCGGCAAAAATCGTTGGTCACGTGTTCAGTCCATGGTATTCTCGGCATCTTTTTGTAGATCCATATTTCTGTTGTTCCAAGTCTCCTTCTTATCTGTTAGGAGATACGAAATCACGAAGAATTTCGTCAAATAGCAGAAACCATATCACGTGAACATTTACAAATGCAAGAAGTACAAAATTCTTTGCCATATGTAGCATATTATAAACTAAACAAAAACTTAAAAATCTAAAAATATTTTCTGGCTTTAAATAACCTGCAAAAAGGTAGATAAGTCGTAAAAGCGAATCAATATATAAAACAAAACAAATACTCTTGGGAAATGTATGAATCCATCTATTCCGTCTAGGTATGGGTTAATTAGTAAGACTTGCATGATTAAATTATTAGCATACAAAAAAATATTGCAAAAAAAAAAATATTTCCTGCTATGTGCGGGTTGTGTAATAGATAACGGAATTGGAACTCGGCCCGCCGACTTCCAATTCTAATCGTGTTTGTTTTATTCACCTACGCGCAAATACCCTTGGGAAATGACCCGGAATATATTTATAGTGTCGGAGTTAACTCCTCCTTAATTGTCCAAATTGTTCAATAGGGTACGCTCTCCGTGCACTGTAAGTACTGCGCAACTTTTTGCCTCGTTCTCTTTTCTTCAAGCCTCGTGCCTAATCCTACCTCGCGTGGAGGTGAAGTACATACTTTTTTTACTTTATATTTCAGCGGACACATTTACAAAAAAATGTCGGAGGGTCTGCGTTTTGCCAACTTGTGGGAAAACGCCATGAAATACACATACACGTGTCGGAATTAGCTCCTTCTTAATTCCCAAATTGTCACTAGGGGTCACTCTCCTTATACTATAAATACTGGGCGACTTTTCGCTTCGTTCTCTGTTTCATTTCTTCATTTCAGCGACTACAATGTAAGCACTCTTAGAAGATCCGCGTCTTCCCATTTGTGGGAGACGCCATGAATATTATACACGCATACGCGTACGTACGAACATTCACCAAAATATTCGTGCCTAATCCTACCTCGCGTGGAGGTGAAGTACATACTCTTTTTACTTTATATTTCAGCAGACACACTTACAAAAAATCTGGGAGGGTCTGCGTTTTCTCTTTTTCATTTCTTCATTTCAGCGACTATAATGTAAGCACTCTTAGAAGATCCGCGTCTTTCCATTTGTGGGAGACGCTATGAACATTATACACGCATACACGTACGTACGAACATTCACCAAAATACGAAAATTCACCAAAGAACAGACACCAATGGTTACACACACAAAAATGTTATTGTCCATTGTAAAATTGTTTTGTTTAATACATATATTTGTTTATATATATATATATATATATATATATATATATATATATATATATATATATATGTATCGGTTTTGTTTATCTTCTTTATCTTCAGTTGGACTTAACTCAAGTCCGACCATTTTCTTGAAGTTGGACTTTTTAATATTCTACCAGGAGTTACACACGTGTTTCTAATACAACAACACGCAAACACACATTGTCCTCAACACACGTACTTACGAACATTCACCAAAATACAAACTCTTTGGGTTCACACACAAACACAAATGTTAATGCCTATGTCCATTGTAAATTTTGTTCTTTAATACATATACTTGTTGTATATTTATATACATACATATATATATATATATATATATATATATATATATATATTGGTCATGTTGGTTTTCTTTACATTTCTTTATAGTGGATTCACTCTCTGAGTCCGCCATGTTCTTGTAGTTCACCTTCGAGCAGGAATAAACGCACGTGTTCCTAATTTAACAACACGTAAACCCACAGTTCACTACAATAGAAGCCACGTCACCTTGATGTTAAAGTAACTGCAATCAAATGCTAGTTGAGGACGCAGTACATGTCAGGTACTTATTTACAGTTTTATCAAGAATTTTTATATACACAGTAGAATCACTAGACCAGAAAAGGGATAGCAACATCAAATGTATGGTAGAATTATAAATGTGTAAGCTGGATTCTATAGAGAAAAATTGTCTAACACGACACACTGAACCAAACTCCTCAGAAATGAGGCCTCCAAACTGATTCAATATAATCTTTCAACTTAACCTATAATCAGACCTAGAAGGCGTTATATGTCACTCTCTTGGAGATTAGCACCAGCCATAATGATGGAAAGAGGAAAGGCTCCTCACAGATGATTAAAATATTAAAAGCATTAACATCGATCTTGTACTTTGTATCTAGGACTGCTCATTCCTTAGTAGGTTTTATCTATTCTAAATTGATCTTCTACTCCAAGACGGCATGAAACACATACACTTACGTACGAACATTCACCAAAATCTAAACTCTTTGGGTTCACACACAAACACAAATGTTAATGTCTATGTCCATTGTAAATGTTGTTCTTTAATACATATACCCGATGTATATATATATATATATATATATATATATATATATATATATAATTATTTATTTAAAAATATGATTCCAACACGCTATATAAGAGTTCTCATGTTTCAAAACAAGAGTCGAAAACTTCAATATAATTATTTGAATTAAATTGAATTAAAGTACTAAGCTCTGTTCCATCTTCAAGCGAAATTTTTTGGGAATAACTTATGTTGAGGTTTACGCGTTTTATAAGCATATTCATTATTGAAATCAAAATTTCTATGGTAACGGCTAGAGCGATTGTTTAAAAAAAAGGGGCGTAAGGCTTAATAATTTGTATCAATATCTCAGTCACATTCACAGATGTCAAATCAGGGTAAGGTTGGGGTGTCTAAATTTAAAGCGGAAGATGACATCGTCTAGTCTGGTTAAATGTCTATGGAAATTTTTTTATTTTTTTCTGTTAGGTTTTGTGAATATAAAAACTGTCGTAAATCGCTAACATTTGTTTTTTGACGACTTCATAAAGGGTTATTTTTTTTGTAGGGCATTTAAACTCTTTATTAGGACTATGGAATTTAAAAATTATTTTATTGTTTGTTTATGCTAATTATTCAATGCAAAAATTTGATGATGTCTGCAAAAAACCGTTAACTCCTGTCTATTGTTTAATAGATTTTTATTATTTAGAAACTTAATAATGTGTAGTTTTTTCATGTAGGGATAAAGGGCATGGGTCATCCCAAGTTTTACAAGTTCAAGTTTTGTTTATAATTTTCCATTTTACTTTTGGTGTTTTATTCATTTCCTTCAAATGCCAAAAATATTTAGATAGAGATGTCTGATTTCTTTTATTTATATTGTTGAAAGAGCATTTATGCTGCCTCCATCTGGTTTTAAATTCATTCTTCGTAGACCCAATTTATATCATATTAGTATTAGGACTCTCAATGGATGAGATAGTACATTGGTATACCACAGATTTTACGCGGCATTCATTTTCCAATGGGCAGTCTTCTGGGTTTCTACAATCACATAATTTTTCACTGTTTTTATCTAATTTAAGTGTAGGGTTTTTATTAATACTATTCAAGCATGGGGGTTTGTTCAGGATTTTATTATTGTGTTTTTTATTATACTTTCTAGATTTTCAGTGCAGCTGTAACTTAATTTTAGGATAATTTCATTAAATATTTTACTAATTCTACTATTGGTAGGAAAGTGTTTTTCGATTAAAGCTAGGAATTTATGTCCTAGCTTAATACTAACCATTTGGTTGAACGGACGATTATACCAAATGATTTATCTTTTCCTGTTTTTTTTCTGTTTAGTACAATTGTTTCTATAATTGATGTTAGCATTTTTTTATCCACTATTTTTTAGGGCTGCGTTATATATATATATATATATATATATATATATATATATATATATATATATATATAGTGAACATCGGGAATAAACGCACGTGTTCCTAATTTAACAATACGTAAACCCACGGTCCGCTAGTAGGTTTTATCTAAGTAAACTACAAGTTGATCTTCTATTCCAAGACGGCATATATGTTGTTAACAAAAGGGGTATCCTAATATGGGCGCTAAAATTGGAGACGTCAAAATCAGGCATGTACAGAAATTTAACCATCTGGGAAGTCTTTTAATAAACAAAAGAAATTGTGACACCGAAATCCGAAGAAGTTTATGAATAGTGAGATATGTCGTCAAAAAGCCTAAAGCAAATGTTAAGAAACAGAAAGATCTAGTGAATGTTGGGCAATGTTCTCAAAGATGAAGAGGTTACTTGAAAAGAAAGAAAGGTGGTTCTACAGAAGGACGGTGAGAATGAAATCGACGGAGCAGGAAGTTTTAAGGAAAATAGGAACAAGCAGGGCACTTTTCTTTGAATTAGAAAGAGAAAAATGAAATCTCTGGGGGCGAATATTTTCTATGAAAATTTCTCGGACATTCAGGCCGGTAAATATTATTAATACTGTTTATTATAAGCAGAGCATTTACTTAAATATTTGTATCTTTAAAAACAATGTATAAACATAAAAAATCTCTTTATCTATATATATATATATGTATGTGTGTATATATCCCCCCCACACACACATATATATATATATATA
>OZ010611.1:36817236-36867236 GCA_963932145.1 Acanthosepion lycidas
CTCATCGTTGCTAACATGTTTGGTCCATAACCTTAGCACCCTTTTGCAGATCCATAACGCCGTTCCCTCGAGTCACTTCTTCATCTCTGAGGAGACATTTACCAGTACTTCTAAACCACAGGCCAAATATCCAGTGGGGTTGTTCCATATGCCTTCTCAATTTCTTTTCTAGGGACCGCTAATGTAATGCCATCTGTCGAGAAAATATCGTACTACATTAAACAGTGTTACCGCTATTTGTTAAATGTATGAAAGACAAGTTTTCCTTTCTTGAAGTGTGTATACATTTTGGGGGTTGACTCTGTATATATATATATATATATATATATATATATATATTCAGAAACAATCCTTATAATTCGATACTTATTCTAAAATTTCCCCAGCGTGAATAAATCTATCGATCAAGACGCCATCTTTAAACACCGTCTTTTTATATACACGACAACTGCCTCCATTTTTTCCCGAACCCTCCCTTAATACGATTTTTTCCCCTGCTGACTTCTCAACTCTCATCTGATCCTTCTAGTTCATGCAAGTTCATGCGTGTAAGCCCCAAACAAACATCTCATTAAACAAGTTAACTTGTCAGCTCAGCGAAAGAGTCATCCATCCTCTCAAGTTGTGTCGAATCGCTCCATCGCTCTGTCGGCATTTATCGGCCCTACACAACAAATTCCACCAGCAGGTGGCGCGCAACATCAACAAATCAGTGTCGCTCAGCATAAGAGCCTGCCAAAGTGGAACGTTCGCTGCGATCGTCGAAGCAGAAGAAAATTACTTAACATACACATACGCATACACATGCATAAATACATGTATACATATATAAATATACACATATATTTATTGAATTTGTTTTATAAAGCAATATTTTTTATGACATCGAACATTATTATAGCAAATACACGTATCTGAAATAGAGGCCCCATTTTCATCTTGAAATAAAAATAGACCGTCTTTTTCAAATACGAGCACCCACTATAATAATGTCTGAAGTAATATATATATGGTGGACTCTCCCGTCGTATTCGACGTATGAGGGTCAAGCAGCTGGGATCCTAGGAACCGACAGCCCACACATCAGCAAACATGTTTTGATTATAGTGATAAAGGCTTTGTGCAGAACCAACCACACTTTTTGAAGGGCCGAATACAGAGACCTGGTGCACGATGTGCCACAAGGTCCCCAAATGACCCCCTGCAGGTTTTAAATTCAGAGTTGTCCTTCTAGATCAGTTGTCATCCAAGGTTATAGAACCCAGTCTGTCCTGCCATTTACCCATGGCTGGAAGGAGAAAAAGTGGATTAATACCTTCATATATATATATATATATATATATATATATATATATATATATATATATATATATATATAAAGAAAGAACAGTAAGATATATAATCCGGTGTTCTTATAGATATTTTATTTTTACAAAATAGTTATCGATGTAAATTTACAGAGCATTAAATTCGCTTGAGGATGAAATGGAACTAATGTCTTTAATTTAATTACAAAATTTTTGAAACATGGTAGAACTGTGTAGCGAAATAAAACATATTTTAAATCAATTAATTTATAATATATATATATATATATATATATATATATATATATATATATATATAATAAATTAAGTGATTTAATATATATATATATATGAATAAAAGTGGACTTTATCAAAGCAAAATACGAAATGAATTTAATTGAACAAGTTAACTAATAAAAACAAAAAACAGAATGTTCCTAGCAACTGGAATGTAGAGAAACACGATTTTCATATTGTTAACTGAAAATAACGTCAGTATATCTCACGTGTGGAGAATACATCAACACAGATATAATGGCAATATTCTCCACACGTTACAAATACTGACGTTATTTTTCAGTTAACAATATGAAAATAGCGTTTCTCTACATTCCAGTTGCCAGGAACATTCTGTTTTTTTGTTTTTATTAGTTACCTTTTTCAATTAAATTCATTTCGTATTTTGCTTTGATAAAGTCCACACTGGACGAAACGCGTCAGCAATTACCAGTTTTCCTATTGTCATTTTTATTCATAAATATTGTCTTCTTTACTGGTTAAATCGGAGAAATTTTCATATATATATATATATATATATATATATATATATATATATATATATATATATATATATATATATTTGTGTCTGTGAAAAATCTCTCATAGTTAACCTGTAGAAAAAGACAATATCTATAAAGGTAAATGACAATAGGAAAACTGTATTATCAGGCGACGTGTTACGTCTAATGTGAACATTTTCAAGGCGAAAACGAAATAAATTTATTAAAAACAAAGTAACTATTAACAACAAAACAAAATGTTCTTAGCAACTAAAAGAATTGTCAACTGAAAATTAATAAAAATAACTATTTACACACACGCGATCGTACTTGACGTAATTTAAGGTATAAATCCCCTTCTCCCCGCCAACACCTCACCGACTATGGGTAAATAACGGAACAAACCGGGTTCTATAGCCTTGGATAATAACTGGTCTAACATAACCATCTAAATAGTATCACCATCAGAACTAAAAACCGTGAAGCGACCAGATAAGCAATCAATCGACAAGAGATAAAGGCCTTTATTTTCTTTGATTTCTGGTGTGTACACATTTCCTTTTGGGGTCTCGACCCAAGACTTAATGTCAGAAATGGGATTATGACACTTTCCACTGAGGATTTTTGAAAAAAAAATTAATCACATATATTTTACATAAAACTCTCCTTAAGGTCTGTGATGTAATCGTTAGAACAAGGTTTTTTTTTTGTTTTTATCATCGGCTCCCAGGAATCCCTTCAATGAATCTCTTGGAACCTTTTCGAATCTATCTGAAACCTCCAGCCACGATTGGAATTGTTGATGCCTGCACCACATTTTTTAGATTTTAATTTCAAGGCCCTTGTATTTTGATAGTTCACTGAATATCTTCATTGATGCATTACACATTGTGTCTTTGCGGTCTCAATCACGATGTCAGGGCGATTAACTTTGAATGTTCTATCTGTGTGTATTGTAAAGTCCCATAAAATTTTTAAACGTCCAATCTCTATAACTAGGTCAGGCTGGTGTTCATACCAATTTCTTACATTTTTTTTCTGTAAAAGTTGCAGAATTTCCAGTGCAAATATTCGCCTACTCTGTCATGCCATGTTTTATATCCAGTACTGTTACAATATTTGGATACATTAGACTACTAGTGAGCCAACCCAAATGAATTGACTCACTTTATAGTCCACCAATAGAAGGTTAACCAATCAGAAGACGTAGAACATTCAATCCGTCGTGTATAAAGGCGGCCATTTTGTTTACTCTCTCCGAATGACCAGTACCAACTTGTCAGGCGAAAGAACAGAAGGAAGAACTACTGAACTACGCTCTGCTACTTTACTGCGATATCCACTGCTAACCTGAACTACGCTTCCCTACTGTCTTCGAAATATTCACTGCTAACCTCTGGATTCTATACTCAAAGACGACCGTCATCATGAACAACAAGTACGCGCAACCTGATACAAGATGGTCAATTGTTTCTGGATATTTATCACAGAATTTGTATTTGGGGCTAACGCAACTTTTGAGTAAGCGCACCATCGAACGTCACATTCTCCCTAGTCAAGCGACTGAAATAATTCTTAAACAATGGACCTGTGAAAGAAGGATAAAATATTCCGTTTCAGCTTTTAAGCCAGCACTACGTAGCCACTGATGGGTACGGAGTTTGTCTACATTAGTTTCTTAGGTACGGGTAGAGTATTGACCTTGAAGCGGTTTATCTTGCCATCGTTTCTGTATCTAGTCGGTTGCCTTTGTTTCTTTCTTAAGTATTTTGAAGCTGCAGTCGGTGTATTGTGCTTTGCCTTCATTTCTTCACGCATTTCAAACGCCATTCTGAACCTATTGGCTTCCTTTATTACTGAATAAAATTTCTTTCTATATTTCTGAGATGAGGTATTATGCACACTATTTACATTATTCGGACTATTGTCCTCATCTTTGTCGCCATATTTATTACAACGTTTCGGCCTTTCAGTATCTGTCTATATTTCTGAGATGAGGTATTATGTACATTATTTACATTATTCGGACTATTGTCCTCATCTTTGTCGCCATATTTATTACAACGTTTCGGCCTTTCAGTATCTGTCTATATTTATGAGATATAGGTATTATGTACACTATTTACATTATTCGGACTATTTTCCTCATCTTTGTCGCCATATTTATTACAACGTTTCGGCCCTTCAGTATCTGTCTATATTTCTGAGATGAGATATTATGTACATTATTTACATTATTCGGACTATTGTCCTCATCTTTGTCGCCATATTTATTACAACGTTTCGGCCTTTCAGTATCTGTCTATATTTCTGAGATGAGGTATTATGTACATTATTTACATTATTCGAACTATTGTCCTCATCTTTGTCGCCATATTTATTACAACGTTTCGGCCTTTCAGTATCTGTCTATATTTATGAGATATAGGTATTATGTACACTATTTACATTATTCGGACTATTTTCCTCATCTTTGTCGCCATATTTATTACAACGTTTCGATCGTTGTACGCTGCGGCCTTCTTTTAGGTGGTTGGAATGTCGAACTGAACCCTTTATTTCGCTCACTGGGGTAGACTGTTCTAGTTCCACGTGCCATGTCTAATGGATGTCAGTTATCAGTTATCTGCTGTTAATTCCCCTCTCCAACTTATCCCGTCTATATTTCTGAGATGAGGTATTATGTACACTATTTACATTATTTGGACTATTACAATATGGGAACTAGTAAAAAGGGGTGCCAGAGAAAAGAGATAGCAATAAAAAAAAATTGCAATATGAGCTCTGGTAAAAAAAAAAAAACAATGACATCAGCAGAAACTGCAATATGAGCACTGGTAAAAAATGGTTGCTGAAGACATTAGGTTTATAAAACCCAGAAATTCATACACAGATGTCTTCAAGGACACATGGCAGAGTGAATAAAGGCGTTAGTTAGATCCAGTGACAGGACCCAAAGGAATGCCAGAGAAAAGCGATAGTAACAACAAAAATTGCAATATGAGCTCTGGTAAAAACATGTTTTGATAACAGCAAAAATTGCAATATGAACTCTGGTAAAAACATGTTTTGATAACAGCAAAAATTGCAATATGAGCACTGGTAAAATGGTTGCTGAAGAGATTAGGTTTATAATAACCAGAAATTCATACACAGGGGCCCTCAAGGACACATGGCGCAGTGGATAAAGGCCTTAGTTAGATCCAATCACATAAAGAGTGTGAGTTCAATACCTGGATTAGGCAGTGGAGAACTTGGTGAGGGGAATTAACAGGAGATAACTGATAACTGACATCCATTAAACATGGCACGTGGAACTAGAACAGTCTACCCCAGTGAGCGAAATAAAGTGTTCAGTTCGACATTCCAGCCACCTGAAGAAGGCCGGAGCGTACAACAGCCGAAACGTTGTAATAAATATGGCGACAAAGATGAGGACAATAATGCGAATCATCTGTCTTTGAAAGCCAATTGGAGTTGCTGTTATTATTATTATTATTATTATTATTATTATTATTATTATTATTTACATACTCAAATTAAAAGTTTAGATATTGTCTCAAGTGGATCGTTAAACAATAACTCTTCTCAAACCTCCAGCACCTTCCTCAGTATCTTCCTTATACCCAGAAATACCTCTATCTGGCGATGTCAAGTCTTCTTCGATTTTTCTAATGCATCCAGTACCATGCCTCCAGTGATGTGGACTTTGTTACAGATGTGTTTATTATTATAATCACGATTCGTGTTCCATTGTTTTCTCGTTTCCCAGAAAAAAAAATCTTGTGGGTGTCGTTTCTATTTTTCTTTTAATTTTGAGAAAGCAACTGTTTCTCTACACGTAATTTCTTTCAATGTTGACTTGCGTGTAAGCCCCTGTGTTTAAATGACTGGAAAAAATCTCTGGATCCGTGGCTTTTCTTAAGAAAATACATTAACCGTGCAGGAAAAAAAAACTCTCAGGCCGCACGAAAGAAACGAATTTCGACTTTCATCATGCATATGACATATGCCCAGAGCCACATTTCAGTTGATTCGAAGATTGGAAAGAAAGTGAAAATAAAAATAAAAAATAAATAAATAAACGCTGCATAGAGAAAGAAGGAAAAAAAATGGCGGATTAAAAAGCGAAACCGAAAGAAAAAAAAAGAAGGAGAGAATTTAAAGGCAGTTGAAAATAGAGGAGATTATATCAAATGCGATAAGGGCCGACTCAACACCGCCGACTCAACACCGTCGTCCCAAACGACTGAGCGCCGGGACATCTCAGGACCGAAAAAACTCAACACCAGAAAAACATAACTTTTTTTTTAATAACCGAATAAGGTCATTTATTAAGGATTAAAAGCTTAATTGGTGAATATTTTTATGCAAATAAGGCTTCTGAAAAAACATTATGTAAAATATGAAACATTTTTTATTTTAATAAAGAGAATTGTAAATTATTAAATTATTTTTTATAAAAATATTTTAGAATATCCATCTACTTTACTAAAAGTTAAATTACATTAAGACTTACTTTATTAAAAATGATTATAGACAAAAAAATGCTTCATTTTGTTTTTAATTTTTCGATTTAATTTATTAAAGAAATAATTAAAAACAAGTGTGTTTTATTGAATTATTTTTATATGTCACTTTAATTTCTTAAAAAATAAATTTGTTTACGATATTCAGTCGGTGGTGCTGAGTTGGCGGTGTTGCGTTCTGCAACCTATCAAAAGTTTCAAGGCCAAAAAAAGGAAAAACCTGTCGTTTTTCAATTTTTCGTTTAGAATCTTGAAGTATTGGGTTGGTGCAAAAATAATATCGTATCTTTACGTATTTTTTAAGGTAAAAAAACGACATTATTTTTGCAACAACCTAATAAAAACGGAGGGTCCCGTACACGAATTGTAAGTTTTTATTTTTCCTTTACTTACCCTTCTTTTATATGTTGCATCCTTTAAAGACATATGCAATCATGGCTCTCCAAATTGTCTTTTTGCTATCCCTGCTAAATCTTGACTGTTATCCATTTACGCAATTTCAGTAAGTAGTTTAAGCATAGTTTTCATCTACCCTTTGCCTACAGCCAGTCCTGAGAATATAAAGATTCTCTGAGACCTTTTTCCCTCATTATTTGTCCAAGAAATTTTAACTGACTATTCCTGAGGATAAGAATAATTTGTTTACATTTTCTCTAAAACATTGTCGTTGCCCACATGTCGGGTCCATGGTATCCCAAGCATCCTTCTGTAGAAATTTCAACTGTCTCTTCCTGATGTTAAGTATAACTTTCCTTTTTGTTTCCATTTTCTCTAAAACCTCGTCGTTGCTCACATGTTCGGTCCATGGTATCCTCAGCATCCTTCTGTAGAAATTTCAACTGTCTCTTCCTGATGTTAATTATAAGTTTCTTTTTGTTTCCATTTTCTCTAAAACCTTGTCTTTGCTCACATGTTCGGTCCATGGTATCCTCAGCATCCTTCTGTAGATATTTCAACTGTCTCTTCCTGATGTTAAGTATAACTTTCCTTTTTGTTTCCATTTTTTGTAAAACCTCGTCGTTGCTCACATGTTCGGTCCATGGTATCCTCAGCATCCTTCTGTAGAAATTTCAACTGTCTCTTCCTGATGTTAAGTATAAGTTTCCTTTTTGTTTCCATTTTCTCTAAAACCTCGTCGTTGCTCACATGTTCGGTCCATGGTATCCTCAGCATCCTTCTGTAGAAATTTCAACTGTCTCTTCCTGATGTAAAGTATAACTTTCCTTTTTGTTTCCATTTTCTCTAAAACCTCATCGTTGCTCACATGTTCGGTCCATGGTATCCTCAGCATCCTTCTGTAGAAATTTCAGCTGTTTCTTCCTGATGTTATGTATAAGTTTCCTTTTTGATTACATTTTCTCTAAACCTCGTTGTTCGTCACATGTTCCGTCCATGGTATCCTTAGCATCCTTCTACCCTTCCACATTTTTTCTCCTTCAAGTCTCTTTTTCATCTGCGATGGGATTACCCAGCATTCATTGCGATATAGTAGGACAAATATCATGTAACACTTCAGTACTCTTATCCTTGTTTCTAACGGAGATTTCCTGTTTCTTAATACTCTGCTTAGCTTTTGGAAGGCATATTTCGCTATCCCAATGCGCCTTCGGATTTCAGTGTCGCACTTTCCGTCCTCTATTAAAGCATTTCCAAGTTTCTTTTTCAAATGGGCATTATCTCGTTTTAGTTCTTGAAAAATGTTACACACACACAGAATATAGATTGTATCATTTATGCAATTAGGATGAAGAATAAAAATATTTCAGACCTTGTTTTGTTAATTTAGTAATGTCGTTATTAGATTGCACTTATGTATGCTTTATCGCGTTTATAGCTGTAGCAGAACATACATCCTTACAATTAAACTAAAATCGCAAATTTGCAGAGGCTTTATTTTTCAATTTGCCAAAACTGTAAATGAATATTACTTACGTATTTTAAAGCATTTATGCTATTAAAAATTTGTCCATAGAAAAAATGCTGGTCGATACTTGGGAGCCTCTGCTGTCGCTGTGTATTGACTGTTGCGTGGAGTTCAAATGACAGCCGAGCGAGTCGCCCATGGTTAAACATGCGCAAAATGGAGCCATCGTTTCGTATTTGATTTTGATTGAGTTTCATTATCAAATGAGTGCTTTAATGGTATTTTCTATATGTTATTGCTTTTACAAGAAGCATTTGAATTTTATGATCAAACTTTTCATCTGATTTGTCTACAAAGTTCTTATTAAAATTACAAAATATAAGATATATGAAAATGAAGCTTAAAATGTTAACTTTCCAACTAAAATGTTACCGAGATTGTAATAAACCCTTCAGAGCGTGCATGTTAGAAAATTTGAAGAAGTCGAACTTGCCGTTAGTGAAAAAAGTGACCAACATTTTACGAAATCACTAAAAGCTCTCTATTTTCAAACGGTAATATATCTCGCACACTGTGGTACATATAAAAATAAATGAGATAGAAACAACGTTCAATGATATAAGCTTTATATATATATATATATATGATAGACGAGGGCTGGAAATAAAAGATGTGCAGTTTACAATTAAAATAATAAGAAAATAATAAACTCGTGGCCGAATGGTTAGAACAGACTAAGATAGATAGATAGATAGATAGATAGATATGAAGAGACTAAAATAGACAGATAGATAGATAGATAGATAGATAGATATGAAGAGACTAAGATAGATAGATAGATAGATAGATAGATAGATAGATAGATATGAAGAGACTAATATATATATATATATATATATATATATATATATATATATATATATATATATATAAGGTAGGATGTGTGTGTGTGTGTGTGCGTGTCTGTGTGTGTGTAACGAATGCATGGCCGCAATTTTCGACGGATTTGCACCAAAATTTACATCCACATGCTCCAAGTTAAAGAGAAGTTCAAGATCGACTTTGCATTTACCAACTCCCATCGATAGTGGAAACAATTGATATTTTCATGCTTCTACGGCAGTTTTCATGTACTTTGCGGCCATTTTCTACTGGCCAGAGTGAGAGCCTATAACTGGCTGCCACGAATAGGCAGGAAGATTCTATTGGCCAGTGTGAGAGCCAACAGCTGACTGACTTGAAAATTAACTAGCATGCAAAAAAAAAATCGATTTGCTGCATTCGTCACAACTGGGAAAAAAATTAAATATGCATGGCACTTTACTCCAATTGGCTCATTCGCTTGCATAAACTCAACGTTGATTCTGATTCCGCAGAACTGGGTTGGGTGTGAAAAAGTATTTGTTGTTAACATTCTTTTTTCATTCGGTTTTTCCAGTTACGAGTCCTTTTTTAAAGCTGATCGTTTTGTGTTCATTTTGTTTAGTTCATTTTTCGTAACAGATTTAATGTTTAGTATAGAGCTTAGAAAAAAAATCGCAGTGTGAGATAGGCAAGAAGTAAGGCATGTAGCGACATCAGCACGGCAAGGGCACTACTTTAGAGGCAAGGAAGGGCAAAAATATTTTAAGTCAAGTGATAGCAATTGCTGTATGAGTCGTACGATTATTGAATCAAGCACGGGCAACGCTGGGCCATGCTGCTAGTATATATATATATATATATATATATATATATATATATATATATATATAAGCGAATTTGTAAACAGTGACTACTAATGTTGATAAAGTTCTTCTATGTATTGGGCACTCTGTGTCATTAGCGTATTTATTCAAAAATAAATACGAAAAATTCACCTTCCTCGCTGCCGGGAACTGATAATTTAGGGGAAGAATCTCCGATTGATGCCAAATCAGTTGGCTTCGATCATATATATATATATATATATATATATATATATATATATAAGAATATTTTTTATGTTTATACATTCTTTTTCTAGATACAACTTGGTTGATTTTACTGTTTTTAACTACAATTCTCCATGATTTTCTCTCCCACATTCATATCTGCTCGATGTGTATCCAAATGTAAACAAATGACGTCACACGTTATGAAATGGACAAAGTCCGAAAAATATTTTAAGACTTTATTTTATGTTTACACGTTTTTTTAAAGACATAAATATTTAAGTAAATGCTCTGTTTATAATAAACAGTTTTAAACAACATTTACCGGACTGAATGTCCGAGAAATATTCATAGAAAATATTCGTCCTTCGACAGGATTCGAACCTGTATCCTATACGTAACCGTCATTTAGCTTGACGTGTTTTTACCAATTCACACAAATGACGTCACACATTATGAAATGGACAAAGACCGGCAATTATTTTCAGAAATTTTTTATGGTTATACGTTCTGTTTATAATGTGTGACGTCATTTGTTTACATTTGGATACGCATCAAGCAGATATGAATGTACGAGAGATAATCATGGAGAATTGTACTTTAAAAAGAGTAAAATCGATGTTGTTGACAGACACGCTACTCTGTAGCTCAATCGGTAAAAAAAGCTGTATGACGGTTCCGTATAGGATACAGGTTCGATGCCAGTCGGAGGACAAATATTTTCTATGGAAATTTCTCGGGCATTCAGGCCGGTAAATGTCGTTAATACTGTTTATTATAAACAGAGCATTTACTTAAATATTTGTGTCTATAAATAGAACGTATAAACATAAAAAATGTCTTAAAATAATTATCGAACTTTTTCCATTTTATAATATATATATATATATATATATATATATATATATATATATATATAATCTCCAGATCTTGCCGCCCGCCACGGAAATTTCCTTATTCAAAAATCAAATCCCACTTGAAAGGAACATGATGTCAAGGAAATACAAGTGAATTCCACTTGCAAATTGATCGTTTTCTCAAAAACGAGTACAGGAATGCTTCCATTAATACAAACGACACTGGACAAAGGGCGTGCCTTCAGAAAAGAACTGCTTCGCAGGAGATTAAATGCCGAACTGATATGTGTTGTAGTTTACTTTTTATATCATCACTCCCGAGAAATTTTCATCAGAGCTTGCATTTATATATATATTTATATATATATATATATATATATGTATCCGTTTTTATATTCATTTTCTTTTGTACATGAGAGTGTTGTATTTGAAATAAATTTAAAACATTTCATTTAATATAAAGAAAGAAGTTTTCTTCTTACAAATTTTAAAACTCTCAATAAGTAAATTTTAATAAATTTTCTAAGATAGATAGATAGATATTTTTCAAATTAAGATACCCTCTTCTAGCGTGATTTCGTCTGTATATTCAACCTTGAAATAGCTAGGTGGCTTATAAAAAGAAAGGAAGAGAGGTAGAAAGGGAATAAAAATTAGATAGAAGCTTAAATAATGTACAAATTAAGCAGATACATAGATAAGTTACACATTCTGTTAGATAGATAGATAGATAGATAGATAGATAGATAGATAGATAGATAGATAGGAAGAGACTAAGATAGATAGATAGATAGATAGATAGATAGATAGATAGATATGAAGAGACTAATATAGATAGATAGATAGATATGAAGAGACTAATATAGATAGATAGATAGATATGAAGAGACTAATATAGATAGATAGATAGATATATAGATAGATAGATATGAAGAGACTAATATAGATAGATAGATAGATAGATATGAAGAGACTAAGATAGATAGATAGATAGATAGATAGATAGATAGATATGAAGAGACTAATATAGATAGATAGATAGATATGAAAAGACTAAGATAGATAGATAGATAGATAGATATATAGATATGAACAGAGATAGATAGATAGATAGATAGATAGATTGATAGATAGATAGATAGATAGATAGATAGATAGATAGATAGATGTGCCTGTGTGTGTACGTATATCCATGCATGCCTAAACGTTTTCATACATGCTGGAATACAAAGAATGGCAAGAGGAATGTGGAGGGAAATACAAAATGAATTGCGAACGAAACTTTTCGGAAGCGCCTGTTGGGTGTAACAGAGGAAAGAAGAGAAAGTGTCAATGTCACTTGAACGACGAAGTGTAAGAACAGTCAAAAAAAAAAAAAAAAATAGAAAAGAAGAACAAAAAAAAAAAAAGCCGTCACAAAAAGTCACAAATTTTAAGCATAAAATGAACAGCCTCGTTATATGTCGTCGGCAATGTCAGCAAAACCGAGAAGCGAAGGGGGAAGTGACAATAACGGAATCCGAACGAAGGAAAATCTGGAAGAAAAGGTCGTTTCAACATTCCGTTTAGGCGACTGGACTGTGTGTGCATTGCTGAGCTGTCACGACAAAAAAACGCGCCTGAATTAAAATAGTAGCAATATGAAGAGAACTGAATTGCACGAAGAAAAAAAGATCTGCGAGTAGTTGAAGGAAGAAAGATATTTTAAAACATATATATATATATATATATATATATATATATATATATATATATATATATAGATATATATATAGACGAGGGCTGGAAATAAAAAATGTGCAGTTTACAATTAAAATAATAAGAAAATAATGAACTCGTGGCCGAATGGTTAGAACAGACTAAGATAGATAGATAGATAGATAGATAGATAGATAGATAGATATGAAGAGACTAAGATAGATAGATAGATAGATAGATAGATAGATAGATATATAGATAGATAGATAGATAGATATGAACCGACTAAGATAGATAGATAGATATGAAGAGACTAAGATAGATAGATAGATATGAAGAGACTAAGATAGATAGATAGATAGATATGAAGAGACTAAGATAGATAGATAGATAGATAGATAGATAGATAGATAGATATGAAGAGAGTAATATAGATAGATAGATATGAAGAGAGTAATATAGATAGATAGATAGATAGATATGAAGAGAGTAATATAGATAAGATAGATATGAAGAGAGTAATATAGATAGATAGATAGATAGATAGATAGATAGATAGATATGAAGAGACTAATATAGATAGATAGATAGATAGATATGAAGAGACTAATATAAGATAGATAGATAGATATGAAGAGACTAAGATAGATAGATAGATAGATAGATAGATAGATATATAGATAGATATGAAGAGACTAAGATAGATAGATAGATAGATAGATAGATAGATAGATAGATAGATAGATAGATAGATAGATAGATATGAAGAGATAAAGATAGATGAATTGCACTAAGAAAGATCAGCGAGTAGCTGAATGAAGATCTTGAAAAAAATATAGACCCGGGCGGCAAATAAAAGATCTGCAGTTTATAATTAAATATATGAAAAAATAATGAACACGTGGCCGAATGGTTAGAACGTTGGCATTCTGACTATGAGACTCGGATTTGAATCTCACCATTGTCGATTCGTCAGATAGGAGACTTCCTGATCTTATCGGATTGGAAGTGTAGATCCCAGCACCTTTGGAAATTGCCTGTAAACCATACCTCGGATTTGACCTTGTAAGTTAAATTGTGTAGATGGAAACCTTGCCAGCACGGAGACACGAGTCATCACAGGCTTTGAGCCTGTTGGCCTTGTTCAAATTGTTGATCACGCTAGATAACACGCTCTTTTTTGTAACTGTAATATAGTTTGTCTATATTTCTGAGATGAGGTATTATGTACATTATTTACATTATTCGGACTATTGTCCTCATCTTTGTCGCCATATTTATCACACCGTTTCGGCCGTTGTACGCTCCGGCCTTCTTCAGGTGGTTAGAATGTCGAACTGAATATGAGCAATGGTAAAAATGGTTGCTGAAGACATTAGGTTTATAATACCCAGAAATTCATACCCAGATGTCCTCAAGGACACATGGCACAGTGGATAAAGGCGTTGGTTAGATCCAGTGACAGGAGTTCAATACCCGGTTAAGGCAGTGAAGAACTTTCAGAGGGAAAATTAACAGGAGATAACTGACATCCATCAAACATGGCACGTGGAACTAGAACAGTCTACCCCAGTGAGCGAAATAAAGGGTTCAGTTCGACATTCCAACCACCTGAAGAAGGCCGGAGCGTACAACGGCCGAAACGTTGTGAGAAATATGGCGACAAAGATGAGGACAATAGTCCGAATAATGTAAATACTGTAATATAGTTGCAGTATCTTAAGAGAGCTGGATAGTCTCTTGGGATTTATTACTGGTGAGTACAACTTCATAAAATTTGCAGATCACGACAATGCGCAGAATAATATAAACCCAAATTTACAGGGTAGCATATCAATTAATATACATATATTGTCAATGCTTCGCTCTTTCACAGATCATCAGTGTGATTGACATCCGGTTGTCTTTAGATAGGATCGAAACCCGGCTGAAGTGGCGTCAGTCGGAGATTTTACCGCTAAGCCATTGGCACACTGCAGGGAAGAAAGTGAATTTCAGCGTATTTATTTTTAGATAAAAACACAGTGACTGAGAGAACTCAATTCGTTTCAGCGAAATGTAGATAGATATTTGAACAGAGATAGATAGATAGATAGATAGATAGATATGAACAGACGTAGATAGATAGTTAGATAGATAGATAGATAGATATGAGCAGAGATAGATAGATAGATAGATAGATAGATATGAGCAGAGATAGATAGATAGATAGATATGAACAGACGTAGATAGATAGATAGATAGATAGATATGAGCAGAGATAGATAGATAGATAGATAGATATGAGCAGAGATAGATAGATAGATAGATAGATAAAATGTTACCAGCAATAAAATTCTTGTCGGCATTAAATAGCCCATTGATGTTGATTTGCCTTAAAACAAAACAAACTAAACCAAACCAAACTGATACCTCATTTTAAGAGTGATATTTACCAAAATTACACAAAAATATCTTGAAAAAGAGTAAATATATTTAATAACCTTGCCATTGGCTTTAACTGCAGCATCAAGACGTCTTCAGAATCTCCTGCAACTCTTCTGAACAGTCTCTTTGTTTAATTTAGTGAATGCTGCCGTAATCCCTGGCTTCAGTTCATCTTTACTGTTACAAGTTTTGTTGGTCTTTCGGTCAACTGCGCCCGACACATAATAATGAAGGGGGTTGCAATCTGGGGAGTTATGTGGCCAGCTGTAAGGGATGATGTGGTCGCAGAAATTGTCTGACAGCGATGACAGGGTTCCGCTTATTGTCTGGAATATTGCAGAGTCCTGTTGCCAGATATATGGTCTTCCAGCAGCCACTGTCTTGACACAGGACAGCACTATCTTATCAAGACCTTAATGTAAGCGTCTGTGTTGAGTCAGAAGCCTTCACCCACAAATTCGGGAGTATTTTTCTTATTAGAACTATCAGACAGTGTTTTTCGAGCACCAATACCTTCGTAATCACCATAAGACTCATCCAACTCTTTTGGAATCTTCTGATTAACACCCGAACATTCTGAAATCTTCGTATTGGAGCTTCCGACACGAATGCTAAGCAGAGCACCATGTCATTTCCAAATTTCTGGCGGAGTAAATAGCGTCATGCAGCTATTTCTCTCACAGACGATGCTCAGATGACACTCCTATATTGGGCAGTCGACAAAATAAAAACAAACAACGCGCATGCGCGAAATAAGATATATAAAATGGCAACCTGTATTTTGCTTCAAAATGTTTTAAAAGAAGGAAAAACGCCAATTAGGCGCATGAAAAATGTCGCCTGCTAGTCTTATTTGAATACTAGTACAACAGTAAGTTTTTGTAAGCATTTCACCCCAAACCAAAGATTATAACGCTATAAGAGGGAATGGGTTACTGAGTGTGAAAGAATATGAGAAGTAAGGAGAGAAAAATAAAAGAACGGTAATTAAGAAAACAGAAGATAAAGATCGTAACTAAAATAAAATTTTATAAATTTCTGTTTATACGTTATTTTCATTTATATTTGATTATTAGGTTGGTGCAAAAATAATGTCGTTTTCTCACACAGTAACATATGTGATAAAACGACATTATTTTTGCACCAACCTAATATTAGGTTGGTGCAAAAGTAATGACGTAATAATGTCGTTTTTTGACGTATTTTTAACGTCAAAAAACGACATTATTACGTCATTACTTTTGCACCAACCTAATATTACATAAATGTCGGACTTAATCCATTTCATATGTTGTTATTGTTTACGTTAAATTACGTTTCGTGAGCAGAAATGAGCGATCGAAAAAATCCTCGGAGATTGTGCGTTGATAAACACGTCACATTATATATATATATATATATATATATATATATATATATATATATATATATATATATATATATATAATAGTACACACTGAGTGGTTCAATTAATATTAAAACTGTGCTTGATGAATTTACATCAGGAAGAGAGAGGAAGAAGGATGCTGAGGATACCATGGACCGAACATGTGAGCAACGACGAGGTTTTAGAGAAAATGGAAACAAAAAGGAAACTTATACTTAACATCAGGAAGAGACAGTTGATATTTTCTACAGAAGGATGCTGAGGATACCATGGACCGAACATGTGAGCAACGACGAGGTTTTAGAGAAAATGGAAACAAAAAGGAAACTTATACTTAACATCAGGAAGAGACAGTTGAAATTTCTACAGAGGGATGCTGAGGATACCTTGGACCGAACATGTGAGCAACGACGAGGTTTTAGGGAAAATAGAAACAAAATGGAAACTTATACTTAACATTAGGAAGAGACAGTTGAAATTTCTTGTGCACGTAATGAGGAAGGAGGACTTGGAAAATCTGATACTCGCAAGGTAGATTTAAGGCAAGACGAACGGAGGAAACCAACGTATAACATACTTGATGAGCCAGAGAAAATACCGATACAAGTTTTAGAAAGGCCAGAAAGATGCAAGGGACAGGAAGTTGTAGAGAGCCATGATCGCCTACTTACTAAGAGGACACGGTGCATAAAGATGAAGTTATTAATCTCATTTCTTAATAAAACAAGAATAACGCTTTTTGGTTCTAAAAAATCTCTCTCTCTCTCTGTATTTCAATGTCTATACATTAGCGAGAGAGGGGGACAGAGAGGGGGACAGAGAGAGGGGGACAGAGAGAGGGGGACAGAGAGAGAGAGAGAGAGAGAGAGAGTAGGAGTTAAAAGAACTGAATTTCGAAAGTGAAAAGCAAATCAAAGTAAACGGAAATGAAAACGCAACAAATAGAATCGGGAAAAAAATGGCGACTAGAGACCAGAAGTGCATGAGCAGAAATCTGTCAAAGAAAAGATTTCAAATGATTTGAAGAAGAACATGAATCCGGTCGATGTTACGGGTGATATTTTTATTATGTCAGCGTATCAGGAATGTGCTCCCGTTGACTCCGCTGTTAACCCCCCGATCTAAAGCCGCACGAAGCCTCCGAGATAGTCTTTACAGACAGAACGTCTCCCGTCGCAGTAATGTCTTTATTATATAACTGCTGCCGTGTGACAATGAAAAACCTCTGACGGATTTGTACCGTTCAGCGAATGTGTTCGGGCGAATGCAAATGTTATCACTCAGATCATTTCAAATGTTATTGCTGGCAGATGGTGCGAAAGAAAACCCGAAAATCTCCCAGTGCAATTCTTTGTCTTTCATTCTTTTTTCTTTTCTTTTTTTTTGGGCGGGGGGAGGGTGCTCTCACGCTTTCTTTCTTTCTTTCTTTCTTTCTTTCTTTCTTTCTTTCTTTCTTTCTTTCTTATTTTCATTTCTTTTTTCTTTTCTCCATTACACTTTGTATTTCATTCAAGTATCCTCTTTTTTCCATTTCGTTCTTTTTTCTCCATAACCACCTTTCTTTCTTTCTTTCTTTCTTTCTTTCTTTCTTTCTATTTTTTTCTCTCACTTTTTAACTCTTTCTTTTTTCTATCTTCCCTTTTTCTACTCTATCTTCCCCTCTCCCTCTCTTTCACTTCATTCTTTCTATCTCTATTTTACTGTCTCTCCCTTTCTCTTACATTTTCATTCTTTTTTCTTTCTCTCTCTATCCTTCTCTTCCGTTCTCTCTTCTTATTCATCTCTTTCTCTCTTTCTTTCTTTCTTTCTTTCTTTCTCCTTTTCTGTTTGACTGCCTGTTTTACTTTCTTTCTCTTCATTCTTTCTATCTCTCTTTCGCTCTCTCTAACTTTCTCTTTCTTTCTTTCTTTCTTTTTTCTTTCTCTGCGTGTCTTTCTCTTCCGTTCTCTCTCCTTATTTATCTCTCTCTTTCTCTCTTTTTTCTTTCTTTCTTTCTCTTTTTCTGTTTCACTCTATCTTTCTCTTCATTCTTTCTATCTCTCTTTCGCTCTCTCTAACTTTCTCTTTCTTTCTTTTTTTTTCTTTCTCTGTGTGTCTTTCTCTTCCGTTCTCTCTCCTTATTTATCTCTTTCTTTCTTTCTCTTTTTCTGCTTCACTCTATCTTTCTCTTCATTCTTTCTATCTCTCTTTCGCTCTCTCTTACTTTCCCTCTTTTTCTTTCTTTGTCATTCTCTTCCGTTTTCTCTCCTTATTTATCTCCTTCTTTTGTCTCTCTCTCTCTCTTTCATTCATTCTTTCTCTTTCACTCTCTCTTTCTCCCCATTCTCTTTCTACTAATTATTCATCTCGCTCTACACTTTTTCTTTCGTTCTCTCTTCTCCTTTCTTTTTCTTACTTCTTTCTTTCTTTTTCTTCCACACTCAACTCGTTCTTTCCCTGTCTTTTTCTCTCTTTCAATTCCTCGCTTTCTCTTTCTTTCTTTCTTTCTTTCTTTCTTTCTATTTCTTTGTTTCACTCTTTGCTTCTCTCCCACTTCATTGTATCTCCCTCTATTCATTCTTTTATCTCTCTTTCTTTCTCTTTTTATCCTTCTTTCTATGTTTTTCTTTTTAACTTTTACTTTCTCATTCTTTTACCTTCTCTTTCACCCTCGCTTCATTCTTTCTTTCTCTCTTTTTCTTTTTTCTTTCTTTCTTTTTTCTTTCTTTCTTTCTTTTTTATTTCTCCTTCTTTCTCTCCCTCTCTCTCTCTTTATCGCTATCGATTTCTTTTTATTTCTTCCTTTCACTATTTCTTTCTCTTTCTCTCTCTTACTTTGTCTCTTATAGTTTCTTTTTGTTTCTCTCAATTTTTCTGTTTTTTTTTCTCTCTTACACTATATCTTCACTCTTCCTCTCTCGCTTACTTTTCTCGCTCTCTCTTTCTTCTTTTCACCCTCTCCCTTTATATCTATATTTATTTTTGTCACTCTTTCTGTCTCTCTCTTCTTTCTTTTTCTTTCTTTCTTTCTTTCTTTCTTTCTTTCTTTCTTTCTTTACTTATCTCATTCTTTCTTTCTTTTATTTCCGATCTCGCTGTATTTTTTTTCAAACTAGTTATAAAATCGATTTCTCCGCATTTTTAAGCGCCATTTTCTCGTCGCTTTTTGCATTCCATTTGAAACACGTGACTCACTCATTACATTGATCGGCGATCGACAAAAGTCAAGATCTTGTATCGATTTGATGGAGGAGTGAAAGAAAACGGACTTTTTCCTAGTATTATTCACCCTATACAAGCGAAAGAGCCACTCAATCTAGAGGCCTACTACATCAGATTTTTGTTAGGACGTCAATCGGTAAAGGGAGAAACGGTGCATATTAGTAGAATATACAGAATAGATATCGTTTGACCCTAGACTCTTTTAAGTGCTTCAAGATCAAATGATCGGCTAAACATCTTCTCGGTGGCCCGTCCCGCGACCATCTAGTCCTCAGGAAAAATCTGTCTGAATAGAACTTCCTTCTTAAGGAGTAAAGATGGGTTACCACATAGTAGCTTAGTTTTGAATGTCTAGAACAGTGGTGCACAAGAGTCACTCAATGCAGAGCAGTGATTCTCAAACTCTACGTTAGTTGCGGCGGAAGAGGATAATAGGTGAGAAGGGATGACTGAAGAACAATCAACGATTTAGAAACAGTTTCAAAAAATTTTTATTTTTTTAAAAACATTTCACCCCAAGCAAGGCGGAAGTGCCACTAGCACGCAATGGGCTACAGACAGTGAGCGCAAGAATAAAGAGAAGTGTTTGAGGAAAGGATATAGAGAAGGACGAGGACCAGGATCAAGGTATCAGAAGATGTCGATTGACATTACATTTGAAAATTTGAAGGAACTGGGACCTAGATACCAATCAAGTAGAACGTTCAAATGGATGCATTCGGAGCATCAGTGAAAGTAGCTCGTCAGAGCAGCTGCCATGAAAATATTTGTAGAAAAGACAGAGGGAAGCCACATCATGTTAGTGAGAAAGTGACTGTAAGCGAGACTTTGCATATCCGTCTCTGGATTTTGTCGAGAACCTCGAGTGCCAAAAATAAATATGCTTTGAATATATATATATATATATATATATATATATATATATATATATATATATATATATATATATATATATATAACTTTCAGTCCTATGAACTCATGAAGGACGAAAGGTGTCGCAAGTATATTGTAATATTTTTGCATTATAGCAAGCATTAAGAATCGTAACTAGGCTCCTCAAATTGGTGGAGAGAGTTATCAATAATAACGTTCTGACTTCGAATTCGCAGTTATCTCCCTTTAAGCCTCTCTCTATTTTTATTTAAATGTACTTGAAATTTGGCACGCGAAAATTTTAATTACAAAATAAGTCCCAAATAAAAATGTTTTGGATCCACTGGAATAGATAAATAGGAAAGAGCGAAGACAATCCTAATAATGGTAGACTCAAAGGAAAATTCAAAGTTCTCTTAGAAAAGACAGTAATAGAAAAGAAAAAGAAAGAACTAGTAACTTAAGAATGTGCTACAGAAATCCGAAGTGGTCCCTGAAGATGGTAGATTCAAAAGGAAAACTCAAAGTTCTCTTCGACAAGGCAGTAATAGAATGGAAGAAGAAAGGAATATTAACTTTAAGAAGAATGTGCCACAGAAATCCGAAGACGCACTGGAATAAAGAAATAGGAAAATATGAAGACGACCCTGATAATGGTAGATACAAGAGCAAATTTCTATTCCGAAAATGCGTCCTAGAGAGTAAAAAAAAAAGGTTTGGTAGCTACCGGTCTAGACTGATGAAATATTGTTTGACTGAACATCTATCAAGAAAATAGTGATAATGTGGCGAGAAGCTAGCCAAGATTCGTCTGTGAGAAAGGGTCTTTAGAGTGAAGAAAAAATTACCGCCCACAATTCCCTATAAACGGTTGTGATCTCGATTAGGCCTCGAAAGTGAAAATTGGAAACCTACAGGCTATATGTGACAGCAATGCGCGATTTTTGTTCAAATCCAGCTGTTTTGTGTATGGAGCAAGAAAAATTGATTGATTTGTTTGTTTAACAGCATATCAACTCCATATGGTTTATTTAATGTCAAAATATTATGTTTTGGGGACTCTTTAAAGTCATTAAAAAATGATACATATTCTGCTTTCACAGTTGTATACATAGTAGTCGATACTTTTGCGAATGCACATGTTTGTGAAGACATACCTACTAGAGACAGTGATATGTGTGTTTGATGTAGTTTTGGAGAAGCCATAGTTTCGAATATAATTTAAGAAATTGTAGGATATATGGATTAATGCCATGAATGTTCTTTCATGTTGGATGTTCAATTTTGTTTCGGGGTATATCAACAAATATGAGTTATTGACACTGATATCCATTTAGCCAGAATGAAGCATTTGGTTAGCAGTCCGAATTACTGTTTAAATAAACAGTATTAATGACATTTACCGGCCTGAATGTTTGAGATATTTTGTAGAAAATGTGTGCTTCTCCGACAGGAATCGAACCTGTAACTCCTATGGGAAACATCATTTCATTTGATGTACTGTTAACCATTCGGCTAGAAAGAAGCGTCTGGTTAATAAAGTCCGAATTACTGTTTATTAAGAACAGATCTTCGACGATCTTTCCCGAACGATCAGATCTGTTCACGAAACGTATCTTAACGTAAACATTGACAACATATTATGAAATGAATTAAGTCCGACAATTAATTTAATATATATTCCGTTTATACGTTATTTTAATAGATACAAGTTAATTAAGTAAACGCTCTGCATTTTTTGCTTTTGTTTTTTTTTTTAATAAACTGTAGGAATTACATTGACTGGATGTTCGAGAATTTTCGTTGAAAATATGTGATTCTTCGACAGGGATCGAACATGTAACTCCAATGGAAACCATCATTTTATCTGATGTGCTGTTAACCATTTACCGACGAAGAAACATCTGGTTACAAAGACCAAATTACTGCTTGTAAACCACAAATCTTCGACGATCTTTCCTAAATGATCGTTGAAGATTTGTTTCTTATAAGCAGTAATAGTTGAAGAAATAGTTTTGAATTCTCCAATTCACTCCCCGAAACTTAAAAAAAAAACTGATTTGGTCTATAAGTCTGTTTCGTTCTCTTTCACAGCTAGTTTTAATGGCGTCATCGTCTTGCTTGGGGTTGACTGATTGTTGTGGAGTTATTTCGCAGTGGAGGCTTGTATTTGAACTAAATCGGTCCTAAAATAGTTCCACGTACAAAACGTTAGGAACTTGATATAATAGGTATTACGCAGAGTAATCTTGTTGTGGTCGCTGACTACTTTCGTATTCGACTAACTGTTGTCCGACATCGACTAGTATTTAGTCACCCCCGCCCCACGAAGGTATCATGTCGAACAAAGCCGGATTAACGTGGGATCTCCGAGCTCGTGGGCTCGACCAAAAATATACCTTTTGAACCCGTATAAACGGGTTCAGGGTCGGTTTACTTTCCCGAACGAGACTCCGCCCTTCGTCGGAGACTCGTTCTGCTTCCTCCCCACCCTGAAGGAAGAGAGTTCAACCGTTCAGCAGGTCGTCCGACATCGACGATATTTATCCCCCCCCGCCACGAGGGCATCATGTGGCACAAGGACGGTTTAACGTGGGATCTCCGAGCCCATTGAACCCGTATAAACGGGTTCAGGGTGGGTCTACCTCCCCGAAAGAGAACCCGCCCTTCAGCGTAGCCTCGTTTGGGTTCCTCCCCGCCCGAAGGCAGAGAGTTCAACCGTCGTCCGACATCGACTAGTATTTAGTTACCCCCCGCCCCACGAGGGTGTCATGTGGCACAAGGCCGGTTTAACGTGTGATCTCCGAGCCAGTGGGCTCGGCCAAAAATATACCCTTTATACCCGTATAAACGGGTTCAGGGTCGGTTTACCTCCGCCCTTCGGCGTAGCCTCGTTCGGGTTCCTCCCCGCCAGAAGGTGGACAGTTCAACCGTTCAGCCGGTCGTCCAACATTGACTGACCTTCGTTTCTCTTACTACTCCTACTTATATAAGGTGGGAGACTCTATTAGCTACAGAATAGGTGTGTTTCACCATAACACAGATTAAGACTGAAAGAGATAAGAAATACTGTCTAGTTCGATGAGTTTCTGTTGTAATTTTCGGATAGCAGGGGCCAGTAAGTTGGCGTAAGCATTATAGAATCATATATTTACTCTATCTTTTATCAGGCTGCTGGCAGTGTTGCCGGAGTTAAATGACATTCTCTTATCTTGCGACCCTTGATAACGATAAGAGATCGTATAATCGCCGCAGACTACCTAAGTATTGCATAAAACTACCTGCCTCATGTTATGTCAATGGTGTACACATCCTAACTGGTGTTTCCACTTTCAGCAGGACAATGCACAGTTTGCCAAAGGACAATTACTGATAAAACAACGAGGTTTTTTTATGTTAAAACAGATTTCACTGATATCAGTCCTACAGAATATACTTGGCATGTTCAAGAATGGGAAATTCCTGGATGAAAGAGTCGGCGTAAACCAGAGGAATTTCGTTATGCCACAACTGTCTCAAGGTCCTTGATAAAATCCAAAGACGGATATGCAATGTAATTGACCCTGATCTGGCATCTCGTCTGCAACCGCTCTCTCACAGACGTGCCGTCGCCTTGCTCTGTCTTTTTTTTTTTTTACAAATACTTTCAAAGTAACTGCTCCGATGAGCTGCTTTCGCTGGTTCCCAGACTTCATGAATTTAAGCGTTCAACTAGGCTGGCATCTCGCTCTCACCCTTTCACTGTCGAAACTTTTAAATGTAGCCGTCTCTTCTACTCTAATAGCTTAATGTCTCGCACCTCTCGCCTGTGGGACACATTTCATGTTTTCCTGATAGCTATAATGTCCAACTATTCAAATGTAATGTCAATCGACGTCTCCAGATTCCTTGATCTATCGTCTAACCTTCTCTTCAGCCTTTCCTCTATCACTCCACTTTGCCCTCGCTCCAACTCTCTGTAACCCCTTGTGTGCTAGTGGCTTCACGCCTTGCTTGGGGTTGAATGCTTTAAAAAAAAGCACAGGACATATCGAAGATAAAAGGGACAGTCGGAGACTTGCGTGAAAGGACAACAGAAGAGAGTAGAAATTAAAAGTAACTTCCTCTATCACTCCACTTTGCCCTCGCTCCAACTCTCTGTAACCCCTTATGTGCTAGTGGCTTCACGCCTTGCTTGGGGTTGAATGCTTTAAAAAAAAAGCACAGGACATATCGAAGATAAAAGGGACAGTCAGAGACTTGTGTGAAAGGACTGCAGAAGAGAGTAGAAATTAAAAGTAACTTCCTCTATCATTCCACTTTGCCCTCGCTCCAACTCTCTGTAACCCCTTGCTTCCCGTCTTCCTTGGGGTGGAATTACTTAAAAATAAAAATAAAATAACAGCAAATTTCGAAAGAGTGGTTCCAGAACATCGTCAGCTCCATGCCACGAAGAAATGAAACGGTTCTAAAGAAAACTAACTCCAATAACAACAATGTTCTGAGCATGGGAAATGAGAAGTGCTTGAAAATGGTGTTTAACAAGTAACGAAAATCGGCTATAATTTAGACTAGCCTCACCCAAATATTAAAGTAATTCAATTTATCTATTGCCTGCAACCTTTATGAAATCTGAAAATATCCCGGCTTCTTAGCTCTGACCGTGTCACTTATCTAGTTATTATTATGAAAGCTGATAATTAGAGACACATGGCGCCGGCCGGCCGACTGCAAGCATTCGTTTTATAAAACAAATAAAGAACCTCGTAAACAAAACGAAAGATAGGAAACGAGCTTAATTTAAAACACCGAATTAATGTTATCAGTCATTCAATGAAAAAAAAAAAAAAAATTGCTTCTGCGATTTTTCGTTGGAAATTTACGTAACAGTTTTATTAAATACTTTACAGATTATATTTGAACAGGAATTTGGAAAAAAGACTTAAAACCGCAACCGGAAGACCTAAGTAGACCCATTTTTCTCGCACTGCCTAAAAAGCTAGACGCAAACGAATTGCTAGCGTCCGATTGAAAGTGTGTAATCTCTGTATTATGTGATTTCGGCAAGTTAAGGTTTAACTTGACGCTTTAGCTTCCAATATAATTTCCACACAGTTAATTTCTAATTCCTGCTTCCGCTAACATTACAGACGTGAAGTGAACTTCAGTCCACATCGGGGCTAACAAGATACATAGCCACTTTCGTCGTCCTCCTATATATATATATATATATATATATATATATATTAGGTTGGTGCAAAAATAATGACGTAATAATGTCGTTTTTTGACGTTAAAAAATACGTCAAAAAACGACATTATTACGTCATTATTTTTTGCACCAAACTAATATATATATATATATATATATATATATATATTTGCAGTTTTCTAATGAATATCCTGATTGATTAAATATATATATATATTATTTGCAGTTTTCTAATGAATGCCCTGATTGATTAAATATATATATATATATATATATATATATATATATATATATATATATATATATATATATATATATATATATATATATATATTTGCAGTTTTCTAATGAATGTCCTGATTGATTAAAGTGTTTAGCTATGGGGGAATAAGGGTTGTTTTTACGTATGTTTATTGATAGATTCCGATTTTAGTTCCACATATACACGCAGAAAAAAAGAAACATATATATATATATATATATATATATATATATATATATATATATATATATATATATTTGCAGTTTTCTAATGAATATCCTGATTGATTAAATATATATATATATTATTTGCAGTTTTCTAATGAATGCCCTGATTGATTAAATATATATATATATATATATATATATATATATATATATATATTTGCAGTTTTCTAATGAATGTCCTGATTGATTAAAGTGTTTAGCTATGGGGGAATAAGGGTTGTTTTTACGTATGTTTATTGATAGATTCCGATTTTAGTTCCACATATACACGCAGAAAAAAAGAAACATATTGGATTTTAAAATTAAATACACATAAACTAGGGCTGAATAGAGACTTGGGTGTTTTAAATCTTTATAAATATTTCAATAGTTAAGCAATTTTTTTTAGATATACTTAAAAAAAAAATTTTAAACAACATTTAAAATATTTATGACAGTCAGATTTAAGTTAGGAATATCCGAACAGTGACGTTCCATATCACGTGACGTCCGCGTCTCGCGAAGGACGCTACTTGCTGACAAACAGTAATTTTAATTCATTTGCAACAAACAGTTATTTCTGATGAAAGATTGAGGACAATTTGAAATATCAAATATATATATAAATAAATAAATACTTTCATAAAATAAAACAATTTTTTTAATTTGCAACTTTTTCTCTCTCTCTCTCTCTCTATATATATATATATATATATATATATATATATATATATTAGGTTGGTGCAAAAATAATGTCGTTTTCTCACATATGTTACTTTATATATGATTTCTGAATTAATTCATTGACATATATATAGCCATTTTGAAGCGCGTTTTTCGCTCTATCGAATCGTGTTATTCGTTACCGTTCTCAATCTCTTCATTCAATTTTTTTGCAGACTTTTCGACAGCATGGACAAAATTCAAATCCGCACGATTTTCCTTGTTCCAGTTCAAACTAGGCTGAAAAGCTTCCGAGACAGCTCGTGACATCAATGATGCGTTTGGCACAGGAACCACTAACGAACGTGTGGCACAACGGTGGTTCAAGAAATTTCGCAATGGTGACGAGAGCCTCGAAGATGAAGACGGTCGCGGCCGGCCGACTGCGGTTGATAACGAACATTTGAAAGCCTTAATTGAAGCCGATCCTCGCAAAACCACACGAGAAGTTGCTGTTGAACTCGAGGTCGACCACTCAACAGTCGTTCGCCATTTAAAGCAAATAGGGACGTCAAAAAAGTTGGATAAATGGGTGAACGATAATCAAAAAAATCGTCAAAAAAACGACATTATTTTTGCACCAACCTAATATATATATATATATATATATATATATATATATATATATATATATATATATAATAAAAAGGCTTAAACACTAATATTCCATGGTCATAATTTATTCCATGGTCATAATTTATTCAATTGGAATCGTAAATACGATCCAATTCATCAGACCTACAAATTCAAAAAGAAAACAGAAAAGAACAACTCCGGAAATAAAAATAGAATTTAGAGACAGTGTAAGTATGAGAGCGTGGGACGAATGTTAGAGCTAAAGAGAGGGGTAACATACGAGAGAAGGTGGGAGATTAAAACTTAACAGAGAGGGTTTTTTTTTTATTTTTTAATAGAGGTGAGTGGAAGGAGGAAATATGAATGTTGTCGGATGTCTAATACATTAAAGATACATTTCGTGGTGACATACACACACCATAGACGATCTAATGTTAAAGATCAGAATAAGAGGGAGGGAGAGAAAAGGAAAGAAGAGGTGGGGAAGAAAGATGGGGCGGGGGAAATTAAAATTGAAGGACATTTAATGAATGGGCCGCTGTGTAATTGAGAAAATTTGACAAAAATAATATCGACTACAGGTTTCAAATCAAATATAAACATATAAAGAATAAATATAACGATTATCTAATCTAGCAAGGACCTATATTTTTATGTTCAAAACACATGCGAATACACACATACACAATAACATATACACGTATATACATACACATAGGCTGTACCCACATACACACATACATATACCCATGTACACACATACACATATATCCACATATCTACACAAATACACACATACACATACATACACACACACATATACATATATCTGATTCAATATGCTGGTTCTATCACTGAGTAGACTTTTGAATGAACCGGAAACCTTTTTACTCCTATTAATTACCCAAAATGACTGATACTCGAAAAGGTCAGGTGGCACTAAGACCGAAACTTTGAATATTAAAAATAAACCTGAGAACAGAACACCGACTGTAAATACATAACTTTTTCTACCTAAGGCATATCATGAACACGTACAACTCCTTATACTGCTCGGCAACGATTAAACTTCGGATAGATTACACACAGTTTTCGAAAATATTCGAAATAAATATTTAAAATTTAAACAGACAGCTTGTCAATTGTATTTAATCAAACTTATTTTGATGACTTCTTATTTGATAAATACACCGGCGTGCAAACTTTTTGGGCAACGTGGTAAATTGATTACTTAGGTTAATATTACGCTCCATTTGAGAGTCGTGTGTATATTTTATGATCTTTGTGGGTCAGAAAACAATTATTGCTTTTTACGTTAATGTTGTATGATGCATGATAGAGCATCTTAAGCTGTTAGTGTTGCTGAAAAACGAAAATTAAATATCACCTTTCAGCTCTTATCTTAAGTTAAAAAAAAATTTGTCTTGCAAAAAGTGATGTTTATTACGACAGAAAGGACACAACATCAAAGCATAGAGTTAATAATTAGTGTTACTGTTTTTGGCTCGAATAATTTGGGCTGAATTCAATGTGACATTGAATGGAACAAGGTACAAATTTTTTCCTATTCTTTTGCGTTATTTTCGTTGGAGCACTTGTTTCTTCAGTTCCGTTCATAATGGTTCTATTATATTGAGATCAGCATTTTGTTCTTGTCAGTTTTTCAAGATTGAATATCTCATCATCCACAAAAAACATTTTTGTTGCGTGATATCTGCACCACAGAATAGTATCATGCTGAAAAAATTCTCCATCTTCGAAGTCTGCCAGAAGATTCGACCGCTACAAGCTAATATAGTTATCGAGGTTTTAGGTTTCCATCAACCAATTTTCTTCGATCACCAACAAATTTTACCATCTTTGTGGTGTCTTTTGACTTGCTTCTTACTTCTGCTTTCTTACGTATTCTCTTGCATGAAAATATGACTCTTTTTTTGAATTCACCACTAAAAATTAATTTGTGCTATTTCCCAGCAGCCCATGGGAAACGTTCTTTTGAACGCTTCAGTCTTCTTTTCTAATTTTTTCTGGTTCTTGCTAAATTTTCCTGCTAAATGCCCGTTCAAGATTAATTCTTTTTCGTAATACTCTGCGTAATCTACCAAGACTCTCACACTTTTTCTCTCACCTCTCTTGTCTAACCTTTGGGGTCTTCTGGTTCTGGTGCATTATTTATTAACAGAAAAAAAAACAAGACTTTTTTTTTTATACTTCTTTACTGAACACGAATAAAAAAAACATTTCAATTCGAGAATTTTCTTTCTATTTTTTCCCAATAATTATTACCTGCAATTAGCGCAAAATCTCTTTATCATTATGACTTATATATATATATATATATATATATATATATCGATCGACTCTATATATATATATATATATATATATATATATATCGATCGACTCTATATATTTATATATATATATATATATATATATATATATATATATATCGATCGACTCTCTCTCTCTCTCTCTCTCTCTCTCTCTCTCTCTCTATATATATATATATATATATATATATATATATATATATATATATATATATATATATTAAACAGACGAAGTAAATGCGGCCAAGGTCAAAAGATTTGACACTATCGCTTGATTAAACACACTTCACTGCATAAAAATCTCTGGCTGGGTTTTTCTTCTTCTATGAACCGCATCTCTTCAAGACATGGGCAAAACTCGTTCCAAAAACCTTTCTATCCCTCGTGGTTCCTACCAGTTTTCTCCCTCTACTAAGGCTTCAGCTTCAGTTCCTTATTCAGCCATCAATTCAAACAAGCCCCTCAGCTACGTGGCTTGCTGTCTTCACCTAGCTCTCTTGCCTTCAGTATGACCTGTAGTCGTTAAGTTTTCCAAGTCCTCCTTTCCCATGTGTTCAAGGAATTTATGTGGTCACTTCCTGATTCTGAGTATATGTATTCATTTATTCTATTAACTTTAAGATTTCGACCCATCTATGGAATTCTCAGTAACCTTCTTTATAACTACATAACTTTTGCTTTCAACGTTCTCTTCATTTGTGGGGAGATTGTCCAATATTTATTGCCACTCTAAAAGCTAAGCAAAATATTAAGAAACAGGAATATTTCGCTAAAAACAAAGAAAACAACACTGAACGGCTATGCGATATCACTCCCAAAGCTAAGCAAAGTATTAAGGAAAAGGAAGATTTCGTTAGAAACAAAGAAACGAGCACTGAACTGTTATGTAATAACACCCTAAAAGCTAAGCAATGTATTAAGAAAAAGGAATATCTCATTAGAAATAAAGAAAAGAACATTGAAATGTTACGAAATATCGCTCCAAAAGCTAAATTCTCAGTATCCTTCTTTATAACTACATAATTTTTGCTTCCAGCGTTCTCTTCATTTGTGGGGAGATTGTCCAGTATTTATTGCCATATAAGAGGACTGACATCCCATAGCAATCCAACATTTTTTTTTTTTTTATTATTTTGTTTCTAACGGTTTTTTTCTTATTCTCAGGACTTTGCATAAGATTTAGAATACACCCTTAGCTAATCTAGTGCGTACTTCGGATTTCAGTGTCGTATTTTCAATCCACTGTCCCAATATTTCGCAAGAATTTAAATTTCTGTACTTGCTTGATGTTGACATAGTTTGTCTTAGCCTTTTTTTTTCTTGCTGATGGCCCTACTTTTTGTCTTTTTGTAGTTGATAGTCCTTTTTTCTAGCTTTCTGTCTAGGGAGACCTGCTGCTTCCTTTTCGAGTCGGTCATCAATTCAGTGTCATCTGCGCATCTTATATTGCTAAGATTATCCGCACCGATAATAAACTTGATATCATCTCCAATTCCCTTAGGCTAGCCTCGCAGGAGGCGTTGAATAAATCTCAAAAGACATACCGTTGTCTTACGCCATTTTGTCCTTTTTGTGTAGCGATGTCTGCTTTCTTTTATTTACCGTGTGCCCTCGACACGTGGGTGGGTCATGGCTCTTCACAGCTTCATGGACCTTCGAGGCTCTAAGCAACGTTTGTACTCTTACCATTCTGTCCCTCTGATATTGAATTGTACATTTCAGAAGAAAAAACCCGGAATAATGAGAACGCACTTTGGAATAGCCAAAGATGCAGTACAAAAGCTAAGCAAAGTATTATGAAAAAGGAAGATTTCGTTAGCAAAAAAGAAAAGAGAAATGAACTGCTATGTAATGTCACTCCAAACGCTAAGCAACGTATTAAGATACACGAAGATTTTCTTTAGAAAAAAAGAAAAGAGCACTGAACTGTTACAAAATATCACTTCAAAAGCAAAAAATAAAAAGACAATTCTCAGTATCCTTCTTTATAACTACATAACTTTTGCTTCCAGCGTTCTCTTCATTTGTGGGGAGATTGTCCAATATTTATTGCCACTCGAAAATCTAAGCGGAACAGGAATATTTCGTTAAAAACAAAGAAAACAACACTGAACGGCTATGTGATATCACTTCCAAAGCTAAGCTAATTATTATGAAAAAGGAAGATTTCGTTAGAAACAAAGAAACGAGCACTGAACTGTTATGTATTAACACCATAAAAGCTAAGCAATGTATTAAGAAAAAGAAATATATCATTAGAAACAAAGAAAAGAACACTAAACTGCTACGGAATATCACTCCAAAAGCTAAAAGTAAAAAGACAAAGGTAGGTTTCATTAGAAGCAAAAAAGAGCACTGAATTCCTACGTAATATCATTCTTAATGTTAAGCGAAGTATTAAGAAGCCTGAAAATTTCGTTAAAAACTAAGATACAACACTGAACTATTATGTAATAGCAACCCAAAAGCTAAGCGAAGTTTTATGAAAGAAGATGATTTCGTTTAAAGAAAAGAAAACAACACCTATCTCTCATGTAAAATCACTCCAAAAGCTAAGCAAAGTATAACGAAACAGAAAGATTTCGCCAAGAACAAAGAAAAGAGCACTGAACTGTTATGTAATATCACTCCAAAAGCTAATAAAAGTAATAAGAGAAATGAAAATTTAGTTAAAAACAAAGAAATGTGCACTGAACTGTTATGTAATATCGCTCTAAAAGCTAAGCAAATTATTAAGAAAATGGATATTTCGTTAGAAACAATGAAAATAACACTGAACTGTTATACAATATCACTGTAAACGTTAAGCAAAGCATTAAGAAACAGCAAAATTTCATTAGAAACAAAGGAAAGAGCACTGAATGTTATGAAATAACACTCTTAAACCTAAGCAAAGTATTAAGACACATGAAGATTTCACTAAAAACAAAAATACAACACTGAACTGTTATGTAATAACACTCCAAAAGCTAAGCGAAGTATTAAGTAACAGGAAAATTTCGTCAGAAGCAAAGAAACCAATACCGAATATCTATGGAAACAAAGATATCTACACTGGAATGTTATGTAATAGCAATATTCCTATGTGTGTGAGCTAGACAAGTTCCTCACTGTTGAAGAGAAAAATGGAGACAATATTGCTCTGACGAAGAAAACTGAAAATTCAATGGACAGTGCTTGTATGAAGCGAAGGATTCTTGAGGAAAACGAAAACAAAAACTGCATTTATATTCATAATTTGAATGTGACACCTAAAATTTCTCAGACACATAATGTTGAAGAAACGCTTGGAGAATATGTCACCCAGAGAACATATCAAAGGCAAGACAAAGAGTCGAAGGCTTCTGGGAATGGATTGCAGAAGAAGGGTGGAGATAACAGTAAAAAAAAAAAAAAACTTTGCCAAGAACTGCAAGATGTGGGCACATAGTGGGCGGCTTGATCACCTACGACCAGAATTGACACAGCAGAAGAGGAGATCCTTTCGGAACGTGGATTATCAGGTTCTCCACATATAGTTCTTCAAATATGAAAAAGCAAAGAAGCTAAAAAGCAAAATGTTAGAAGACAGAAATTATGGTTGTCAGCGCGTCCTGGGTAAGACAATAAACTACATCCGGCAACAAGGCATCTAATCGGGAGGTCTCGTGAAGCGTGGGACAACCTCTTAATTGCTGGTGTCCCCAGGTTCATCATGACTGAGGGTTGCTACACGTATTAAGGTCCCGGCTATAGGCAAATAGGTACCCACCAAAGTTAACTTCTCTTCATTAATCATCTGAGAGACCCTCTCTCTGCTTTCTATCAGCATGGCTGATACTAACCTCCAGGAAAATGACTCATTGTGAATACCCGCGGTAACTTTTTCAGCTGACATGGAGTGGATGGACTACACTGAATACATTGCAAGATCAGCTGCTAAGAAAATCGGTTCACTCTGTTGTGCAAGACAATTTTTCTCTCCAGAATCTGTCTTACATATCTATAAGTCTACCATTCATCCATGCTTAGGATATTGCTGCCACCTATAGACCGGTTCCCTTACTGTTTACCTTGAGCTCCTTGATAAGATCTAAAGAAGAATTAGCAATATTACTGATCCTGATCTGGAGGTTCGACTTGAGTCAGTTACCCATCGCCGTATGGTTGCATCTTTGTACCATTTCTATAAATACTTTCATGGTAATTGTTTGGATGAGCTTTTCGAATTGTTATTTTATTCCCCCCACCCACAGACAACGAATTGTAAATATGGGGACTAGTTAGTATTTAATTAGAGACAAAGAGATATTATGGTATTTGTAGTAAGAAAGGTACGTATAAATGTGTTGTTTTTGGTGTAAGGAATATTGTTTTTTACGATTGGGTCAGTGCTTGCGGCTAGCTAAGTTATAGTTAAGACAGAAGAAGACCGTCCTTTCCCCAATCCCCTTTTCGGCCTTGTGCCATATTTCTGTAGATAACAGAATAAATATTGCTCTTCGCTATGGTACCTAGATTTTATGAACTTAATCGCAGTACTAGACTGGCGTCGAGATCTCATCAATTTACAGTTTTGCTGGCTAAAAGTAACAGTAAGTTCTATTTAATAGTGTCTTTTCTCGCACTTCTAGCTTGTGAAATTCCCTTCCAGTCCACTTTAATCAGCAAGAATATAAAAGAAAATCTCAATCGTTATCAACTATCCTCCTGATTACTGTTTTCACTTTCTGTTCATTATTAATGTTTCCGTTCCTTCCACATCCTGTAACCCCCTGTGTTTCAGTGGCTTCACTGCTTTGCATGGGGTAATACCGACTAAAAAATTTAAAATAAAAAAAATATTGGGGCGAAAATAATATGAAAGTTTAAAAATAGATTTTGTAGTAAAAATACCAGCAATACATTTTTTTTAAATATATTATCGGCAATACATTTTTGAAAAGAAAATTTACCAACAATACATTTGACTCACGACAAAAGAAAAACTCTTTACTAAATGAAACTTGATCTACAATGAGATTTCTTACAAAGAATACATATTCTATACCTACGAACCTATCCTAAATATCTTGTCGGTATTAAATAACCCATTGAGGTTGATATTCCGTAAAACAAAATATTCCAAACTAAACCAGACTCTCTAAAAAAAAAACCTCTTTACAAAAATCCATCAACGAAACCTGATCTAAAAGCAGATTTCTCACAAAGAATTCTATTCTTACTAACCTATCTTAAATTTTTTGTCGGCATTAAATAACCTATTGAGGTTGATATACCGTAAAATAAAATAAACCAAATTAAACCAGAGTTTCTACAAAAAAAAAAAAAAAAAAAACAATTTACAAAAATATGTCAATAAAACCTGATCTACAAACTGATTTCTTACAAAGAATACATATTCTATTCTTACGAACCAATCCTAATTTTTTGTCGGTATTAAATAACCTATTGAGGTTGATATACCGTAAAATAAAATAAACCAAACTAAACCAGAGTTTCTGCAAAAAAAAAAAAAAAAAAAAAAAAACAATTTACAAAAATATGTCAATAAAACCTAATCTACATACTGACTAAAAAATTAAAAAAAAAAAAAAATATTGTGGCGAAAATAATATGAAAGTATAAAAATAGATTTTGTAGTAAAAATACCGGCAATACATTTATTCTATTCTTACGAACCTATCCTAATTTTTTTGTCGGCATTAAATAACCCATCGAGGTTGATATACCGTGAAATAAAATAAACCAAGCCAAACTATGCTTGTCAGTAAAAGAGGCAATGCAAGGGGTACGTGGATGTCAAAATTAACCATATGCAGATATTCACCCGCATGAATAATGTAGTGATAAACGTCAACTGAATGATAGAGAAATTCAAAGGTGGAATATCGAAAAATACCTTATGAACCTGAGAAAAGTATTAAGACATCGAAAAAAAAACCTTAGAAACAAAGCCCAAATTCGAGTGATGGACTACATAGCGATGAATCCCAAGTCATTTCCTTATAGATGAAGGAAGAGATGAAGGAAGAGAGATGCACAGATCCTGCGACGTTGGAAGGATTTGAAAAATTACGAATAGAGGCTACAAACTGATGCTAGGAAGAGGCAGCTGAAACTTTGTACGCATATAATGAGGAAAGAAGGCTTGGAGAATCTAACACACACAGAGCATACTGAATGCAATGAGAATAGGTGGAAAGCGGGAGAAAAGAACTTAAAGAAGCAAGAATTACTAAGGATGCTGTGGAGAACCATAACCCGAAAAAGATTTATCACATAGAGACAAAGATTCAAATAAGAATAACGACCATATAACTTTTTTTTAAAGAGTATAAAATGCTTAAATAGGCATTTTATATTTTAGAAATTGAAAGTTTACGTTTTCCGATATGCTTGGTCGTTTTTGTTTAGCGACATAGCAACACCTCTATGGGTTATTTAATGCCGAAATTTAAATAGTTTTTACGCAATTTTATTTGAACGGAGATAGATAGATAGAATTTTATTAATTAACCCATAGCTGATGGGAGAAAAGGTAGATACATATATTTTCCAAAGGTATCTGTGCGTAAAGGAATATATCGAACCTAACTGGAATCGAAACTTAGCTCGCTGATTAACAATTCCGATCTATTATTCATTACACCAACTGCACATCCAAGTATACAGACCCTTGTATTCCCAAGTGGAACCGATGTTACAACGTGATGTGGCCCTCACTCTGTGGTTGGATTGGTTATTCAATACCTCGTGGAGGGAAAATTGAAAAAAAAAGAAAAGAAGAATGCTCTTTCCCTGAGGTCAGAGACAAAAAAAAAAAAAGGGCGCCAGAAATTCGTGAGTATTCTTTCGAAAAATATGGCGCCATTTTCTTACAGCTCCTCCCACAATATGATGTAATTTTTTTAAAATAAATTAGTTTATTTTATTACAGCCGCAAGCGGCTTTATCGGCGCGGGAAACATTGTTACTTTTCTTACAAGTTACTTTATCGTTATTTTATTTTATTTTATTTTATTTTTGTCTCTTTTCTTCTCAAGGACATTTCTTTCTTTGGTTTTCTCTCTTTTCTTCCCATATTTCTCTCTTTTTCATATCTCTGTTTTCCCTCCCTCCATTTCTTTTTCTTTCAATCTTTCTTGTTACTCTCGCTCTCTCCCTTTCTCATCTATTCCTCGGCGTGTATTAATTGTTAGTGAAGCTAAATTACTGAGAAGGGAGTTCGATCGTCACTAGGTGAGTTACACAAAATTTCCGCATTAAATAACCCAGTAACGGTTGAAATTTGAATTGTGAAATTCAGCCAAATTAATTCTAACATTTCTTCATTTCACTGTAATCTTTTGGTACTTTTTCCGTTTTTCTATGTTTGTGTCTTTATCTCTCTCTCTCTCTCTCTCTCTCTCTCTCTCTATATATATATATATATATATATATATATATATATATATATATATTCCTTTCACTTTTTCTTCTTTCTTTAATTAATTTAGTTTCTTTGGCATTTCCTTTGTTTCTTCTTTCTTTTTCTTTCTTTCATTCATTCATTCATTCATTCATTCATTCTTTCTTTCTTTTTTCGCTTTTTCTGCGTCTCATTTCTTTCTGTTTTCTTTATTTCTCTCGCTTTACCTCCGTCTCTTTTTTCGTTTTTTTCTTTGTTTCTTTCTTTGTTTCTTTCTTTCTTTCGCTGTTTCTTCGTCTCTCCTTTCTGTCTTTTTTATTTATTTATTTGGCTTTACCTTCGTCTCTTTCGTTTTTTCTTCTTTCTTTCTTTCTTACTTTCTTTCTTTCATTCATTCATTCATTCTTTCTTTCTTTTTTCGCTTTTTCTGCGTCTCATTTCTTTCTGTTTTCTTTATTTCTCTCGCTTTACCTCCGTCTCTTTTTTCGTTTTTTTCTTTGTTTCTTTGTTTCTTTCTTTGTTTCTTTCTTTCTTTCGCTGTTTCTTCGTCTCTCCTTTCTGTCTTTTTTATTTATTTATTTGGCTTTACCTTCGTCTCTTTCGTTTTTTCTTCTTTCTTTCTTTCTTTCTTTCATTCATTCATTCATTCTTTCTTTCTTTTTTCGCTTTTTCTGCGTCTCATTTCTTTCTGTTTTCTTTATTTCTCTCGCTTTACCTCCGTCTCTTTTTTCGTTTTTTTCTTTGTTTCTTTGTTTCTTTCTTTGTTTCTTTCTTTCTTTCGCTGTTTCTTCGTCTCTCCTTTCTGTCTTTTTTATTTATTTATTTGGCTTTACCTTCGTCTCTTTCGTTTTTTCTTCTTTCTTTCTTTCTTTCTTTCTTTCATTCATTCATTCATTCTTTCTTTCTTTTTTCGCTTTTTCTGCGTCTCATTTCTTTCTGTTTTCTTTATTTCTCTCGCTTTACCTCCGTCTCTTTTTTCGTTTTTTTCTTTGTTTCTTTGTTTCTTTCTTTGTTTCTTTCTTTCTTTCGCTGTTTCTTCGTCTCTCCTTTCTGTCTTTTTTATTTATTTATTTGGCTTTACCTTCGTCTCTTTCGTTTTTTCTTCTTTCTTTCTTTCTTTCTTTCTTTCTTTCTTTCTTTCTTTCATTCATTCATTCATTCATTCTTTCTTTCTTTTTTCGCTTTTTCTGCGTCTCATTTCTTTCTGTTTTCTTTATTTCTCTCGCTTTACCTCCGTCTCTTTTTTCGTTTTTTTCTTTGTTTCTTTGTTTCTTTCTTTGTTTCTTTCTTTCTTTCGCTGTTTCTTCGTCTCTCCTTTCTGTCTTTTTTATTTATTTATTTGGCTTTACCTTCGTCTCTTTCGTTTTTTCTTCTTTCTTTCTTTCTTTCTTTCTTTCTTTCTCTTTTCCCTCGTTTCTTCTTTCTGTATTTTTTCTTTCTTTCTTTCGCTTTTCCTTCTTCTCTTCTTTCTTTCTTTCTTTCGCTTTTCCTTCGAGATTTCTTTATTTATTTCTTCCGTTCTTCCTTTCTCACGTCTTTCTTTCCTTCTTTCTTTCTTTCCTTCTTTCTTTCCTTCTTTCTTTCTTTCCTTCTTTCTTTCTTTCTTTCGCATTTCATTTGTGTCTTCTTTCTTTTTTTCTTTAGCTGTTCCGTTGTCAATTCTTTCTTAACTTCATTTTGTCTTTCACCTTTCCTTTCTCTCTTTTATCTTTCTTCGTTTCGCTTTTCTTTGGTCTCCTTTTCTCTCTTTCATTCTTTCTTTTTTTCTTTCTTTCTTTCTTTCTTTCTTTCTTTCTTTCTCTTTTGTTTTGTCTCAACTTTTGTTTTTTATCCTTAAGTCATTTCTTTCCTTTTTTTCTCTTTCTTTCTTTGGCTTTGCCTCTCTCATTTCTATCTTGGTGTCTCTCTCTTATCTGTCTTTGTTTCTCTTTCTCTCTTTTCATTGCTTTTTTTTTTATCTCCCCCTCTTTCTTTTATTCCTCTCACTTATAATTTATCGCTTTTTGTTTCTCTCTCTCTCTATTTCACCGTGTGTGTTTTATTTTCTGTCTCCTTACATACACACACACACACACTTACTCTCCCTCTCTCTCTCTCTTTCTCTGTCTCTCTCTCTTCCTCTCCCTCTCTCTTACCGAAAGCATTCTGCCCAGTTCTGACAAAGGCCACGGTCTAATTTCTGCTTTACACGATTACTTGCTTTAATGTATTTCCCAGAGCAAGATCTCAATATACTGAAATCATTTTTGTAAACGTCCATCTTGTCTTCCTATATGTGTTTTCGTCTGTATTTTTATCTAAATATTCATTTTTGTTTTCACTTATTAGTTTGTTTGTTTTGGTTTTTTTTTTTTATCTAATATTATTTAATTTTTTCCCCCAACGTTTTCGCCTTTGATTCCCTTGCGAGCCAAATTTCCTACGCCCACTGATTACATTTATTACCTCTGCAGATCCAAACCATTCCATTAAACACGTACCTATTTTCAGAATCCTTCAATCTCTCTTTCTCTCTCTGAAGCAAACACAAATTCATCCCCCATACACACACACTTTTTCGGCGTGTGTTTCCTGAAGTGCAAAAACTTTGCTCGTTTCATACTAATATATTTCACAGTTTTAATTATAAAGCATAATGCGTGACTCGTCAGTACCGACCGCCAGTCCAAATTAAACTCACCTTCTTTGTTATCTCGCCTATGTTTTTAAACAAAACAACAAAGGATGCGAGGGAGGTTTTTAGAATTATCCGATGGCCAGAAATTGCCATTGGCTCATGAAATAAAAACAAAAAGGTGCTTTATTTATTTGTGATGTTAATTTTTATTTTCTACACAGAATGATATTAGGTTGGTGCAAAAATAATGACGTAATAATGTTGTTTTTTTACGTTAAAAAATACGTCAAAAAACGACATTATTACGTCATTATTTTTGCACCAATCTAATAAATCTGACAGCATTTCAGTACTGTTTTCTTTGTTTGAAACGAAACTATTTTCCTATATCTGAATACTTTGCTTAGTTTCTGGAAGTCTTCTTTCACTACTGCTATGGGGTTTTGTGTCCCATTGTACTTAAATTTTTTCATGTGCGCAAGTTTGATGATGCCGTCACTTTTGACAAGCAAAATTTAAAATTTTGTAATTGTTCCTTTAAACGAAGAATTGAAAGTCCCACGTTTCATAAAGAAAGAAAGAAAGAAAGAAAGAAAGAAAGAAAGAAAGAAAGAAATGAATGAAAATTCGTGTTACTAAGCTCTACGGTATGAAAAAGTATTCTCTTAGTTAACCTTATATTAGAGTGTATTCAACTGAATCACAGCTCTGTGGAGCCAGCCAAGATAGTTCTACAATCTTATGCGAACGTGGAATGCGCTTTGCAGGACACTGCTGGCGAACAACACAAGAACTTGCGAGTGATCTACTGCCCTGGACACCTAGCGACGACGCAAGTCCGGCTGCTCGTCTAGCAGCCACCTTCATTGACCAGCAAGGTTATGACACAGCTTTCCCATCTAATGATTCTCCGACCTTGATGCAGAACCGATGACGGCTGGAGTGATAGACTCATCTTTGTCCGAACTCTTTCAACCGAATAATAATAAAATGTTTGCTCATAGTCACTTACCTCATGGCAGGCTATATTGTTCTTGTTTTTGTTTTTTATTCTGTTGTTGTTCTTCTTTCTTTCTTTCTTTCTTCTTCTTCTTCTTCTTCCTGTGCTTCTTCCTACGTCACACTACATTCTTCTTAATCTTTTCCTGCTCCTCCTTCTACTTCGCCTCCTCTTTCTCCACATCCTCCTTCTACTTTTCCTCCTCCTTCTGCTTCTGCTTCTCCTCCTCCCTCCTCTTCCTATTTTTCTTCTCCTCCTCTTCCTGTTATTTCTCCTCCTCCTTCTCTTTCTTTTGATTCTATTTGTTCTTTTTATTCTCCTTTTGAGGCTGGAAAGAAAGGCAGCCATATGGCAGCCACACTCATCTTAGTTCGTTACGAGATCATTAATGTGACAATATATTTTTGGCGTTACATAATCAAAAAGAACATTACCAAATAAAGGAAACCACATCACTTGAAAACTTCCAACAGTACCAACAAATAAAATGGATAGCACATGGAACTAGAAAGGGAAAATAATGATTTAACTAAACTTCTTCATAATGCCCCTTCCCCCAAAAAAAGATTTTATAAGGAATCTTCCATCATTTGAGCATGGGGAGGCTTTGTTTGGGGGGTACGTTTGTCCAACACCGCAAGATGCTTCACATTCAAAATAGTTATATAAAAACATAATTCATTTTCTTAAACAACAGCGACCGATCTAGACTCCATTATGGATATCAAAAATGGTGTCAAAAATGTATAAATTATAATCTATATACAACCGTTTTCTTAGATAAGTAATTGAAGTTGTTGAACATGACTCTCCACAATTTCCCGTTCATTGTAGCTCTTCGTAAATTATATCTTTCTGCTATCTCTCCTAAATATTGCTCGGCCAACACACATTTACACAAGCTCTAAGAATTAGGTCTCTCCAATATTTCCTGTGTTTTGTAGTTCTTTCTAGATAAATACTTCATGGTAAGTGCTCGGATAAGCTCTTCGCAATGGTTCCTAGAATTCTTTGAATTTAATCGCAGTAGCAGACTGGCGACGAGGTTTCATCAATCTACAGTTGAGTTGTCTAGATAGAACCGTCAATTCTGAGCTAACAGCTTCTTTTCTCGCACTTCTCACTTGTGGAACTCCCTTTCGGCTCCATGCTTTGCAGTTAACGTTGAACTTCAAAAATATAAATGCAACGTCATCTACTGTCCTCCTGATTACTCTTCTTTTGTTCTAACTCCTCTGCTATCTCTCTCTCTATCTATCTCTCTCTCTCTCTCTTTATATATATATATATATATATATATATAAACACTGCGTATATTTTGGCAGCATGTTTTCATTGAGACATGTCACATTAAATATTTTAGACAAGTTTCGTCTATTTATTTTTAATATGATCATCTCCTCTCATATTCACAGACAAGCTTCTTAGTATCCTTATTGAAGGAAGGAAGAATGTTTCCATATTATTATATATTCATTTTTTCCGAGTACTTTCGAAATTAGCAAAATGTTATCTTCAGGGTTTTGTTTTATCAGAGTCTTGTTTTATCTAAGACAACTTTGTTGTGTTATATATATATATATATATATATATATATATATATATATATATATATACAATGTTGTAATGACGAGAGTTTTTTTTTCTTTATTTGCTCTTTCAATATTTATATAACTCAGTATACACAGTACAGAAAAACATCAAGATAACATGTTTATCAAACCGTAGTAATACAAAAAAAAAGTCTTTATAAGGAAACATTCGGCATTCATTGACGTAACGGCCAGTGCTACTCGAGATACTCTTTACTCTATTTCCAGGCCATCGGGCTGGGATCAAAGTGTAGTATCTGTTTTCCTCATCTCGAAAAGTAACAAACACATTATCCGTTTCTTCATAGGGAAACGTTCGGCATTCCATGATATAACAGCCAGTGCTACAGGAGTTACTCTTTTCCCCATTTCAAGGCCATCAAGCTGGGATCAATGTGTAGTATCTGTTAAACTTTTTTTTCTTCTATTTTCAAGCCATGTTCTTGTGGAGACTCTTACGATGTAAGCTTTTACCACGAATAATCCGTCAGTAAGATTTTGAATATAACCTCTTTGTGATTGCTCGATCTCACATTCACCCCTGACCTGAGATAGAACGAATACATTGAGACAATAGCGTCGTGCAACGCAAGGAAAGTTGGATCCCTGTGCTGCGCCAGGAAATTTTTCTCGCCGGAGTCGATCCTTCAAATGTACAAATCAACCATTTACTCTTGCATGGAGTATTGCCGCCATATATGGTCTGGAGCCCCTTTTATTTGTCTCATGGTCCATGATAAAATCCAAAGACGGATATGCAATGTAATTAACCGTGATCTAGCATCTCGTCTGCAGCCGCTCTCTCAGAGACGTGCCGTTGCCTCCCTCTGCCTTTTTTACAAATACTTTCACGGTAACTGCTTTCGCTGGTTCCCAGACTTCATGTTCAACTAGGCTAGCCTCTCGCTCACACCCTTTCACCGTCGAAACTGTTAAATGTAGCCATTTCTCCTACTCCAATAGCTTCATGTCTCGCACTTCTCGCCTGTGGAACTCCCTCTCTTTTTCCTGTTTCCCTGATAGCTATAATCTCCAACTATTCAAATGTAATGCCAATCGACGTATGCTTTGATCTATCCCCTATCCTTCTCCTCATCCTTTCCTCTATGACTTCTCTTTGCTCTCGCTCCAACTCTCTGTAACCCCTTGCGTGCTAGTGACTTCCCGCCTTGCTTGGGGTTGAATGCTTAACAAAAAAAAAAAAAAAAAAAAAAAAAAGCACAGGATATATCGAAGATAAAAGGGGCAGTGGGATACTTGTGTCAAAGGACTGCAGAAGAGGCTGGAATTAATGGTAAAAAAAAAAAAAACTTACATTACTAAGAATTAGAAAGAGTGATCATCGACGGTAGAAAAGAAGATCCATTCAGAATGTGGTTCTCCACAACTTCCTTTCTTTTGTAGTTCTCCAAATATGAAAAACTTAAGGGAGTAAAAAAGCAAAGTGTAATTGGAAATTATGGTTATCAGCGCGTCCTGTGTATGACGATAAACGACATCCAGCAGCAAGGAGGTTTGAGAATGGGGGGGGAGGGGCAACAACTTAATTACTGTTGTTCCAAGGCCCACCCTGACCGGTAGGGTTAGCTTCTGTTAAACCCTCATCTAAGAGCAAATATTTAAACACCAAACAACACACCACGAAAGTATAAAAAAATATTTTTACAGTAAAAATACCAGTAATACATTTTTATATTTAAAAAAAAACAGAAACATTACTTGCTTATAGTAAAATTAATGTCAATACATTTTTAATCCCACAAGACCAACAATACATTTTATCTTGCAATTGAAGGCACATAATTGCATTCAAAATATATTTAGTTGAAGGCATACAATTGCGTTCTCGTCCTATGTATGGCGATAAACTACATCCGCGTCCTGCGTAAGACGATAAACTACGTCCGACAGCGAGGTCTCTAATCAGGAGGTTTTGAGGAGCATAGAACCACATCATAATTGCTGGTGTTCCCTGGTCCAACCTGCCCCAGAGTGATAGGGTCACAGGTATGGGAAAATAATTACCACCCCACAAAGTGAGATCAAAACACTATCAAGGATAAAAATAGGTTTTAATACCAGAAATACTTTGTAAAAATTATTACCAGCAATAAATTTTTAAATGAAAACTTTATTACCAGCAATACATTATTAATAGCAATACTTAAAAAAATATTACCAGCAATACATGTTTGGAAAAATATTACCAAGCAATAAAAATTGTGTCGGCATTAAATAACCCATTGAGGTTGATATGCCGTAAAACAAAATAAACCAAACCAATCTAAACCAAAGAATACATATTCTATTCATACGAATCTACCCTAAAAATGTTGTCGGCATTAAATAACCCATTGAGGTTGATATGCCGTTAAACAAAATAAACCAAACAAGTCTAAACCAAAGAATGCATATTCTATTCATACGAATCTATCCTAAAGATGTTGTCGGCATTAAATAACCTATTATGCCGTAAACCAAACCAAACCAAACCAAACCAAACCATACAATTGCGTTCAAAATATATTTAGTTGAAGGTAGAAAATTGTGTTCAAATTATTCATTAGGTTGGTGCAAAAATAATGACGTAATAATGTCGTTTTTTGACGTATTTTTAACCTCAAAAAACGACATTATTAGGTCATTATTTTTGCACCAACCTAATACCTTTCAGCATCAAATAACCCATAAAGCTTGATATGCTGCTAAGTAAAAGCAACGAACCCAAAAACAATCAACATGAAATAATTCTTTCATGACATTAAACCATATAATATCCGAGAATTTCTTAAATCAAACTGTATTTCAGAATATAAATTCAACCAAACTACAACTATAGCATATAACCGCCTCTAGTAATTATGTCCATATAAACATCTATATTCACTAAAGCGGAGCATCATCCACCATGTATACACTTGCGAAAGCAGAATAACATCATTTTTTTTTTTTTACTTCAAAGCTCCCAAAAATATTAAATTTCGGCATTAAATGACCCATATGGATTCTATTTGTTGTTAATCAAACACATCAATCAATCAATCTATCTCGAGTAGCTCTTGGTATTTGTACAAGTTGAACATTATTGTAAACAGGAAAAAATGGTTTAGGAATAAAAATGAGCTAGACTAGAAACGAAGATCTTGATATAACCAATTCCTGCCTCCACCCATTTTCCGAAATGACCAAATCTAATCCCATCTTCTAATTTCATTTAATCTTTCTTTTATGTTCTTCCATCTGGGAGGCGAATAGAAATTCACATGCCTCGAAGGAAGGAGCGGAGATAAAGTTCATGATTCCACTAAACGAAGGTAGGTATGCAAGACAGGCAGTCAAGTAAGCGAGTTGGCTCATGTTGTTAGTGTTGTGCCCACGTTACCTTAATTATTCGAGACAATAGATGTCCGGAATGACATTCGGGTCACGTTATGGTCACTAGTGCTTCATTGCCTAAATTTATGACGTCTTAATCAAAATGGAGTCGACGGACCAAAATTGGAATATTCCTGTATTAATTGAATTGCCATTTTTCCCCCTTAACGAAATATTAAAAATTTTATCCACCCTTTCGTGGTTTATATTTTTGCATACCGTTCTTATTCTTCATTTTAAGCCTCGAGAGCCACTAGAAAGAGTGTTGATTGATTCATTCATTTTTAAAGATTATCAATCCTTTGCTGGTTTATTAAAGCCAAAAAATATTTTTAGATTGTAAAAGTTTTGGAGATATTAATCGTTTAGCGGTAAAATCTTACTAATAAATCCATAGCTGAGGGGAAGGAGAGAAGAGGTAAATACATACCTCCCCGAAGGGTATTTGCACGTAAACGAAGATAATGAATCCAACGGGAGCAGAAGAAGAAGAAGAAGAAGAAGAAGAAGAAGAGAAACAACAACAACAAACACAACAAGAAGAGCTAAGAGATAATGAACTTGGAAAAAAAGGCAATATAAGGAAGGAGTGGTAAAGAAGAAGAAGAAGAAGAAGAAGAAGAAGAAGAAGAAGAAGAAGAAGAAGAAGGAGAGGTGAAAGATAATGAACTTGAGAAAAAGGAAATATAACGGAAGGAGTGGTAAAGAAGAAGAAGAAGAAGAAAAAGAAGAAGAAGAAAAAGAAGAAGAAGAAGAAGAAGAAGAAGAAGAAGAAGAGAAACAACAACAACAACCAAAAGAAGAGCTAAGAGATAATGAACTTGGGAAAAGGTAATATAAGGAAGGAGAGGTGAAGAAGAAGAAGAAGAAGAAGAAGAAGAAGAAGAAGAAGAAGAAGAAGGAGAGGTGAAAGATAATGAACTTGAGAAAAAGGCAATATAACGGAAGGAGTGGTAAAGAAGAAGAAGAAGAAGAAGAAGAAGAAGAAGAAGAAGAAGAAGAAGAGAAACAACAACAACAACCACAAGAAGAGCTAAGAGATAATGAACTTGGGAAAAAGGTAATATAAGGAAGGAGTGGTGAAGAAGAAGAAGAAGAAGAAGAAGAAGAAGAAGAAGAAGAAGAAGAAGAAGGAGAGGTGATAGATAATGAACTTGAGAAAAAGGCAATATACCGGAAGGAGTGGTAAAGAAGGAGAAGAAGATGAAGAAGAAGAAGAAAAAGAAGAAGAAGAAGAAGAAGAAGAAGAAGAAGAGAAACAACAACAACAACCAAAAGAAGAGCTAAGAGATAATGAACTTGGGAAAAGGTAATATAAGGAAGGAGTGGTGAAGAAGAAGAAGAAGAAGAAGAAGAAGAAGAAGAAGAAGAAGAAGAAGAAGAAGAAGAAGAAGAAAGAAGAAAGAAGAAGGAGAGGTGAAAGATAATGAACTTGAGAAAAAGGCAATATAACGGAAGGAGTGGTAAAGAAGAAGAAGAAGAAGAAGAAGAAGAAGAGAAACAACAACAACAGCTACAAGAAGAGCTAAGAGATAATGAACTTGGGAAAAAGGTAATATAAGGAAGGAGTGGTGAAGAAGAAGAAGAAGAAGAAGAAGAAGAAGAAGAAGAAGAAGGAGAAGAAGAAGAAGGAGAGGTGATAGATAACTTGAGAAAAAGGCAATATACCGGAAGGAGTGGTAAAGAAGGAGAAGAAGATGAAGAGGTGAACGATGAAAAAAGAAAGAAAAAATTTAATATAAGTAAGGGTTGTATCGAAGAAAGAAGAAGAAGAAACAGAAGAAGATAATAATGAGCATGAGAAAACAAGCAATATATGTGTGATTGGAAATAATAATGGTTTAGTGATAAAAGACTTACTGTTTAACCCATAACTGGGGTAGAAGAGATGAATGCCTGCGCTTCCCAAGCGTATTTGAACCTAATAGAATATAAGGAACTGAAGCCGAATTAGAACTCGGTTTTGCTAAATAACAATTCCAAGCCATTATCCATTACATCAGATGCAAATCAACGCTTACAGCTCTGTATTGCCAAGCTTTCACCCATCTATGTAGCGACCAGGTTTAACGTTGCTTAACTTGGTCCCACTGAAAACGGTATTTCAACGTGGCTGTAAGTCCGTAGAAATGGATATGATGGAATTATTAGATATACAGCGAAGAGGAGGCTAGAGAAAGACGATATTATGAGGTTACGTAGGATGGATAACAGTTGGTACTTAACTTGTAGAACAGATTAGGAATTCAGTTTTCTCCGAGTGGAATTTAGTTCTTTCTTACATTTGGAGTACGGCGCTAATGGGAATGATTCTATTTAATATGGTTTTATTCGGACTATTGTCCACATCTTTGTCGCCATATTTATTGAAACATTGTACGCTCGGGCCTTCTTCGAACTGACCACGTGCCATGTCTAATGGATGTCATCTCCTGTTAATTCCCCTCTCCAAATTCTCCACTCTCTTAACCAGGTATTGAACAGTCTTTGGGTCCTGTCACTGTCCAATATTAGAAGAAACATTTATGAAAAGATTTTGTATCCAATCATACATTTGTGACATATTTAAGAGGATTTCACAGCATAATAATGTGCCTTGACACGGCGGTTAGGAATCATTGGACAAGATAAAGGCTTGTAACGTTGGTTTTGTGCAGATGATGTTCTAGGGTGGGGGAAAAAGATATACCCCCACATGAGCGCGTCAACGGTTTTACGCGGCTGGAAATTGAGACTTGTGAAGTTCCAGCCCAGGCGTGGCAGCAAAACTCCATTTTTGACGTTATCAGATGCTTGGTATTTATTAATCCACCCACGAGGATTAAATGTGGCACAAGGCCGGTTTAATGTGGGTAGCCCGCGAACCCGTAGGCTCGGCCAAAAATATGACCTTTGAACCCGCCTTGACGGGTTCAGGTCCTGTCTACCTCCCCGAAGGAAACCTTGCCCTTCGGCAAAGCTTCCTCCGAGTTCCTCTCTGCATTAGAGAGTTCGACAGAAGCCAGCCCGGATGATCACAAAGCACAGATACTACACTTTGATCCTAAACGGACCGAGCAGCTTATCAGATGCTTATAAAGATTTAAAATGTCACAATTATCCTTGACTGGGACAATCTGTTTATCAATCATTTCTTCAGCCTGAATAGAACCAAAAGAGTATTCTTTGTTCATTAGATGTTTTTTAGTTGTTTTTTTTTTGTTTTTTTTTTGTTAAGGATCCTCACGTTTATAAATCATCAGCATTAACCCTTTAAAAACATTATCAGTTAACCGGTACAGCGTCAAATAACCGTAATACAACTAGTGAATTTTTTTAAGCATTTCACCCCAAGTAAGGTGAGAGCGCCACTAGCACGCAAGCGATTTCAGAGAGTGAAACTAAGTGTAAAGAGGGCGTAGTCTCAGAGAGTGAAGGTAAGAGTAAAGAAGGAGTGGTTTCAGAGAGTGAAAGAAAGAGTGAAGACGGAGTGGTTTCAGAGAGTAAAGGTAAAAGTAATGAGGGAGTGGTTTCAGTGAGAGAAGGTAAGAGTAAAGACGGAGTGGTTTCAGAGAGTGAAGGTAAGAGTAAAGAGGGAGTGGTTTCAGTTAGTGATGGTAAAAGTAAAAAGGGAGTGGATTACAGGGAGTGAAAGGAAGAGTAAAGAGGGAATGGTTTCAGAGAGTGAAGGTAAGAGTAAAGAGGGAGTGGTCTCAGAGAGTGAAGGTAAGAGTAAAGAGTGAGTGGTCTCAGAGAGTGAAGGTAAGTGTAAAAGAGGGGTGTTCAGGAAAAAATAAAGAGAATATTCACTCAGTACTACTTCAGCGATCATGGCTCTCCACAATTTCCTGTCCTTGGTAGCTCTTAGTAAAATTTGTCTTTTTTGCTATCTCTCCTAATCCATGTTCTACCAATCATTTAC
>OZ010611.1:36869736-36872236 GCA_963932145.1 Acanthosepion lycidas
ATAGATAGATGGATAGATAGATATGAACAAACTCACATAGATAGATGGATAGATAGATATGAACAAACTCACATAGATAGATGGATAGATAGATAGATAGATATGAACAAACTCACATAGATAGATAGATAGATACATAGATATGAACAAACACACATAGATAGATAGATAGATAGATAGATAGATAGATAGATAGATAGATAGATAGATAGATAGATAAATAGATAGATATGAACAAACTCAGATAGATAGATAGATATGAACAAACTCGCATAGGTATATATAAATAGAGAGAGATAGATAGATGGATAGATAGATATGAACAAACTCACATAGATAGATGGATAGATAGATATGAACAAACTCACATAGATAGATGGATAGATAGATAGATAGATATGAACAAACTCACATAGATAGATAGATAGATAGATAGATAGATAGATAGATAGATATAAATAGACTGAGATCGAAATTTTACAGTTGAAATGGCTTGATGTATGCGTAATTTCTGTTATGCTGTTTCTTTCTTGCACTTCTCAGATGACGAACTGTCTTCCAGCTTCTTGCTTTCTATTAAGTTGGTGCAAAAATAATGACGTAATAATGTCGTTTTTTGACGTATTTTTTAACGTCAAAAAACGACATTATTACGTCATTATTTTTGCACCACCCTAATAGTTAATTTTGTCCGTCAAAATCTTAATTTATTTATGATCTTTATCTTCTGTTTTCTTAATTCCTCTTCTTTTATTGTTCTCTCCTTACTATTTTTTTTTTCTTTTTCTCATATTCTTTCACACGCAGTAAACCATTGCATCTTATAGCGTTATAATCTTTGCTTTAGGGTGAAATGATTTTAAAAACTTTCCGTTGTATTAGTTTGTATTCAAATAAGAGAAGCAGCCGACATTTTATTCTCCTAATTGGCGTTTTCCTTATTTTAAAACATCATGTAGAAAAATACATGACATTGCAAATAATGATAAATATATAATTGAATAAATGTAATTTTTATTTATTTTTGAAGACTAAATTTGCTAAACAAAAACTCAAATTATTTATAACTCATCTTCATATCTCCGACCCCCCTGTGTCTTTTCTATGAATATTTTCATAGTAATTGTTCTGTTGAGTTTTCCTCTATGGTAGCTAGACTTTAGGACTTCACGTAATGCTGGCAGAAAGTTCGCATCATTCTATCATTTAATATTGAAATGGTTACATTTAAGATATTCTGTCTGTCTTACGCATGTCTCGCTTGTGGAACTCTTACAGTTTCTTGTTTTCCAGTCACGTTTGATCTTCAAGAATTCAAATCTTAATCGTTATCTTCTTAGAAATTTGAAGCCGTCTGTAACGTCATTGGTAATTTTGTTTTAAGTTACTATTAGAAATTCTTTACCTAAGACGACTGAGGCTTTGTTTCGGCAAATAAAATAAAATTTATTAGCACATTCATTGCTAACTTGGATATTTGAAACCGCGCATAATGTTGTTGGTATGTTATTCGCTAATTACAATTAGAAGCCGCTATATAAAACTGCTGAAGCTTTGTTACGGTAAATAAAGTCATATTTATTTGCACATTCACTGCTAGCTGTGATATTTGAATCCTTACATAATGCCATCGATGTAAATTTTTTTTGTTATTTAATATTAGAAATTCTTCCGAAAGGTTTTGAGGCTTTGTTTCGGTAAATAAAATAAAATTTATAAGTTCTTTCATTGCCTCCATGGATATTTGAGCCCTCACATAACGACATCTGTGTTTTTGTCGGTTGCTATTAGAAATTACAAATATAAAACCACTCCAGCTTTACTTGGATAAATTAAATTAGATTTGTTAACATATTTACTGCTAGTTTCGATATTCGAGCCCGTAGATAATGGGATATCTGTTTACGTTAAACGTTTGTATGTTTTGTTGAAACTAAATTTCAAATAATACGGAACAGTAATGTGGAGGGTTACATTTGAAATGCTAACGAGGGGTGTGATATGAAATGGAAGACGCAGGCGTAGATAGAAAAGATTATAAGTATAAGGAGAAAATTTGACGATTGATCCTGGACTTGAAGAGTCCAATTACCGTTAGCTATTGCTATATAAGTCTGTTTAAGCTTTTTACTGTTAAATAAATTTCTACTTACTAGCTATATTCGTGAAAAATTCACGCAAAAAACTGAATTTTCTGATGAAGCTTAGTTCTTAAGTTAATGATTTAGTAAGCGCTTTGCAAGTTTTACAAACAGAAAATACCTGTGGAAACTCCACGATTGCCTCATTAAATATATGCGCTAAAAAAAAAAAAAAAGAAAAAAAAAACTTTAATAAATATATTGCAATAACAATCAAGAACATGAACGCTGAAATATTAAGAAGGTATAAATGAAAAGACTAAAAATGAATGAAGTTTTCCATTTCATTGAAGCAGACGTTAAAGTCATGACGGCTACGTTTTAGCTATAATACTCGCTTTTTTTTTTTTTTGTTCTGT
>OZ010611.1:36877236-36922236 GCA_963932145.1 Acanthosepion lycidas
CTTACAAATTTTTGTATAGTGATGTAAAATATTATAATAAAATATTATAATAAAAATATTATAACATATATATATATATATATATATATATATATATATATATATATATATATATATATATATATAATGAATCTAAAGATTAGTTATTCATGCATGGGCAATGTAGAAAAAGTTATAAGCTCTCACAATAGCAAAATTATTTGGGAGTTTCACAATAATGAATTACAAAGAGATCTTAATGCAAATCAATTGAAAAAAGAAACATTTAAGTGTAATTGCAGAGAGGGTCTGATTGTTCACTTAAGATTATGCGCCGCTCTGTTCACTAAACTGAAACTCACCACTTTTCAATATATTTTTTTCTGTATAATGTGTGTGGGTGCTGCTGAAATATAACCTAATCATAAATAAGCGGTTGTAACAGGGATCAGCTAGTCACACAAGGATGGGATCACAAACGAGTAGTTAGACATTGTTCATTACTTTCCTAAAGAAAGGCATGACTCCATTCTCCCTAAGCTCCTTTCCACTCCTAGAGAAAATGATTGTTTCCTAAGCATGCAATGTTAGTCGACGGAAATGAGATTCTTCAATTTACTAACTTAGAGGCCAAGAAAGAAACAAGAGTAAACTGTATCATGCTGTTAGACACGTTGTTACCCTTGACAAATTAACCAGTCATTAATGTTCACTTATTAATTTGAGTGAAGGAACGAAAAAGTTATTTTTTGACGCGTCTTTATTATATTTATTCTGAAACGTATTTGCGGGCGATTCGACGCTATAGACGCCCGGATAGACATACTGATAGATAGATAGATAGATAGATAGATAGATAGATAGATAGATAGGAACAGACTGAAATATATATATATATATATATATATATATATATATATATAGATAGATAGATAGATAGATAGATAGATAGATAGATAGGAACAGACTGAAATATATATATATATATATATATATATAGAGAGAGAGAGAGATAGATAGATAGATAGATAGATAGATAGATATGAGAAGCCCTGATATAGATAGATTTGAGCAGACTGAAATAGATAGATAAATATGAACAGACTGAAATAGATAGATAGATAGATAGATAGATAGATAGATAGATAGATAGATATGAGCAGACTGGAATAGATAGATATGAGAAAACTGAAATAGATAGATAGATAGATAGATAGATAGATAGATAGATAGATAGATAAAGAATAGCCAGTGATAGAGATATGAACGGACAGATATGTACATTCAAATATTTATATATATATATATATATATATATATATATATATATATATATGGTGGGAGACAGAGAGAGTTGGGGTGAGACCTAATGAAACGATAGATAGATGCGAATAAACTGTGATAAAGAGATGAATAGTCCGAAGTTTAATGTAGACCCTATTAAGTGTACAACCCAAGAAAAATTACCAGAATATTTATTTCCATATTCTTTGGTGATACGGATCCATTCCCAACAACGCGTTCCGGTCTGTAAACGGAATCTGATACGGCCGTGCATCCTCGTGTCCATTGCCATTCGGCCGGCTGACACAGACTAGCCAAAAATGTACACAAATGACAAATGTAACCTAGTATACACGGAAGCACATCATCATCTACTGTAATCTTTTAATTTTAACATAATAACTCAATTTGCATACATATGTTCATATGGACTCATGTCTTTGTTTTGATGTGAGGAACCCGCACGCAAATTTTGTAAAAGTAGTTTTGATGTACCACATATATATATATATATATATATATATATATATATATATATATATATATATATATATATATATATAGAGAGAGAGAGAGAGAGAGAGAGAAAGGAGACAGACAGACAGAGACACCGAGAAAGGAGAATAGCAATATATATATATAAATAGATCGAGGCAGAAACTGGTTAAGCTGCGATAGTCGGATATATATATATATATATATATATATATATATATATATATATATATATATATATATATATATATACATACATATATATATATATATATATATATATATATATATATATATATGTATATATATATATATGTATATATATATATATATCAACAGACTGAGAAAAAAAGAAAGTGAACGAGTCAGTCTAAGGGTTAGATACGAACAGGCTGTGAGATAGATATAAACAGAGATAATCTTTATCTATAGATGCAAGCGATTTCAATAAATGTATATTTGTGGGATAGAATGAAAAAATCGCCGTTCAAAGTAGAAAAGAACCGGACAGTTGCATTATGGGAATCCAGCTATAATCCTTCCACTTTTAAGACATCTTTTATATTAAAAGACCTTGGGAATATCTCAGGGGCCATCCATTTGCGTTTTCATCCCTTTTTGCCTGATTAAAAAAGAGAAAGAATAATTCTATCATCTATCGATATTCCTACGGCGCGAAAATGCGAACGATTTTTTTTATCGAACGATGACGCCATCTTTAAATTCTTTAAATTAGCAACTTGGGCTTTTGCACGCATTTCTCTCCGTTTCTTTGCAAACCTTTTGAAGCAGTCACGTACTTGCTTTCTTTTCTCTTTTTGGCCTAATGCGTATTCTTTTCTTGTTTTTCTTCTGTTTCATCTTCTTCTTCTTGTACTTTTTGTTCTCCTTCGTCTTCTTGCTGTTCTCGTGCTTATTATTATTATTATTATTATTATTATTATTATTATTATTATTAACATTGTTGTTCTTGTACTTTTTCTTCTTTTTTCTTCTTCGTCTTCTTCTTCGGTTCGTGTTGTTTTTTTTTTCTTTTTTTCTTTTTCTTGTTTTTATAGTTATTTTCCGTTGTCGCTTTTTTTTTATTGCGTATTATTATCATAAATATTTCTTCTTCTTCTTCTTCTTTCATCATTTTTTCTTCTGGTACTCCTTATTATAATTACTTTTGTTTTTCTTTCTTTCTTTCTTACTTTCTTTCTTTCTTCTTCTTCTTCCTTCCCCCTTTCTTCTTAGTTTTCGTCTTCTTCATGTTTTTGTTCTTATGCTTCTCCCTCTTTTCTTCTTTTTGTTGATATTGTTGTTGTTGTTGTTGTTGTTGTTGTTCTTCTTCTTCTTCTTCTTCTTCTTCTTCTTCTTCTTCTTTCATAATATTTATTCTGGTCTCCTTATTATAATTTCTCTTGTTTTTCTTTCTTTCTTTCTTTCTTCTTCTTCCTTCCTGTTTTCTTCTTCTTCTTCTTAGTTTTCGTATTCTTCATGTTTTTATTCTTGTGCTTCTCCCTCTTTTCTTCTTCTTGTTGATGTTATTCTTCTTCTTCTTCTTCTTCTTCTTCTTCTTCTTCTTCTTCTTCTTCGTCGTCGTCGTCGTCGTCGTCGTCGTCGTTCCTTCATCTTTTTTCTAAGCTTTGTCAGCTTTTCTATTCCCTCTCTCTTTTTTTTTTCTCATTCTTTCCTTTTGTCACCTCCGGTAGAAAGATTTGAATCTCGTGTAAATAAAGATTCTTGCAGCGAGAAAATAAAATTATTAAACAAAAAGGAAAAAAAAAATCAACAGATTTTTCTTTCCTAAATTAATTATTGCTTACAATCAATGTTCCTTTAAATTTCCCTGGTTCTCTTCACAAAAGAAAAAGACTCCGCTTTTATGTGTTATTATTTTCGCTCTGGTACAAAACTAGTAATATCTAATACGTTTTAATATCTTTTGCTCAGAATCAAGTGATAACAAGTCGTCATTACTCCTTTCGTCTCTTAAGAATTTCTTCCGCTTTCAATAGAATATCATCAAACCCTCCTTCGACTTCTAATTAATCCAGCCTTTTCGAAAAGTTCTTCTAGATTGCGCCAATGGATTCAATAAGGGTAAAAATTCCACCAGTACGTTCCAAATTTTCTTCAGCTGTTTTAAAAAGTATATACCGGATGTGGTATATCGATTTACTCGTAGTCAATTTTTATCATGAAATTTAAAAAAAAAAATAGTTCTATTTAATGAAAATTTGCAGGTTGATTATTATATTATCGAAAATAATTTATATACATATTAAACGCCGTATTAGATTGGCGTAGGGATCTCACCAATTTGAGTTAGCTAGATGTAACCGTAAATTCTATGCTAACAGATTCTTTTATCGCTTGTGAAAAACCCCTGTCTCTTCGAGTCTTTACAGCCTTGCTCAGGTTTTAACTGAATTGAAAATAACGCAATGTCAGTCATTATCCCAAAAAGAATCAGCAATTTTATTGGTCCTGTTCTGGCATCTCAGCTTCAGTCTCTTTCTTACTGCCGATAGGTTGCCACCCTCTATCTTTTCTATAAATGCTTTCATGGTAATTGTTTGGATGAGCTCCTCACTATGGTATTGTCGATTTATTCCACACCACAGACCACAAATTGTACATATGAGGACTAGTTACTTTTTTTCATAGAGACAAGAGGTATTATGGGGAATGTAATAAGAAAGACAATTAAGAATGTGTTGTTTTGGTGTTAGTAATATTCTGGTATATTTGGCTCAGTGTTTGTGAATAACTAAGTTTAAAGATACGACAGAAGAACATTATCATTTTCCCCATTCTCCATTTGTGGCCTTGTGCCACATTTTTTTGGATTTGAAGCAGAAATAAATATCGCTCTTCGCTATGGTACTTAGACTTTATGAATTATAGCGCAGTAATAGACTGGCGACGCGGTCACATCAATGTGCAGTCGAGTTGGCTAGATGTAACCGTAAGTTCTATGCTAATAGTTACTTTTCTCGCACTTTTTGCCTGTGGAACGCCCTTCTGACTCCATGATTTCCAGAAAACTTTAATCTCCAAAAATTTAAATCCAGTGTCAATAAACAGTTTCTTTTCTCGCACTTCTTGCCTGTGGAACGCCCTTCTGACTCCATGATTTCCAGAATACTTTAATCTCCAAAAATTTTAATCCAGTGTCAATGAACAGTTTCTTTTCTCGGATTTCTTGCCTTTGAAATTATCTTTTTCTTTTCCTTTTCTTTCTTTCGTTTCTCTCTTCTTCTCTGGCCGCCAAGAGGACAATACGACCCGTAGAGTGATAATCTCAATTCTTATCCTAACGTCATGGCATATGGAATTCTTCAATCAGATTTTCTCCAGCATCAAGAGGCTAGTCAAGCAGACGCACTCATTCTTCGGCGCCAACGAAATATTGTTTCGTTGTGATATTCAAATTCCAACACAGCCCAGATGTGTTTTCTCTCAATGACACCTCCCATCGACAAAGACCCAACCTAGAGATGGCTCTCTTTGTGTGTGATCAACAGATGACCTATTAAATTGTTTGCCACCATGACACAAGTAAATCTTTATCTATTTAAAAAAAACTATGTATCATCCTGGACTTTGTCAGCTATCGATACGACAATGGCCGTCAGAATTTTCACCATTTTTTCCATTATCAAAATAACATTGCCAAATGTCCCTTCTCGTGGGTAGCCTCACTTTATCATATAAGTTAAGTCTCGCCTCTCTTTTTCTTTCTTTTCTTTCTCTTTTCCCTTTCCTTTTTTCCCCTCTTTTTGCGCCCCTAAATGGTGTCACATATATTTAGGGTCCCAGATATGGGAGGGCTCTATTCATCTGCAAACGGCTAGATTTTCCCAACATGAGGATTGAGCCGTAGATAGTTTCTATATCTGGTGAAGATATATTTTCATAGGAAAAAGGCACCATATACTTGTTAACTGCACCACTTGGCTGTGGGGTGGCAGATTTAGCTTCAACTAGGACAGAAAAAGAATTTTCATTTTGACCCTTGGAAAGTTGATTCATTGACCACAATTTGCCACATTATGATGTGACGTGACCCAAGCAGAAATAATTGTCTTTTGTATCCCCTGCAACGGCGTTAATGACCCTTCTAGTACGAATTGAACGGTTTCTGCATTCAAATGGATTTAGTTAAAACAAATTAAAGTTTGACGGCCACTGCCATCGAGGGAACAGGGAAATCGTTTCAATCTTATTTTAATGGCATCCTTCAGGAAGTGTCTTCTCATGAAGATTGACTTTCCCAAACACAATAGCACGGGACTCAGGGTTGGACATTTGGGGATCTGGGGACGGCAATGCAAGAGCGAACAGTGTGGAAAGAGATTGAGTTCTGACCAACGACAGGGAGGTCGAAGTTGATGATGATGATGATGATGATGAAAATTCGACATGTTTTTAAGATAACGTAAGACTACGGGGAAGTTGTCTTATCTTTACTTAATGGCATTCTGCTGGAGTTGTCTTCTCGTGAAAGTTGATTTTCCCAGACACCATGGTTCGGGACTCTGGGTTTGACATTGGGTATCTGGGAACGGCAATGCAGGAGCGAACAGTGTGTAAAGAGATTGCTAATTGAGTTCCGACCAACAACAGGGAGGTCGAAGGTTGATAATGATGATGATGATAATGATGATAATGACGATGATGATGAAAAGTAGACATTTTTTTTTCAGACAGCTTAGGACTACGGGGAAGATTGTCTCATCATTAGTTTACGGCATCCTTCTGAAAATGTCTTCTCATGAAAATTGACTTTACCAGGCACCAGAGCTCGGGACTCAGGGTTGGACATTGGGGATCTGGGGACGGCAATACAGGACCGAACAGTGTGGAAAGGGATCGTAAATGTATTTCCAGCCAAACATAAACCGATGATGATGGTGAGGATGATGATGATGATGATGATGATGATAATGATGATGTAAAAAATCATTCAATCTGGAAAATATTCTAAATAATGTACAAAGAGATCGATGCGTCGAAAAAATCGAATCAATCAGTAAAAAAAAAAAAAAAAGAAAAAAAAAACAGAAAATACAAAAGAAAAAAAAAGATCAGCAGGAGATTGCGACATCAAAGTGTGAAGAGAAACTAATTTTGCGCGGGAAACTAATAGTTACGTTGAAGAGTTTTGCACCAAATCTCTTGTGCTAAGATATGCATTCAATTCAAAGAATCCTTTCTAGGGAGTGAGTAGCCATGGACAAATGCAAAATAAATAACTGAACTGTTAGACAAACAGAATTAAATTTTGTTGGCTGGCTGGTTGTTTTGTTTTATGGCATATCAACCTCAGTCGGTCATTTAATGCGAAAAAAATTTTGAAATAGATTCATAGCGATAGTTTGGTTTGGTTTGGTTTGGTTTGTTTTATGGCATATCAACCTCAGTCGGTCATTTAAAGCCAACAAAATTTTGAAATAGATTCATAGCGATAGTTTGGTTTGGTTTGTTTTATGGCATATCAACCTCAGTGTGTCATTTAATGCCAACAAAATTTTGAAATAGATTCGTAGCGATAGTTTGGTTTGGCTTGGTTTGGTTTGATTTGGTTTGTTTTATGGCATATCAACCTCAGTCGGTCATTTAATGCCAACAAAATTTTGAAATAGATTCATAGCGATAGTTTGGTTTGGTTTGGTTTGGTTTGTTTTATGGCATATCAACCTCAGTCGGTCATTTAAAGCCAACAAAATTTTGAAATAGATTCATAGCGATAGTTTGGTTTGGTTTGTTTTATGGCATATCAACCTCAGTGTGTCATTTAATGCCAACAAAATTTTGAAATAGATTCGTAGCGATAGTTTGGTTTGGCTTGGTTTGGTTTGATTTGGTTTGTTTTATGGCATATCAACCTCAGTCGGTCATTTAATGCCAACAAAATTTTGAAATAGATTCATAGCGATAGTTTGGTTTGGTTTGTTTTATGGCATATCAACCTCAGTCGGTCATTTAAAGCCAACAAAATTTTGAAATAGATTCATAGCGATAGTTTGGTTTGGTTTGTTTTATGGCATATCAACCTCAGTGTGTCATTTAATGCCAACAAAATTTTGAAATAGATTCGTAGCGATAGTTTGGTTTGGCTTGGTTTGGTTTGATTTGGTTTGTTTTATGGCATATCAACCTCAGTCGGTCATTTAATGCCAACAAAATTTTGAAATAGATTCATAGCGATAGTTTGGTTTGGTTTGGTTTGGTTTGTTTTATGGCATATCAACCTCAGTCGGTCATTTAAAGCCAACAAAATTTTGAAATAGATTCATAGCGATAGTTTGGTTTGGTTTGTTTTATGGCATATCAACCTCAGTCGGTCATTTAATGCCAACAAAATTTTGAAATAGATTCATAGCGATAGTTTGGTTTGGTTTGGTTTGGTTTGTTTTATGGCATATCAACCTCAGTCGGTCATTTAAAGCCAACAAAATTTTGAAATAGATTCATAGCGATAGTTTGGTTTGGTTTGTTTTATGGCATATCAACCTCAGTCTGTCATTTAATGTCAACAAAATTTTGAAATAGATTCATAGCGATAGTTTGGTTTAGTTTGGTTTGGTTTGGTTTGTTTTATGGCATATCAACGTCAGTGGGTCATTTAATGCCAACAAAATTTTTTGGGGTGGTAATATTTTTTTTCTTCATGAATCTATTTTTAGTAATATTTTTTTCTTCAGATATATATATATATATATATATAGCTGGCAATAGCTTTTTCTTAAAATGTGTTTCTGGTATTAAAATCTATTTTTACACTTGTTTTGAGCCCAGTTTGGTGGGGGGGTTAACTCTTTGCCCAAATCTGGGACACTAACAGGTGCTACCATCCAGGTTCAGAGTGGACCTGGGAACACCAACAATTAAGAGGTGGTTCTACGCTCCTCACAACCTCCTGATAAGAGCCCTTTTGCTGGACATAGTTTATCGTCATACCCAGGAAGGAATTAAATTTTGTCATAAAAAGAAAAAGGTACAGGAAAGAAAATGAAATGGTTTCGGGCAGGCAAGCAAACAATATGTGCAAAGCAAATTCACTGTAAGAAGGCAAAAATTTCACAAACTGAGAAAATAAGCGCCTACACACATGATCAAGTTCGGACAAACGAACGTAGCCTTATGTCTTCTAGACAAGGCAGATCTGGACTGAGTTTATTTAACTCGCATCTCCAGAAGGCAGGATGTGGCACAAGGCCGTTTTAATGTGGGGCAAATCCGTGCATGTAGGCTTGGCTGAAAAGTCCCCGAAGCTTCATCTAGGTTTCTCTCTGCACGAAATCAGATAGTTTGGCAAGTCAACCCGAATAGCCTGAAACGGTAGATCTGGACTGAAGTTATTTACCACGGCTCCACACAAGGCAGGATGTGGCACAAGGTCGTTTTAATGTGGGGCAAATCCGAGCACGTAGGCTTGGGGGAAAATTCCCCGTAGATCCCGCATACACGGGATCGGGCTTGTCAAGCTCCCAAGACGTGACTATGCCCTTCTGTGTAGCCTCGCCTGGGTTCCTCTACGCCTTCGGGCAGAGAGATCGCCAATTTAGCCACCTACCGACTGAATCAGAAGGCTGGGATTGAATCATGTCAAAGTGCAACCCGGCCTATTTTATTGGCTAAAAAAAATATCCTAGTGATATTTGTGACCTTCGGCCGATAGAAACGAAATAGGGAGAGTTATGCAGCCATGCCGTTTCCCTGAGATTGAAATCAACACTTTCAAATGCTTTTTCATTCAGAGTATATCGTTAAGTTATAACGGTGGATATATTAAGCTCCCAAATTCATAGAAAAAGAATTGAAATCGTATGTTGAATAAATTGTGCATTCACTTTCGCACCATTCAGTCTTGCTTCTGCCTCTGTCGGTCGACACAAAAGTTATATTGGTGGAATAGGTAATTAAATTGCGAACAGTTACTCTTATACGATTGAACCAAAAAAATGCGATGGTTGACAAGTCGATATTTTTTTTTCCGGACAGTTGGATAGATTTCGATTGTCCCCTAGCGTCCGACTAAGCTAGCTTTGTGCCTGACAGATCCACGGTCGAATCAATGTCGTTTTCACAATTTTCAGGGAATCACCGTCTTTAGCTCTTTCTGCCAGGCTGACTCATCCTAGTTTATAGATTAAACAAGCGTGTATTTCATCTTTTAATGCCCATTGTTCTAATACGAAACGAGTGGTATGGTAACGGAGCTAAACTCCGCAGATTGAATTACTTGTAATTGACTCACTGACAACATACATAGCTATCGAACCTCTTCTTCATATTGTGCCAGATGGCCGTTGTACCTATAAAAACGTTAATCCGCCTTTTTAAAACCCTGCTTCTTAATCCTGATTGCTTTCTTCATACCTTCCGAAACAAAGAAAATTATCATGGCAGCGGTTCCGGTTATCGTGATGACCAGAGATTGGCAGCTGACCTCTCATCCGATATAGTTTTAACATATCACAGGGGAAAAAAATGTCTGGTTACATACAATGCCTCGAAAAGGAAGCTAGTTCCATTCCAACGTCGCCAATCGGATCCTGAACTACCACCAGTCAAGATGAATAGATGGACCCTCGAGGAAATTCCGTGCATTGAGCGACTATTTGACCATAAACTCACCCAGACCTCAAGTAGAACTCGTAAATACGATCCATCGCTAAAGATGCAAAAATAATAGCCGGTTCTCTGTAGCGCTCAAGGTAAATAGCTGACTCCTTGTACTATCCTTGATCATTGTAAGAGCAAGATCAGGCCCAAAATGGAGTACTGCTCTCAAATTTTGGCATTAGCTGCCAAGTACTGACTTCCCCCATTCACATAAATACAGTAGTAAACACTGTATGTTGGTCTAAGGTTGGAAATTCCTTGGGGGATTCACTTGACACGCGTCTAGCAGTTGACTATTTCTTCTACACGCCGCTGGCGAATCTTATGTGTTGTCCTTGTCTTAAGTATTATACTTCACTAGCAGGAGAGCCCGGCGTTGCCCGGGGATGTAACAGTAAGTTCCAATTTTTGGCGCTGTCAGAACCACCGCAAGGTAATTTTACGTAGTCCTGTGAAGTTTTGTTGAAATCTGTTGAAAAATGTAGGAAATCCGATCCCATATATAAACGGACACACACACACACACACACACACACACACACACACACACACACAAACAACCTGGGTTTTATAATAAGTATAACACGATATGGGTTGTCCCCCTTTCATTCTCGTGATGCCTCTTAATCGTGTTTTCAAATTGATTTCGTGCAAAAACAATTGTGTGTTTTCCAATTTTTGGCGCTGTCAGAAGCACCGCAAGGTAATTTTACGTAGTCCTGTGAAGTTTTGTTGAAATCTGTTGAAAAATGTAGGAAATTCGATCCAATAAATAAACTTACAGACACACACACACAATCTGCGTTTTATAATAAGTAAGGTTACCAACCTTCGTTTGATTATTCTATTGTTACGAGGCCCTATTTTGTCCTACTTCTTTACACTTATACTATAAAATACAAAATCTAATTTAAAATGATGACTTAAATCTCTAGCTACTAGATGCCCTTTTTACTTTACGAAAAGCTCCCATTCACCAAACTCTTTAGATTTTATAATAATAGAATGTAACTTTCTAGAAGTCTCTATAAACTTCTACTGCACAGAAAATGCACAATATATATATATACATATATATATAAACAGGAGTTCGTAGCAACTAGACAGTTGTCCTCTGAACCCATGGTCGACTCTGATCCGTTTTGATTCAAGAACAAAGCTTCGACCGAAAATATCTGAATTCCTACAGTAGTCGAAAAGAAATAAAAACTATCGGTAAATACATCACCCTGTTTTCCTTGATATTTTGACCCATCCGTCGGCTTAATCTTAACTACAGTGGATTTCCTCTCTCACTCCCTTGTATAGTTTTCACAGGTTAAGCCAACTACTTTCTGCGCTCTCGTACGCTTCGTAACTTGTTAGCATTTCCTAACTTATATTGTTTAAAACTCATTCCCTACTGTTCTAAAAATATCGTATTATATGCTAAATAAAATCCGCTTTTCGATATTAGATGTAATCTTTTTTCTTCAACTTTAATTTCTACGAATCTGGATCTTCTTATTTTGTGTTGCGCCAGGCGCCAGCCGTAACACAATTCAGTAACCTTTGTTAGGTTACAACAACCATTTAAACAAAAATTAAATAGATCATCTTTTAGATCTGTCCAAGTACTTTAGGTCCTAAATAATTTAGATTTCTAGGTATAAAGAAATACCTGAGATATTGGTATTTAAACTGAGAGGTTATTTTGCAGAATTAAACTTTTTAGCAAAGTTCAAAGGTTCATATCTGTGGAACCCTTTGACCTAAAGATGTAAAATAGACACTATTCAATTTGTAGCTCTGTAAGTATACCACATTTCAAAGCTCTGTAAGTATACCAAAATTCTAAGCTCTGTAATATACCACATTTCAAAGCTCTGTAAGTATACCAAAATTCTAAGCTCTGTAATATACCAAATTTCTAAGCTCTGTAAGTATACGAAATTTCTAAGCTCTGTAAGTATATGAAATTTCTAAGCTCTGTAAGTATACGAAATTTCTAAGCTCTGTAAATATACCAAATTTCTAGGCTCTGTAAATATACCAAATTTCTGAGCTCTGTAAATATACCATATTTCTAAAGCATTTTTGTCAGTGATGGTCAGATGCTTACTGATTTGACATGCAATGACTCTATTATACATTATTATATTTTATACGCATTATTACGCTATCTCAGATGTATTTCGGAGGCACAGTAGAGTAATGGATTGCTGGGAGCCAATTTCGAATTCTAGTTCAGTTCATTACATATTAATACCCTTGGAAAAGTATGAATCCAATTCATCTCCCGTCCCCCAGCTATGGATAAATAGTAGCACAAACTGGGTTTTATAGCCTTGGAGAAGGAAGTCTCTGAATTCAAAAGTTCCAAACCGTTCATGTAGGTGACAAAACATTGTTCACCCTGCAATCCCTCTTTTCACAGACGGGATGTGACGAGATTCTCACGTGTCTATCGCTACTCCCACGGAAATTACACGGAGGAACTACATTTCGTCAGTTCTAACCTTCACAGCTAGGACCCGCACATTGTAGCAAAAAGCTTGCCTTCCCTCCGTATTTCATTGGTGGGAAATAAGTTCCGCTTGAACAAATTCTTTCTGCGAATCACTGTTCTGTGGAACCGTTTCCCAAGAGCATGTTTTCTCGATCACTACAATCTTAACTTGGTTAGGGTTCACCGTTATCTTCCCCACATATCGGCATAAACTGTGCTTCCTATTTTGTAACTTTCAACATAGAGTACCCCCACCCGAGCCTTGTCTATATCTAAAATTCTCAAAATGTGTATATGTCTGTCTGTCAGTGTGTTTTTGTGTGTGTGCGTGTGTGTGGTCGTATATTGTTTATGCTTTTGCACAGTTTTCATCCGATTTCGATGAAATTTGTTTCGTTTGATAGATATATCTTTTACATCTTTTTTTCCCCGATCACTACAATCTTAACTTCTTTAGGGTTAGCCGTTATCTTCCCCACATATCGGCCTTCTGCCCTTCTTATTCTGTAACATTTAACATAGAGTACCCCACCACCCGGGCCTTGTCTATATCTAAAATTCTCAAAATTTATGTGTGTATTACTATTTATTATCTGTTCTTGCATATACAGGGTGTTTCAAAAAGAATACGCCAAAATCATCACGTGATGTGTCAAAAACGAAAATAATTACAAACCTCTAGCATGAACACATGTGTTGCATATACATTCAAGTTTCATTTCATGTTTTATAAGTGCTCAATGTGGCCACCACCGGCAACGCAGACAACATCAAGCCGATATGAGAATTCCTCCCAAACACGCATCAGCATGTAACGGTCCACCGTGTTGATTACAGCTGTTAGTCGATCTTTCAAGTCATCGATACTTGCTGGAAGTGCTGGAACATAAACTTTGTCTTTAACATACCCCCACAAGAAAAAGTCACACACAGTGAGGTCCGGGGATCTGGCAGGCCAAGCACAGAGAGTAAGATCTTTAGTACCTCTCCTCCCAATCCATTGCTGGGGCACGTTTTCATTCAGATAAGTACTAACCCCGAGATGCCAATGGGGTGGTGCTCCATCTTGCTGAAAAATGAAGTCATTCGAATCTGCTTGCAGTAAAGTGAATAGCCAGTTTTGGGTGCTCTGTTCCCCAAATGCAGACATAGTGACGATTGACTGTTTCTCTCAAATGGAAATTCGCTTCGTCACTAAAAACTAAACGTGAAAAGAGAGTTTCATCACCTTCCTCCATCTCCAGAATTGACTCACAGAATGTCCTCCGCATCACCTTGTTATAATTAGTAAGTGCTTGGACGAGGCTTAGTTTGTATGGTTTCATGTGTAATCGTCTCTTTAACACATGCCAGACAGAGGTATGAGGGATGGCAAGCTGAAGACTTGCTCGACGTACGGACTTACGTGGGGTGCTCTCAAATGCATCATGAATCCTCTCCACTTGCTCCTCTGTAACACGTGGTCTTCCAGGACTCATTCCTTTGCACAGGCACCCACTCTCTTTAAACTGTTTAACCCACCGTCGAATGCTCTCACGATGGTGCGGATCAATGCCGAATTCTGTTCTGAAAGCACGCTGCACCGTGACAATGGCGTTTGGTTTCGCGAACTCAAGCACGCATAATGCCTTCTGCTGAGGAGTCGCCATTTTGATTGATCTTCCCACAATTCAGCTGCACCAGAAGCGGTGAAACTGACACCCAATCAAACTTTGATAAGTACTCTATCAAATAACCACTGATTCAGTCCACTACAATGCTATAGACCTGAAAAAACAGCGTAATGATTTTGGCGTATTCTTTTTGAAACACCCTGTATATCTATAGCTACAATTCTAAAAGAAAAAAATGACACAGTGGATAAAGGCTTTAGTTAGCTCCAGTGACAGGACCCAAAATGTGTGAGTTCAATACCCGCTTAAGGCAGTGGAGAACTTTCAGAGGGAAATTAGCAGGAGATAACTGACATCCATTAAAGACGGCACGTGGAACTAGAACAGTCTACCCCAGTGAGCGAAATAAAGGGTTCAGTTCGACATTCCAACAACCTGAAGAAGGCCAGAGCGTACAACGGCCGAAACACTGTGATAAATATAGTGACAAATATGAGGACGATAGTCCGAATAATGTAAATAGTGTACATAATACCTCATCTCAGAAATATAGACAGATGCTGAACCATTTAATTCGTCCACAGTTGGAGTTTATTCTCGATCCACACGCTGTGCCTCATCCAGATGTCTCAGTATAAGCTATCTCCCATTAACTCAACTCTCCAAGTTTCTGTACACCGCAGCTTTGGATGAATTCAATGGATACAACGAACGGTTTTATCCACCGGGTCATGTTTCTTGGAGAACAATATGGCACCGGAGATGAGGAAAAGTGTGCGAAAAATGTAGTGTAAATAATTACAATACCTCATTTCAAAAAAAAAAAAAAAGAGACTGATCCTGAAGAAGGCCGGACGTACAACGGCCGAAACGTCGTGTATATGACAATATAGACGAGGGCAAGAGTCAGAACAATGTAAATAGTGTAAACAATTCTAATACATCATCTCAGAAACATAGATATATAGAAATATAAAAAGAAATACTGAAGAAGGCCGGAGTGTACAACGGCCGAAACGTCGTGAATATGACAATAAAGATGAGAACTATGTCAATAGTGTCAATACTTACAATACCTCACCGCAAAAATATAGACTGATCCTGAAGAAGACCGGAGTACACAACGATCGAAACGTCGTTAATATGACAATACAGATGAGAACATTGTAAAGAGTGTAAATAATTACAATTCACTATCTCAGAAATTTTGACAGATCCTGAAGAAAACCAGAGTATACAACGGCTGAACGTCGTGAATACGACAATGAAGATGAGAAGAATGTAAATAGCGTAAATATTTACAACACGCCATCTCATAAATATAGAGATAGCCTGATGAAGACCGGTGTGTACAACGAGCGAAACGTCTTAAATATGGCGATGAAGATGAAAACAATGTAAATAGTGCAAATAATTACAATACCTTATCTCAGAAATATAGACAGATTTTGGAGGCTGTATTCCCAATTTTGATTTAAATTTACATCTGTTAAAAATACAACAAAATTTGACAGAAGGCAGAGCAGGCCAGTTGAATTTAGTAAGGCCTCCTGAATATACCAGTGCCAGGTGCGTCAGTAATTAATCTCTTGAGTACCGGCACTTTGATAACACTTCAGATCTGGCATATAATTATTTATAAGGCTTTAAGTAAGCTGCAACTATAAGTTTCTACACGATACAGAGCCGACATAATTTATTACCGCTTTTAACATGTATATTCACACTCGCAGCTTTACGAACAGAAAGGCATAATCTTGGCCCTCGTAGCTTCACAAGCCGAGGGGCAAGTGTAAACAGAACGACGAATTGCTATAATTTATTTTACTTCAATCTTAGATTGACCTGTATTTTTAAATCATTGAGCACTTTGTCTTTTGGTCTGATATTTGCATTTAATTCGTCAAAATTTTCTGTTTTTATATACCATACATATATATATATGTGTGTGTGTGTGTCACGCACTTCCCGACAGTGTAACTCCCTTCCTCTTACTTGCTTCCCTGATTGCTAGAATCTTCAAAGTATTCAAATGCTATGTGAATCGACAGCTCCAGATAGCTTGATCTATTCCCTGTATTTCTCGTCATCATTTCCGCGTTCATGCCTCATCAATCTTGCTTCCTCTTGCGTTCTAGTGTAAATCCCGCTTTGCTTGGAGGGTGTATATATATATATATATATATATATATATATATATATATATATATATATATATATATATATATGCAAATATAGATAACTAGACTCGTTTCGAAAAATCCTCGAATTTTTGATTTGCCAATAATCAAATCAATCTCGAGGGAAAAAAGGTTTTAAAAAAGGAAAGAGCTACAAACATGAAATTCTGCCGAAAAAAATCGCAGAGATGTAGGTCTGAAGCCCAAAGAAAAAACCCAGATACGAGTAAACAACTAACTAACAAAAGAGCTCAATACAACCGTAGAGCAGACCTAGATACATATTTATAAATCCTTAACGTATGTAGACATAAAAAATCTTGGCAACTAAATTAGACATTTTTCCCGTTTATTTGTCATTCCACTGTAATCTCTTTTTTTCTCTCACTCCCTCCCCCATTTTTGTTGAATAAATATTTAACCCCCACCCACCCACGAAGGTGTTGTGTTTGTGGTTTTTTGGTCATCTGGTATAATTTTAGCTATCGCCTATAAATGTGCGTTTCTCTTTGCCTCGTTAGCCAAGCTTTCCCTGACGATCCGTTTAGGTGAAACCTAGGTAGGTTTGTCTGGCTCACTAGGTATATATATATATATATATATATATATATATATATATATATATATATTGAGTCAATTATTTCTTCCATCGAGAGGAAAGTTGGCTCTCTGTGCCGCACCAGGAAATTTTTCTCCCCAGTATCGATACTTCAAATATACAAATCAACCATTCGCCCTTGCATGGAGTATTTCTACCATATATGGTCTGGGGCACCTTCTATTTACCTCGGAGTTCTTGACAAGATCCAGAGACGGATATGTAATATAATTGGCCCTGATCTGGCGTCTCGTCTACACTCGTTCTCTCACAGACGCGCCATCGCCTCTCTCTGTCTCTTCTACAAATACTTTCATGATGATTGCTTCGATGAGCTGCTTTCACTGGTTCCCAGACTCCATGAATTCAAGCGCCCTACGAGGCTGGCATCCCGCTCCCACCCCTACACTGTAGAAACTTTTAAATGTAGCCGTCTCTTCTACTCCAATAGCTTCATACCTCGCACCTCGCGCCTGTGGAACACCCTTCCCTATTATTGTTTCCCTGAGAGCTATAATCTCCAACTATTCAAATGTAATGTCAATCGACATCTGCAGTTACCTTGGTCTATCCACTATCCTTCTCCTCATCCTTTCTTCTATCACTCCTGTTTGCTCTCGCTCCAAATCTTCTGCAACTCCCTGCATCCTAGTGGCTTCACGCCTTGCTCGGTGCGTAATGCTTATATATATATATATATATATATATATATAACCATGAGACCCAGGTTCGAATCTCATCTTGGTTGATTTGTCAGGAAGGAGACTTCATGATGTCATCACTTTGGAGGGGGGACAATCCCAACGTTCGGCAACTTTGGAAGGTGCTTGAAAAACCATACCACGGATGGACCCAAGCCTTGTGAGTTAAATTGGGTAGACAGAACACTAGAAGCCGTTGATAGCTTTGCTAGCATGAAGTCACAAGTCCTCGTGACTGAGGGTTTGATTTGTTTGTTTGTTTGGGTTTAATGGCATATCAACCACTCGGGGTTATTTAATGCCAAATCCAGTTTATATGAATTTTAAATGCCTATTTTGTATGGAATAAAAAATGTATAGCTGGCAACATTATTGTTTCAAAAAAAAAACGTATAGCTGGCAACATTATTCCTTTATGAAAAAACGTATAGCTGGCAACATTACTTTTTTTACAAAAAAATGTATAGCTGGCAACATTACTTTTTTTACAAAAAACGTATAGCTGGTAACATTACTTTTTAACAAAAAAAAAAAAACGTATAGCTGGCAACATTACTCCCTTACAAAAAAAAAAACGTATAGCTGGCAACATAATTTTTTACAAAAAAACGTATATCTGGCAACATTACTTTTTTACAAAAAAACGTATAGCTGGCAACATTACTCTTTTACAAAAAAACTTAGAACTGGCAACATTATGGTTTCAAAAACATTATTTTTCTGAAAACATTATCTGAGACCTTGCTGTTGGATGCAGTTTATCGCCGTACCCAGGACGCGGATGTAGTTTACCGTCATACCCAGGACGCGGATGTAGTTTACCGTCATACCCAGGACGCTGAGGGTTTGATTGTGCTGGTGTCGTTCATATTGTTGATCATTCTAGGTAACATGCTCTCTTTCAGAAAATGCTCAGCCCTTTATTCTACATTCAACATCGTCACTTGATTAGAGACATGTCATAATAGTTATTTCCATATTAAATAAATTTAATTAAACGTTCTGCACCTATTATTAACATCAACTTGAGGTTTGAATAATTTTAACCCGTTCAACATTATGGATAAAAACATTGAATTTTATTTAGTGCTTCCGTTTTCAGAGATTTAGCGTAAGCAAAACAAATTCACGGATTTGGGCGAAAAAAAACGGCCCAAAAATGAATTTAAAATCTCCGAAAGCCTTTCACCATTAACCCTTTGCAATGACGACCTCTTTACCCGTGATAGAGAAAAGTGGTATATTGCTCAGCCACCGGTTGTACAGTGGTAGAGAAAAGTGACTTAATGTCCAGCCACCGGTAGAACGGTGGGTAAACACTTCTATTTTTTTTTTATATCTACCAGGAAACGTTACATACCAATTATTTGACTCAGGTTTTAAATTGTTCAGGAACACGGGGCTCAAAGGGTTAATATTCAGTTATACTTAGTTTAATTTGTAATGTATATAAATCTAAGTAGAAAGAAAATCAAAAGTTGACAAGATAGTAAGGATCACAAGGCACAGCTTGGGTTCCCCAATCAGGTTTGCTCCCCACTCACCGGTGGCAGTACGCAACGGCCCTGGGAATTAATATATCTTGTGTTATAAGGTCATAATATTGACGCGTATGATTTTGAACTAAAACGGCTCCTCTTATCGTTGCGTGCCAGAACAAGAAAAAAAAACATCGGAATTAATTATGACAAAGCAACGATTGACGAGATCCAGAGAAATGAAAACGGCAAATGTAGCATCTGTGAGAGGAGAGAGAAGAGATCGTAAATGGCATCAAGAAGCTCACTCCAACAGATGGTCACAAAAAGAAGAAGAAGCTAGTGTCATATGGATTAAAGTACTTGATGTCATATAAAAATCTCAACCCTAAGCCTTCCCTTACAAAATAAGTCTTATATGTGATATGGTCTTATCATTATGATATAATATTTACCTGACGTCATAGACTAGCCCCCCCCCCCCAAAAAAAAAAGATGTAAAAGAGAAACGTTGGCAAACTGTTCGTCCACTGTGGAGGAGCGGGTTAAGGCACGCCGAATCAAACGGAAGTTTATCCTATAGAATAAGATGCGGGTTCGAGACCTGCTAGAGAGAACATTTTTTTTATTAAGATTTCTCAATTGCGCATGCCGATAGAGGTTATACACACATTTTTAAAATAAAAGCGAGGCGTCTATTTCAAATACGGATATCCGATAAAAATAACGTTTTACATAATAAAAATGTCAGATTAAAAACAAATCCATTAATTCATCACAACTACCGCGCACTACACAAACACACATACATACATACATTGATATATATATATATATATATATATATATATATATATATATATATATATATATATATATATATATATATATATATATTCGGTTGGTGCAAAAATAATGACGTAATAATGTCGTTTTTTGACGTATTTTTAACGTCAAAAAACGACATTATTACGTCATTATTTTTGCACCAACCTAATATATATATATATATATATATATTAGGTTGGTGCAAAAATAATATATATATATATTATAATAAAAAGAAAGAACATTAAGATATATAATCCGTTGTTCTTACTAATTACTTTTATTTATACAAAACAGTGCTCAATGCAAATCTACAGAGCATAAATATTATAAATTTACTAATTTAAAAATATGGTTCCATCACTACACAGGAATTACTATGTTTCAATTTTCAAGGGAAGTTTCCAAAATTCGCTTGGAAATGAATAGGGACTTTAATTTAATTCTATGATTGACTTTGAAGTTGTTAGTTTCTGTTTTGAAACATAGTAATTCTTGTATAGCGATGGAGCCATATTTTTAAATTAGTAAATTTATAATATATTAGGTTGGTGCAAAAATAATGGATTTGGCATTGAATAACCCACAGTGGTGGATATGCCATAAAACCCAAACAAGCCAACAATTGATCACCTATGTCTTCCCAACCGAACAAAGTGGAGAGAAAAACGTTCATTTAGGCCTTCAGTAACGGTACCAACATTCATACACTGGCATCCCTCTTCAAAGTCTATCCAAGAACCTTCAAGAGATCGGTGAATAAGTATAAAAAGAGGGAAAACTGGAAAGGAAAACTGGATCAGGAGGTCGAAACAGTAATATGGATGATCATTTCAACTTAGAGCGAAATACATCTTTTTACTCAAAGTAGAGACCAATAGTGCAATAAAAACCTTGGAGAATTCCAGCAAGATATCTTTAATCATTTCTAAGGTACAACGGTTCAAAACTTAATCTAACAATTAGACAACTATATTGCTACACGATGTGGAAAATTTTCTGTTATATCCGGTATATATATATCCGGTATATATATATATATATATATATATATATATATATATATATATATACGGAAAAACCAAACAAAAATCCTAATATGCAATTATACTGTTTTAATGCTAATATAATGTCAACGTCGGACGTTTCGGTCTAGTAGCTTCTCTATTACAGACAGTTTGTCTCACTTTCATTCTAATCAATGATAGCCTGACGCTCTGTCGAAATGCGTCGTTAATAAACTTTGCACTTCGTCTAATCAAGCTGACTTTTGTTTCAGATAATATTATACATCCTACACATCCTACACGCGCACACACATACACACACGCATATATATATATATATATATATATATATATATATATATATATATATATATATATATATATATATATAGCCACACTGATGAGCTGTGAAACAGCGAAACAGTCCGTCTGTGGATGACGTTATATTGGCTCCTGAGATAAATATTAATTTCAGTTGAGCTCTCTAGGGAGTAGGTATGGGTTTGTAAACAGTGACTATTATAGCTAATATAGCGAGACTCTTCGCATAGCGAATTGAGTCACTGTCAGTCACTGGGCGTGTTTCTAAAAATAAATACGCTAAAAATCCGCCTACTCCCCTGCAGTGCGCCGACGGCTTAGTGATAGAATCTCCGGCTGACACCAATTTAGTCGGGTTTCGATCCGAGCTAGTGGAAAGCGGATCTCTAGTCACACTGATGAGCTGCGAAACAGTCTGTCTGTGGATGACGTTATATATATATATATATATATATATATATATATATGCTATGTGCTTAGCAAAGTGTAATTAATGATTTTAAAAAACAAATTTCCAATGATTTCCCCCGAACGCTCATATCTGCTCGACGCATATCTACGGAAACAAATGACATCATTTATTATGAAATAGGCAATTATTTAATATAATATCTGTTCATACGTTATTTTGTAGATACAAATATTTAAGTAAATGCTATGTTTATTATAAACAGTATTAACAACATTTAACGGCCTGAATGGCCGATAGATGTCATAGAATGTATGTGTCCTACGATAGCTTCGAGCAGGTATGAGCTTTCCAGAAAAATTATGGGAAATGTGTTATTTAAAAACAGTAATATGATTTTTCTAACCAGCCGTTTCTTCTCTCTCTCTTTATATAAGGTTGGTGCAAAAATAATGACGTAATAATGTCGTTTTTGACGTTAAAATATACGTCAAAAAACGACATTATTACGTCATTATTTTTGCACCAAACTAATATATATATTAGGTTGGTGCAAAAATATGTCGTTTTCTCACATGTGTTACTATGTAAGAAAACGACATTATTTTTGCGCCAACCTAATATATATATATATATATATATATATATATATATATATATATATATATCGCGCAAACGCACACATGCACTATAAAAAACGTTTACCTATGAAAAGTGCATATAAAAAAGAAGTATAAGCAATCAATTGCTGATACCCACTGAAGAGTAGACGGAGTCATAAGCGGAGAATCAGTCTACGAAAGTCTTGATTCTAGATGCTGACATTGACATCAATCACCTAAGTGACACACCTTTTACTCATATATATATATATATATATATATATATATATATATATATCATCTATGTAAACAATAACAAACTATCATCACTGTCTTGTCCGTACATTGCTTAATATATTGTACAGTAATTGTCATCTTTGATAATGGCTTATGCAAGCCGAAAGCTTAGATTGGATGAAAAAATATGGATCAATATTGTGATTTTCATTCTTCGTTTATCAGAATTTACATCAAATAAATAGACAATACTTGTCAATATTATTTAATTAAACGTTTGAATATATATATATATATATATATATATATATATATATATATGCCTTATGCAAGGCAGTAAATTTACAAAGATACAGACGATTACACGGTAAGGATTAATAATGAGAGGAAGAGGAAAGAGTTATCAGGAGGACAGTAGATGGCGATTGACATTGCATTTAAATTTTCCTGATTAAAGTTCGCTGCAAACCAAGGAGTTGGAACGAAGCGAGAAATGCCAGAAAAGTTACTGTTAGCAGAGAACTTGTGGCTACATCTAGCCAGCTCAACTGTAAATTGATAATTTGACCCCAGTCTAGTACCGCGCTTATATTCAAAATTCTAGGTATTATAAAGAAGAGCTCACACACACAATCATATATATATATATATATATATATATATATATATATATATATATATATACAAATCTGAGAAATATATACGTTACTAACTTCTCGAAAACAGTTACATTTTTGCAACCCATAAAATCAGATTTATTATATATATATATATATATATATATATATATATATATATATATATACACACCAATATACTTCCACACTTTATTAATTATTTTTATGTTTAAGCACATACAGTTAATCTTACATATTTCCTGTTCTTTTCAAGTGTGTTTTCATCAACATATACAGTTCTGCCTTTCTGGCATAATCCTCAACAGAAACGTCTGACCAGCTCATATGTGCCTCGAAAACCTAAACTGTCAAATCTCATTTCGCAATCTCGCGTTTTCTCGTATTTTGCGCCGTTAGAAAAAAGGGTGCTGAGGCGGGAGACATTTCACATCGTTATTTCGTTTTTTTTTTTTGTTTTTTTTGTTTTGTTTTTTTATTTTGAGTGTGAGAAAATAAATACTTCTTTTTTATATACTCTCTGTGACATTCAGTCAGTTTCTGGATATAAAATGGAACATTTTTCAGTGTATCGTCTATCGTCTGCTAATACGCATTACGTAAGCCCCAGAAACTGGAATCTACGCTCGCATATTTTACTTTGCGTATAAAATGATGTTGCACCATTTCACGTCATCAGACACATGTTTCTCTGAAAGATTTTAGAAAAAAATAATGGAAAAAAAAACAAAAAACAACTTCTCTTTTGTAATGTGCTTGGTTGTCTAAACGCTAAAAAAATAATTTAAACAGACATTCCACCAAATGCTATCCGAATGTTTTCTAACGAGAATCTCATGGCAGCCTCCATAACTGTTACCAATCATGCGAGAGCGTTGATGGATATTTCGACAGTAACAGTTCACATTCATGGGTATTTTATTACACTAGAATCGAAAACGTAGGCAGAGGTTCGGTTTATCTTCTTTTTTACTCGCCATGTCTCTTCAAGACGTAGGCGATCAGAACTCTCCTCAACACCTTGGTCATTGTTGCTCTTAGAAAATTTTCACTTTTCGTTATTTCGCCTAAACTCAGTACTGCTATTCATTTACACAAGCTCACTAATTATATCATTAATTATTTTCCTCTCTTCATCTTGCTTTCAATTTGTTCTGCGAATATCAGTTTTTCCAAACCATTTATGTAACCTAGAGTTTCAAGCGTCTCTTCCTGATGTCAAGTATAAGTTTCCTTTTTGTTTCCATTTTCTCTAAAACCTCGTCGTTGCTCACATGTTCGGTCCATGGTATCCTCAGCATCCTTCTGTAGAAATTTCAATTGTCTCTTCCTGATGTTAACTATAAGTTTCCTTTTTGTTTCCATTTTCTCTAAAACCTCGTCGTTGCTCACATGTTCGGTCCATGGTATCCTCAGCATCCTTCTGTAGAAATTTCAACTGTCTCTTCCTAATGTTAAAATATAACTTTCCTTTTTGTTTCCATTTTCTCTAAAACCTCTTCGTTGCTCACTTGTTTGATCCATGGTATCCTCAGCATCCTTCTGTAGAAATTTCAACTGTCTCTTCCTAATGTTAAAATATAACTTTCCTTTTTGTTTCCATTTTCTCTAAAACCTCTTCGTTGCTCACTTGTTTGATCCATAGTATCTCCAGCATCCTCCTGTAGAAATTTCATCTGTCTCTTCCTGATGTTAAGTATAAGTTTCCTTTTTGTTACCATTTTCTCTAAAACCTCGTCGTTGCTCACATATTCGGTCCATGGTATCCTCAGCATCCTTCTGTAGAAGTTTCAACTGTCCCTTCCTGATGAGTTATAAGTTTCCCTTCCTGATGAGTTATAAGTTTCCTTTCTTTTTCCATTTTCTCTAAAACCCCATCGTTGCTCACATGTTCGGTCCATGGTATCCTCAGCATCCTTCTGTAGAAATTTCAACTGTCCCTCCCTGATGAGTTATAAGTTTCCCTTCCTGATGAGTTATAAGTTTCCTTTCTGTTACCATTTTCTCTAAAACCCCATCGTTGCTCACATGTTCGGTCCATGGTATCCTCAGCATCCTTATGTAGAAATTTCAGTTGTCTCTTCCTGATGTTAAGTATAACTTTACTTTCTGTTTTCATTTTCTCTAAAACCTCGTCGTTGCTCACATGTTCAGTTCATGGTATCCTCAGCATCCTTCTGTAGAAATTTCAACTGTCTCTTCCTGATGTTAAGTATAACTTTCCTTTTGGATTATCCCGTTGGACTTGAAATACAGAAATCTTCATTTAATCATCCAGGTAAATACGTAAGTTTACGGTTGGACACAATTAAAAAAAATAACGATAACGAGTCCAATAGACCGAATGAATCTACCAATAATAGTCAGTTATGTCTCAGACGTGATACACGCTTAGCCGATCATGTATCTTTCGATAGATGACTGACGAGGCAGATTTTTTTTTCTTGCAGTAGGTTGCCATTTCTTTCTGCGTTAGAAAAGCTATACAACCGAGTCTATCTTGCTATTAACCCATAGCTGGACGGAGAAGAAGAGGAATCGTACGTTTCTCAAGGGTTTTAGCACGTAAGTGAATGTAATGGATTCGACTGGAATTCAAACTCGGCTCTCCAATTCCTCAATCCGAGATGACAAGTCCTCATTTTCCAGTCTTGATAAAGTTCAAAAATCGTCTCCGAGTCCTTGTCCTCCAACCTCTGTCTCACAGGCGGGATGTGGTGAGTCTCTCTCTGCTCTATCGCCACTTCGATGGAAAATGCTTGAACTACATTCCTTGATTCATAGGAATCATTACACCAGTCACATTGTAGCAAACATCCCACATTCCCACCGTATCCCATCGGCGAGATGAAAGTTCCACTCGAACAGCTCCTTTCTGCGAACCACTGCTCTGTGTCACAGACCCCCAAGAGAATATTTCCACGATCACCACATTATTAACCTGTTCAAGTCTAGAATTAACCGTCCTTTTCCTCTCCTATCCGTATAAACTATCCCTTAACGTAACCCTTTACCTCGAGTGGCTCCTGGGGCTGGTACAAGGTGAACCTTACTGTAAAAAAAACAAAGATCTTCCAGCTCTTCAAAGCTTTGAGGAAGAATAATGGACTTTTCTTGATGATTCTTTTGATCTCGTTCTTCAATGTATATTCTATGGTCGTTCGTCCAATGTCTATGGCTGTTATTCTTCCAATTGGTATTGATGCCAAAACCATTTCTCTAATATTTATGTCTGTTTCCAAAGCTATTAACTTGTGCTGTCTAACAACGATATTTATATCAAGTCATTCTTTGATTTCGCTCTCTTAGAGATGACATACATCATGGCTATAACTATCAACATCCCACGCCAATGATTCTAATCACACACGTCAACAAAGGGACTTTGTAATTATTTATTTCACAAGCAATATCAGAATGTGGTTTTGATATAATTTGATCTTATTCGGTAATTAATCTAGATGAAAATTCCAATTTAATCCCGTAAATTATCCTGTTGCCTTACAAATGCAGAAGTTTATTTAATTGGCACTGAAAGTGTGAGAGATTTCCTCTTTGGTACCTCATTTTTATGAATTTAAACGCAGCACTAGATTGGCAGTTAGGTCTCATTTTACTGTTGAAATCGCTAAATCTAGCCGTTAGTTCTATTCTAATAGCATCTTGGGCCTTCTATAGGGTGAACCTGACTGTTAAACAAGAAAGAAAAAAAGAAAGATCTTCCAGGCTCTTCAGAGATGTAAGCAGGAATGATAGGTTTTCATTGATAGCTCTTTATGGTCGCTCGTTCAATGTCTATGGCTGGTTTTTCTTCCAGTTGGTATTGATGCTAAAACCATTTCATTAATACTTCGTGTCTGTTTCTAAAGCTTTTGTTCTGTCTAACACCTGTATTAATATCAAGTCCTTCTTTGATTTCTCTCTCCTGGAGATGACATAACATCAATGCTATAACTATCAACGAACCGCGCCAGGGATTCTAAGACCACGCGTCAGAAAATTATTAATTGTAATTATTTATTTCACATGCGATAAAGTTCATTCAATCTATTCTGATTCTTTAATCAATCAGAGTCTGATCACGATCCTATAAAACTCTCGTTGTCGTACAAATACAGAAAAGTTCATTTAATTGGTAGTGAAAATGTATGAGCTTTCCCCTTTTGGTATCTCGATTTCAAAAATTTAAGCGTAGTACTAGATTGGCAGTTAGGTCTCATCATTTTCCTGTTAATCGGAAAACTGAGTACCAATTCCAATCGGATTCGTTATATTGACTTGATCGCCAATACTCTTGTGAAATATATAAATCTACCCCTCCCTCAGCTATGGGTTAATTTGCAGGTCGTGTCAATAAATCACTTTTATTTCCTAAAGAATCAAACAATCTAAAAATATTTTCTAGCTTTAAGTTTTCCGAAAAATGTGGTTGAGCCGTTAAAAAAAAACAAAAAAACAAATCAATCTATCACTCAATGAAAAACTTATCTTAATAATTTGACAATATATATATATATATATATATATATATATATATATATGTGTGTGTGTGTGTGTGTGTGTGTGTGTGTGTGTGTGTGTGTGTGTGTGTGTGTGTGTGTGTGTGTGTGTGTGTTAATTTCTTATCTGAAACAAAAATTACTCATACTCATTAATATAAAATCCCACGGAGAAAAATGGTCTTTCGCTAATAGGTTTATTCAAACCATGCCCTGTCGGAAGCACACTTTGATCCAAAAAATGGTTTCCTAATGGAAAATGGGATGCAGGTTCGATTCTAGATGGAGGTACAATTTTTCTTTAGTAGGACTTCTCGAACTAGGTCGGTTGTCATTAATTTTACTGTTTAATAAATTAAAAACAAGGATAGCAACTCAAATATGTGTACTGACTATATATATATATATATATATATATATATATATATATATATATATACACTCAACTCTCCCGTCGAATTCGACGTATGGGGGTCAAGCAGATCAGTTCCAAGGAAACCGACAGCCCGACAACAGCACATGAGATTTGATTATAGTGGTGAAGGTTTCGTGCAGGACCATCGACACTTTTTGGAGGGACGAATACAGAGACCTGGTGCACTAAGTCCCCAAACAACCCTCCGCAGGTTTTGAATTCAGAGTTGTCCTTCTCCTAAACCAGTTGCCATCCAAGGCTATAGAACCCAGTCTGTCCTGCTATTTACCCATAGCTGGAGGGAGAAGAAGAGGATTCACACCTTTCCAGAGGGTATTAGCACGTAATTGAATGTAATGGATTCGACTAGAATTCGAACTCGGATCTCCGATTCCACTACACTTATACATAGTTTAACTCAGCAAGAAAGTAAGTTGAGCAATCATTTTTGGTGTATGAGGGTACAGCAACTCAATTCTCATAACCAAGCAGTCAGACTACTCACATATATGATTTGATTATGGTTGATTATAGTGGAGAATGCTTATGCAGAATAAATCACACTTATTGGAAGAGCTGAATACAGAGAACTGGTGCACATAATTTGCCACAAGTTCCACAAACGACTCTCTTTAGTTTTTGAATTCAGAATTGTACTTCACCTTGACCATTTTCCACCCAAGGCTATAAGATCCAGTCTCTCCTGCTATGTATGCATAGCTGGGTGGAGAAGTGATGGATTCCTATCTTTCTCAAGGGTATTTGAACAACAGTAAATTAACAAACTCGACTGGAATTTGAACTCCGCTCTCCGATTCCTCAATCCAAGCCACTGTCAATTACACCATTATGTCTCCATAACATATATGTATATATAAACCTTATTTTTAGTGAGTACACATTGGGTCTGGAAGCAACAGCAATTAAGAAGTGATTCCACACGTCTTAAAATCTCCCGATCAGAGGCCTTGCTGCCGGATGTAGTTTATTATCACACCCAGGATAGTCTACTACTATTAATAAGTCATGAACTACATTCATTTCGTCATCTTACAGGGACTATCCTAAGAATATTCCTTGAATTTACACACTCTTTTAGGAACTGTTCTTGAACATTCTCTAAACTAAAAGTTACAGATAGAATAAATATTTACCTCATTTTGTTCATTTTGTTGATTGTCTGTTTCTTGTAAGCAACTCAGAATAAGAAACTTTTGTTCATCAACAAACAACACTTTCTCAAAGCTCAAAGGCTTCTAATATTTAATTGAAATAATTCAGTCATTTAAAGATGTCTAAAGTTTTAAGTGCCTAAAGTTAATGAGAAAAAAGAGAGGGTTTAATATATATACTGAACGTTCACATCATTTTTTGGTGTATGACGGTACAACAACTCAATTCTTATAACCAAGCAGTCAGACTACTTACATATATGATTTGATTATGGTTGATTATAGTGAGGAAGGCTTGTGCAGAACAAATCACACTTATTGAAAGAGCTGAATACAGAGAACTGGTGCACATAATTTGCCACAAGGTCCCCAAACGACTCTCTTGAGTTTTTGAATTCGGAATTGTACTTCACCCAGACCATTTTCCCCCCAAGGCTATAGGACCGAGTCTCTCCTGCTATATATACATAGCTGGGTGGAGAAGAGATGGATTCATATCTTTCTCAATTAAAATGAATTACAATAAATATGCTTTGACAATGAGAAATGAGTGCATGTTCGGTGTCAAGAAATAAAAAAAAAAAAGTATTACAGAAAAAAAAATCTATTATATTTGCAATGTCTCCGAAGTAACACTATTTACATTATTCGGACTATTGTCCTCATCTTTGTCGCCATGTTTATCCGGTTCCTTGTACCACGGTGATAGTCCAAGGTAGAAGAACGCGAACACAGGTATGGAATAACACAGATATATTACAAACGGGAATATATACAGAGAAGTAGAAGTGTTAGTATGAACAATCAGGTTTAGTAGAGAGAACAATGTAGTCTCGACCAGTATCACTATTCCAATATCTTGTAGTAATTGTCTGAACGCGACTCTGTTTCGGACTGCCTCTGACTCGACTCTTGACTCGACACTTGACTCGACTTGAACTACTGACGTAACTGTCCGGTTTTCAATTCCCCGTAGTGGATGCGCACTGCTGATGAGTCCCAAATATAGGACGAAACGGGCGTCTAGTGCTTTCTGCATTCTGTTGAGTTTTCTTCTAGATTCGATGTATTACTTAACTATAATTATCTCAAATCCTCCTAATTTCTATGACTTATATATTGTTATAGTCCGGTTCCTTGTACCACGGTGATAGTCCAAGGTAGAACCAATAAAGAAGAACTCGAACACAGGTATAGAATAACACAGATATATTACAAACAGGAATATATACAGAGAAGTAGAAGTGTTAGTATAAGCAATCAGGTTTAGTAGAGAGAACAATGTAGTCTCGACCAGTATCACTATTCCAATGTCTTGCAGTAATTGTCTGAACGCGACTCTGTTTCGGACTGCCTCTGTCTCGACTCTCCACTCGAATTGAACTACTGACGATATTCAGTCACCCCCCACGAGGGTGTCATGTGGCACAAGGCCTTTTTAAGGTGGGCACTCCGAGCCCGTGTGCTCGGCCAAAAATATGCCAATTGAACCCGTATAAACGGGTTCAGGGCCGGTCTACCTCCCCGAAGGAGACTCCGCCCTTCGGCGTAGCCTCCTTCGGGTTCCTCCCGTCCGTAGGATGAGAGTATAACCGAACAGTCGGTCAAAACTTGAACGACTGACAATATTCAGTCAACCCCACCCACACGAGGGCGTCATGTGGCACAAGGCCTTTTTAGCGTGGGATCTCCGAGCGCGTGGGATCTCCGAGCCCGTGGGCTCGGCCAAAAATATGCACATTGAACCCTTTTAAACGGGTTCAGGGCCGGTTTACCTCCTGAAAGAGACTCCTCCCTTCGGCGTAACCACCTTCGGGTTCCTTCCCGCCCGAAGGCAGAGAGTTCAACCGATCAGTCAATCGATTTGAACGACGACTGACAATATTCAGCCCCCCCCCACGTGGGTGTCATGTGGCACAAGGCCTTTTTAACGTGGGCTTTCCGAGCCCAAAAATATGCCCATTGAACCCGTATAAACGGGTTTAGGGCCGGTCTACCTCCCCGAAGGAGACTCCGCCCTTCGGCGGAGCCTCCTTCGGGTTCCTCCCGTCCGTAGGAAGAGCGTACAACCGAACAGTTGTTTTAAGTCAAAACTTGAGCGACTGACTCCTCGCCTACTCCTGAGGTGCAGTATTTATTAAGTATGGAATACTCCATTGTTATTATTATGGGTAAGATCCCATAACAATTGCCATTTTTACCATTGCTCATGTTGCAATTTTTGCTGTTATTTCATGTTTTTTTCCAGAGCTCAAAGCAATATTTGTTGCCATTATTGCTTTTCCCAGACACGCCATATTACTGGTTCCCATATTGTATTCATGTCTATGCTTGGTCGGCTCAGGAGATGTTTTGGCCTAGCATATATGCTGATTCCTTAAGTTTACGAATTTTCCAATGATGTTCTTTGTCTATGATATCAACATGATCCCACAGAGGGCGGTGATCTCTCTTTTCTCTCCATATGTGGTCAGCCACGCCTGATTTTTTTACTTCCCCTCGCGTTACAGCTTTCTGGTGTACTTGAAATCTTACCTTAAGGAGGGGAGCTGTCTCCCCTTTATGTTTACTTCTGCGATGCACGGGATAGAGTACACACAGTCTTCAGTCATGTTCTCCTCTATGGGGGGGTCTTACAAGGGAGAGATATCTGCGAAGTGTCGTCCCGCTAATGAAGGTTGTCCTGATGTCATATTGGCCACAAATCCTTTGTATTTACTCTGATAAGCGCTTCACATAAAGCAGGCAGACTGTTTACTGAGCGTTGTTGTCTTCCTCTTGTACCCGACTATCCCAGCAACAAAGATGAAGACAATAGTCCGAATAATATAAATAGTGTATATAGTACCTCATCTCAGAAATATACACAGATACTGAAAGGCCGAAACGTTGTAATAAATATGGCCACAAAGATGTGGACAATAACCCGAATAATGTAAATAGTGTACATAATACCTCATCTCAGAAATATAGACAAATACTGAAGGGCCGAAACGTTGTAATAAATATGGTGACAAAGATGAGGACAATAGTCCGGATAATATAAATAGTGTACATAATACCTCATCTCAGAAATATAGACGGATACTGAAGGGCCGAAACGTTGTAATAAATATGGTGACAAAGATGAGGACAATAGTCCGAATAATGTAAATAGTGTACATAATACCTCATCTCAGAAATATAGACAGATACTGAAGGGCCGAAACGTTGTAATGAATATGGCCACAAAGATGAGGACAATAGTCCGAATAATGTAAATAGTGTGCATAATACCTCATCTCAGAAATATAGACAGATACTGAAAGGCCGAAACGTTGTAATAAATATGGCGACAAAGATGAGGACAATAGTCCGAATAATGTAAATAGTGTACATAATACCTCATCTTAGAAATATAGATTGATACAGAAGGGCCGAATCGTTGTAGTAAATATAGCCACAAAGATGAGGAGAACAGTCCGAATAATATAAATAGTGTACATAATACCTCATCTCAGAAATATAGATAGATACTGAAGGGCCGAAACGTTGTAATAAATATGGTGACAAAGATGAGGACAATCGTCCGAATAATGTAAATAGTGTACATAATACCTCATCTCAGAAATATAGACAGATACTCTCAGAAGTAATTTCAAAAGTGACCTAAACCCTGTTACTAACTAGGACAAGGAATGGTATGTTAATTTCAACGCCTCCAAAACAAAGCTGTTTTCTATTAACCCTTTGAGCCCTGACCACCGCTTGACCGGTGGTAGAGAAAAATAACGAAATGCCCAGCCACCGGTTGGATAGTGGTTAGAGAAAAATGACTTAACGCTCAGCTCCCGGTTGAACGGTGGGTAAACACTTGTAAATATTTTTATATCTGCCGTAAAACATTACATAGCAATTATTTGCGAATTTTGACTCAGGGGCTCAGGCAGATGGGTTAAAATTGTTCACGGACGCAGGGCGCAAGGGATTAATCACTTGAGAAACCACTTCCTGCCTTCCATCAGCATAGCTTGTGATGACCTCCAGGAAAGTGAATCTTTGCGCCCTCTCGGGAAAGCGTTTTCTACTGACATGAAATACAAATATTATATTGAATCAATTGCTAGATCTACCCGTAGTAAAGTTGATTCACTCTGCCGTGCTAGACAATTTTTCATGTCTAGAATATATCTATCTATCATATTTATAAATCTACCATTCGCCTGTGCTTCGAATATTGCTACCACATATGGCCTTCCGCTTCTGATATATATTTAGAAATTCGTAATAAAATCCAAAGAAGAGTCTACAATGACCTGGCATACTGGCTTCAGTCACTTTTACATTTCCGTAACGTAGCTTACCCGTTTCTTTTCTATAGATACTTTCATGATAATTGTTGTGGTAAGGATTCCTCTTTGGTATCTCGACTTAACTGTCGTACTAGATTGGCAGTTAGGTTTCATCATTGAAATGGCTATAAGTAACCGTATGTTCAATGGTAACTGTTTCTTTTCTAGCACTACTGGCTTGTGGAACTCACTTCACGCTTCTTGTTTTCCAGCTAATTTTGATCTTCCATACTTTAAAAGCAATGTCAATCGTTATCTACTGTCTTTTTTATTGATCTCGCTCCTGAATAATGTGTTTTCTTTTTCTTATAGTTTCACTCACAGTAACTACTTGCGTCTTAGTGGCTTATTGCCTGCCTTGGAATGAAATGATTTAAAAAATATTTGGAAGAGGATGGTTGCCAATGACCAGGATTTAAACCAAAGATTATTAATAGACTAGGATATATATATATATATATATATATATATATATATATATATATATATATATCCAAGATTTTATTTTACAGGTCTGAAGATTTGAAGCCGTGTTTTATCGACTTCAATGAAATAAAATATCGCCTGTTTTTTTAAGTGTTTGTTTTTCATTATATATATATATATATATATATATATATATATATATATATATATATATAAGAAATTTTTATGTTTATACATTCTTTTTATAGATACAAATATTTAAGTAAATGCTAAACCGTATTAAACAACATTTACCAGCCTGAATGTCGGAGAAATTTTCACAGAAAATATTCATCCTCCGTGAAAATTTCTCGGACATTCAGGCCGGTAAACGTTGTTTAATACTGTTTATTATAAACAGAGCATTTACTTAAATATTTGTATCTATAAAAAGAATGTATAAACATAAAAATGTTAGTCGGACTTTGTCCCTTTCATAATGTGTGACGTCATTTATATATATATATATATATATATAACGTAACCGACAGACTGCTTCGCAGCTCATCAGTGTGGGCAGTTATTTGCTTGCCTCTAGCTCGGATCGAAACCCGACTAAATCGGTGTCAGTCGGAGATTCTACCACTAAGCCGTCGGCGCACACCAGAGATGCAGGTGGATTTTTAGAAACACGCTCAGTGACTGACAGTGACTGAATTCGCTATGCGAAGAGTCTCGCTATATTAGCTATAATAGTCACTGTTTACAAACCCATACCTACTCTCTAGAGAGCTCAACTGAAATTAATATATATATATATATATATATATATATATATATATATATATATATATTGTTCAGATTTGGCGTTTTTTTTTTCTTACAAGTTTTTCGTGCCTTTCTTGCTTGACCCTTATTTATTTATCTGTTTTACTTTCTCAGCTTTGCGGCCTAGAATCATTCAAAAAATTCTGTTCGTTTTTCGATTAGGAATACAAAGGCAGAAACCTGATCTGTTCGGTGCCATCACACGTGAAGATTTGCAATTCTGAAACGATAGATCGACGCCATTATTTATTAGCTCCGGTTGATGACGAACAAATCCAAAAGTCTGAAGGGAGCGACACGATCGCGATCGTCTTTCCGACCATCAGAATTCCTGCTGTAAGGAAACCTGCAAGAAATGTCAAGAAAAGGATATGTGAGAATTTAAACGTCCCGAAGTATTTGGTTAAGCGCTTACGGCAACAGTTGTTTGGTCCCCTGTTTTTTGTCTAGTGCAATCATCAGCATCATTTGATAACGTATGATTTTAACAGGAAAAAAAAAAAAGAAAAAAATGCTATATTTATGCGGGAGATGGTTTCTAAGACAAAAATACAAGGGCACAAAGATTCTGTACTTATATTATAAAGTTTGAAGAGCTAGGAAAATTACCTAAAGACCTTGGGTAAATAAATGAAAAAACAAAGAATGGGAGCGATAGTCAAAAGTTAACATTTTTAAGATCAATCATCCTATCATAATGGTCCTCCCTTCGCCAGTTTGCATAAATAATGGACTGTTCCGTTTTGATCGCGTGGAAAGTGAGGAAAAGACACTACTTGGGTTCAGTCGGAAAATGAAAGAAAGAAAGAAAGAAAGAAAGAAAGAAAGAAAGAAAGAAAGAAAGAAAGCAAGCAAGCAAAACAAAACGAAGGAAAGCAGGAAAGAAATAAAGAAGAACAAAGTAAATCTTTAACGTCTCGTACCAATAACTCATAAATAATGGACTATTCCATTTTGATCGTGTGACAATATGGGAACAGACGCAACTTGGGTTCCGTTGCAAATGAAATAAAGAATGAAAGAAAGCGAGAAAGAAAGAAAACAGAAAGAAAATAATAAAGAAGAAAAAAAGAAGAGAAAATATCAACATTTAATGTCTCCTGCCAGTACCTCATAAACAATGTACTATTCTCTTTTGCTCTCGTTGAAAGAGGGCAAAGATTACACGGTTCAGTAAGAAAATGAAAGAAAAAAAAAAGACTGAAGGAAAGATAAAAAGTAAGAAAGAAAGAAAGAAAGAAAGAAAGAACGGAAGACAGACGTGCTTAACTGTTTCGGGGAAATAGAAAAAGTTGTTAATCTCAATCCTTTCATTTGTACCCCCTTACTTCTTAAAATAACAAGCAACATTCATATTTATGTTTGTTATTCCAATATTTAGTTCAAGTTGTTAAGCTCAAATACTTAACGATGTGACCATCAAGGCCCTCTTGCTCAGGATAAAATTATTATTTAAAAAAAAAAACGAATAAGAAGCAGATTCATATTTTTGCTTTTATTTTACCACGCAAGTTCAAATGAATGGTCCATTATTTATCTGAGCTAATGGCAGGATATCACTACGCGCTAAGTAACACGCATAATTATAATATGATTATATATATATATATACATATATATATATATATATATATATATATATATATATATATATATATATATATAAGTACCGAAAATCTTGATAATCCGTATGGATAATACCAATGAGGATGAAATCTGGAGAGCTCAATGATGTGAGAGCGAATAATTTAATTTAAAAAGAAAAACAGATCACTTTAAGGTTCCATTAGTTATAAATTATTAGGTTGGTGCAAAAATAATGACGTAATAATGTCGTTTTTTGACGTACTTTTTAACGTCAAAGAACGACATTATTACGTCATTATTTTTGCACCAACCTAATATTTCACCGGAGATTTTATTTTCCTCAGGATCTTCCGACTTCACTTTCAAAGGTTAAAAAATGATTTTTTTTTTTCACCCTTGAAAGTGAAGTCTGAAGATCCAGAGAAAAATAAAATCTCTGGTAAAATAAATTACGACTAATAGAACCTTAAAGTGATCTGTTTTTTCTTTAAATTATATATATATATATATATATATATATATATATATATATATATATATATATATATATATATATATATATTTGGTTGGATAGATGTGAGTTTGTGACCCTGGGTTTCATGCTTTTGCGATCGTCAGATGATTTTGCGATTTGTCTGACGATCGCAAAAGCGTGAAACCCAGGGTCACAAGCTCACATCTATCCAACCAAATATGTTAGCTCTATCTCTGATATTGAGCGCTTTCTAATAAGTACCGCGCATATAATATATAAATAATTATATATATATATATATTTATTTATATTTATATACACACACTTTTCACACACACACACACACACACACACACACACACACACACACACACACACACACACATATATATATATATATATATATATATATATCAGTCAGTTATGTGTCATGGGCGATACAAGCTTAGGTGATCATGCGCGATACAAGTTTAGGTGATCATGTATCTGTCGATACATGACTGACGATGTAGATTTTTCCCGTAATACGTCGCCATTTCTTTCTACGGTAGACCAGTTGCCATCCAAGGCTAAAAGACCCTCTCTGTCATGCTATTTAACCATAATTGGGGTAGGGGAGAAGAAGAGGATACATACCTTTCCCAAGGGTATTAACACGTAAGTCAGTGTAATAGATTTGACTCGAATTCGAACTCGGCTCTTTGATTACTCAATCCGCTATCCATTACTCCACTCTGCCAAATGTTTAATATCTAAAATACATTAAACTTACGGAGTTTATATTTTTTGCACGTTTTCAGATAAGACGTGTATTCATCTTGACACCATTTGTTGTAAGAATCGATGACAAACCCTTTGACATATTGACTTAGAAACGGGTCTGAAGATTTGAAGCCATGTTTTATCAACCTCAATGAAAAAAATGTTAAATCATTTTTGTCAGCCTCACTGCCTTCCAAAATGAGCAATGGTGAGAGGAAAAAGATCGTTCAGGCCTTCAGTAATCGTACCAATGTTCATACTCTTGTTTTTCTCTTTAATGTCCATTCAAGAATCATCAAGAGAAAGGTTAATAAGTTTGTTTTTTTTTTAAAGTAGTAACAGTAGAGAGGAAAACTGGATCAGGTGGTTGCAGCAGGAAGAGAGATGTTTATTTCAACTTAGAGCTAAAGAGATCAATTAGAAAAGATCCAACTCAATCCATAAGACGTTTTGGCCAGTACCAGAAGAGTTCCAGCTAAAGAGCAGGGGGAAAAGATTTGAAAATGAAATCGTAATGAGGCACCTTGTTACTTCAGGACAGAAATTTTGAATGTTAGAAAGGGCAAAGATCATCTTGAATAAGTTGGAAAATGAACATCTAATAATATATATATGTATGTATATATATTTGAAATTTATTTAATTCCTTCATGAGCTTTCCAACTTTAGCTACGATTAAATAATGATGAACATGTTCGTTTATTTCACTATGATTATTCTGTTAAGCTTGGAGAGTAATTATATATTTTTATTGCACAAAGTAGAGTCCAAAAGTGTCATAAAATACTTTGAGAATTCTTCCTTAACCCGGCTATTCATCTAAAACGAGAGCAGGGTAAAATGCTTTCTACCAGACCCACTCTCTTGTCAACAAAGCAATGAGAGAAAAAAAATCATTCGGGCTTCCAGTAATGGTGCCAATATTCATCCTTTGGCTACCATCTTCATAGTCCGTTCAAGAACCATCAAGAGAATAGTGAATAAGTTTAGAAAAAAAGTGAACAGTAGAGAGAAAAATAAACCAGGCGGTTACAACAGGAAGAGGTATCATCATTTCAACTTAGAGCTAAAGATATTAATTAGAAAAGATCCAACTCAATCCATAAGACGTTTGTCCCTTGAGAGAGAAGTTTCAGTGATAACAGTCCAAATAACATTGAATAAAGACTTGAAAATGAAATCTTACATGAAACCTCTGAGAAAGCTTGTAATTTTGGTACAGAAAGTTAGAGAAAGGAAGCTCATCCTGAATAAGTTGGAAAATGATCCTGGAATGATATATATATATATATATATATATATATATATATATATATATATATATATAGATATAGATATATATATTTGAACTTTATTTCAATCCTTCCTGAGCTTTCGATCCTTAGCTATAATTAATTAATGATTAATTAATTTTCATTTTCGTTTATGATGCATTTCATCACGTTTCATTTAAGATAGGAGAGTAATTATATATTCTTATTGCTTAAAATAGAGTCCAATAGTGTTATAAAAGCCTCTTCTGAAATCCAGTAAGATATCTTTAATCATTTCTAAGATAAAACGATTCAAAGCTTAATCTAACAAGTACATGATTGTTCTCTTACATATGCATTAGGTTTGATTGAGATGATAGATGTGTTGCTGAGAGATGTCTCGAACGTCATATCTGCTCGAAGCATATCAACAATGGACAATTTTATATTAGGTTGGTGCAATAATAATAATGTCGTTTTCTCACATATGTTACTATGTGAGAAAACGACATTATTTTTGCACCAACCTAATATATATATAGTTTTATGACTTTGCAAGCCTACGTTCCTGTGTCATAACACGAGTAACTTGTGTTCAAAAGTAATGAAAATGCATTAATTTCTTTTAGCTTTTGAAAAAAAAAAAATTGATGTAATATACGTAATAATAAGAAAAGTCAAAATATTTCAAATTTATTTTTCATTTTCCTCATAATTAGAGGGTGCTTAGGTATTTTAACACATTTAAGAGTTTATAGTTATAGCGTAACATGCATAGCTGGCCACTCGTATTCGAGGATATCCGTCTACTAGGGAGGCTATACAATCCTTATTGCAGACACTTGCTCAGGCGCACTTGTGCTTATTCAACAGTCACAGAGCCCACATGTTGTTTATACTGCAACTATGTTCAGCAGACCTTAGTTACAGTTTCTAGGAAAGACCGTGTGATCTAGCGTGATCAGCAATTTGAACAAGGCCAGCACGCTCACGCCCTCGGTCACGATGACTTGTGACTTCATGCTAGCACAGCTATCGACGCCACCCAATTGTTCCCTCTACTCAATTTCTCTCACAAGGCTTGGGTCAACTTGTGGTATGGTTTTCTGGTACATTCCAAAGGTGCCGAATGCTGGAATCGGCCCCTCCAGTCCGATAACAACAGGATGTCTCCTACCTGACAAATCGACCATGGTGAGATTTGAACCCGAGTCTCAGGGTTAGAATGCGAATGTTCTAACCACTCGGCTTTCATAAAGTTATAGAAGGCTCCACGAAGTTTTAGATGGTTCCAAAAAGATCTAGAAAGCTTTTTGGTTCCAAAAAGATTCTAGAAGGCCCCCGAAAATTTGTAGACGTCTCCAGGAAGTTCTAGAAGGCTCTAGAAAGTGATAGTACTACTCTACATATAAACGATTTTAGAAATTTCGTGTTGGTGGGGTGGGAAGTGACATATTCTTAAATAATCTGAATTAAACCTTTCTTTATTATTTGTGAACAAAGGTTTATCGAATTATGACGGAGTAAATGAATTAATTTACAAAATGTCAAGAGGTTATAACCCTAACACAAACACACACATATGTGTGCGTGTGTGCGTGTGTGCGTTGTGATCAAATAAATGGTAGTACAACAGAAGAGTATTTCACGTCTAGTGCGTGTGTGTCGATTGACCTAGCGTTCAATCTATTCGACGGTTCCCCAAGGCCTTCTCTCCTACTAATCTTATAGTAGATGTAAGACTCTAACATAGACTCTTTAGGGGGAGGGACACCAAAACAATATGTTTATGTGTGTCTATGTGTATTATAATGCAATTTCTAAAGAATTCATGGATTTATTTTTAATTCCTACATTCTTTTATTATTCCAAATTTCACTATAGTGTACACTTCGTATTTGAAATAAACAATCCATTTTTAATTTAATAAACAATCTGTATTTCGTCCTGCGCATTCGAGAAGTCTTAGTAATAACGTTTGAGTAATACCAATATAAGGATTATAAGGTAATCCTAATTTAATCTAATCTTGATATAATGGAATATGCATACACCTGAGTTCCCCCTCACTGGAATATGATTGGCTGGTGTCCGTCATAAATACAGACGGAGGTGTAAGTACGACAGAGTTTAAGTCTATAACGACGCCCATTGGACTACGCCATTGATCTACACTTCTTACCTGCGACTACGACGCGTACCAGTCGATTACTGCTACCATATTCTACTTGGTTATAGTAACCAAAACCACTTAGCTACTTCGTTCAAATATATCCCTTTCTGGGACATATCAAATCTATTATATAACATATATTGCGATCATATATTAACGGATTGGTGTTCTTTCGGAGTTATTTAAAGGTTATACAAACAATAGTAACACACATACACAGATATGCATACAGACACACGCAAACATATACACGCAAGCACCCCCCCACACACACACATATATATATATATATATATATATATATGCTCCCGGAAATCCGGTTGAGTTCTGGAAAGAAAGGGTGTTTTATCAACACCGGCTCCTACTGCTATTAAGCATTACTCTTCAGGTACGAATTGAGTTCTTCGGGCTGCTGTCGTATTTCATATAGTAGAAAAACGTTAATATTCCCTTTCGTTCTGCCTTGCGACGATGGCCTCGGAGTAAGATATCTGACTGATGTCAAATCACTTTCGATCCTGGCTTGGAGGAATCGAACGTCGAGGAGTTGTGATACAGCGAAACAGTCTGTATGTGGATGACATTATATATATTCGTACCATTTTTTTTTTCAAATGTGTACAAAAGATAGTTTGAAATGCCAAGGTTACACTAATACCATGCTAAGTTACCTCCCCTGAAGCGGTGTCAGCGATCACGCACTGACTCGGCATTCTTCACTACACAAGTAAGAAATTTAACTTCCAGATGAAAACAACAATCTTCGAAAATAATGAATACTACAACACCTATCTTGTAATAAACAACACTCTGATGATAAGATTATGCTATGTCGAAAGTACTCGGAATAAAAAAAAATGTATCAACACGGTGATTTTCTCTCATCTTTCAATGGCAACACCAAAACACTTGTCTGTGAATATTAAAAGATCCAACTGAAAAAAGTGGAAAAAACAATTATTCAACGAAATATGTCTCAAGATATATATATATATATATATATATATATATATATATGTGTGTGTGTGTGTGTGTGTGTGTGTGTGTGTGTGTGTTGATTTGCTTATGAACGCCAACTGCAAAATTCCATTCCTAAACTAAGATAATTTAGACTAAATTCTTTGAAGTAACGCCACTAGAAATGAAATTTCAACTTTGATATTTCAGTAGAAGTTTATCTGTTCATCGTCGTCGAGAAACAGTCATCCTTCCGTACTCGCTCGAGCAGATATCCACTTTGAACTTTGTCCTCCGTACTCCCATTACCCAACGTGCCTACGCCAGAAATTGGTGGTTTGTGATTAATCAGCCCTGTCACCCCTATAGCCATTTCCACACAGCCTTAAAATAAAAAGATTTTTAAAACATAAACAAGTAAAAGAACGTCGTAAATTGCGTTCAAATCTCAAGAGTGTACAAGATTTTTCGATGGGCTGGAAACTTAATCCGACTATTAACGTCAATGATTCGTGTTTGCACACGCCTGGCTATCACTCAACTTCGTTTATACCACTTGGTTTCTACCTTGAGTAAGCATCAATTCCGTAAAATTGGTGATATTTGTAAAAAATACGTACTCATAATCCGATAAGAAGTTAACGCGTATTTGTAATCCATGAATTTATTTATTAATCATGTCGCCCTGATCAAGGCGATAAAGCCACGAAGATGCAAGAGGTTACTGAGACTGGAAGTGAATGAGAATGTTTTACTCGGGAGAAAGCCATGAAACTCTTCCGAATCAGTGCTTGTGTTTGGGAGGGGTGATATTGGTGTGCAGGTGGGGGAGAAAGTTGTGGTGGTGGTGGCGAGCCGCCTGTTTGGCCTGGAAGAACGAATCAATCATTGTTTCCCATTTTGATACTGTTCGCGCATGATCAATTCCCTGAATGTTCGAAGATGTCGATAATACGACTTGATTTCCCGATTCTAGGACAACTCAACAAATTTCAGGAGAGTTTCAACAGAATCACACACGATAGATATTCTCATTTGTACTACCGCTTATTCCTCTAAATCCCTACAAGAAGGGAAGGGTCGGACAAAAACTGTATAACGTACGGAAATCAGTATAAAATACTCCAGAGACGATTCATGTGTATACACGATGAGTGCCCAAGTAAACAACAGTGGCCAATTCTGGAACTAACAAACTTTGCTCGCTACGAGCCGGCGTTTTCAGTTCAAGACGGACACCAACATTTCTGTGACTAGAGAGAGAAAGAGAGAGATGTTGTATGTTATGTTTTAAATTTAGCTTTAAATAAAGTTTGAAAAGTTTTCAATTTGTCATCAATACACACGCACGGAGAGATACACATGTGTATGTATCGTAACACTGGCTATCTTTATGGGAGTGGGGAATTCTCTTTACACACACACACAAATATGGTAATCTATATAATATCAACAAAATACAATACTCGCCAACGACGTGAAGTAGGTACACCACAACTAGTGGTGGACTACTATGACAGCATATTACCCTACTTACAATAGTGTCCAACGTATTTATAATGATTAGGGCACACCTATTAGTGTTCATAGGTACGATATATAACAATATATAAATCGTTGCCAATTAATTATACTAAAGAACAGTAACAACAAAAATGAAGAGCGACATTTCATCTTTTGTACACTCCGGACTTCTTCAGGACCAGTCTATATTTCTGAGATGAGGCATTGTAATTATTTAAACTATTTACATTGGTCTCATCTTTATTGTCACATTCACGACGTTTCGGCCGTTGTACCCTCCGTGGAAATAGAAATAAATTTGGGCCCAAATAATCTTACCTTGGAGAGGATTATTAGAAAAATAACAAGCGTGACATGCAAAATATTTGTTGATTGATCCGTTTTCTACGGTTTATTAAAATTTTGAAGATTATTTAAAGACAGAATATATATTTAGACCGTAATTTTTTTTTTTTTTTTGTTTTATTATATTTTATTTTTGGAGATTACAATGATTAAACGATACAAGTATTACTGATTAACCCATAGCAGATGAAGAAGAAGTGGATGCATTTGCACGTGAGTGAATATAACGAACCCAACTGGAATTGAAACACCGCTCCACGATAAACAATTCCTAGACGTTATACCGTCCGCACATCTAAGGTTACACCGCCTGGTATTCACAAGCGGTCACCACTCTAGGAACAAACGTGGCTCAATGTTGCCTAACTTCGGTGATTGGACGGCGGACTGGGGTTTCAACATGATATGGTCGTAAGCCTAACTATCAACAGGCACAGCTCTGTCAACCCAGAAAAGCTTGTAGCATTTGTTTTAAGAATCTGTTAATTTTCAAACTAAAAGAAATATTTCAAAAGAAAAGCATTTTTGGAAATACTCTTTTGTATCGAATAAAAATTCCGATTGGTTCAAATAAACGTTCCCAATATGAATTTTTATATAAGTGTAATAAATGTGGTTCAAAGTAATCGTGACGTTGAGACGAGTAAGTCTGATCAATCCGATAAATTGGCAGCTGATCTCAAAAATGATCTACAATCTGCTTTTAGATCAGGCAAGGAAAGCCTTGTTAATTTTAAAAGTGCTTTCTATCTCTGATGCAAACTTTCAGCGGAGTGATACGTTGTGCCTTCTCAGGATAA
>OZ010611.1:36929736-36959736 GCA_963932145.1 Acanthosepion lycidas
GAGAGAGTGACAGATCTATGTTTTCTCTATTTCACTCCCTAATTCTCTATACGTTTCTATTGCTATCTCCTCTCTTGCTTGCTATACCACTCTCTTAAACGTTTGCTCTTTCTTTAAACTTATCTGATCGCACTATATAGATATCTACAAGGTTAAACTTCGTCTGACACAAGGTGAATAATTTGAAGCATCCAGTGTAAATTGAAATTAATATTGTCTGGGCACTTTATCCCATAAATATAGCACCTCTTAAAACTATATTTCTTCATATATATATAAATATATATATATATATATATATATATATATATATATATATATATATATATATATGATTCCAACGCTACATAAGAGTTCTCATTTTCTTCAAACAATTGCTCTAGCCGTTACCATGGTAATTATAATTTCAATAATGAATATGCTTATAAAACGCGTAAATTTCAGGAATAAGTTATTCAAAAAAAAAAGTTTCGCTTGAAGATGGAACAGAGCTTTGTACTTTAATTCAATTTAGTTCAAATAATTATATTGAAGTTTTCGGCTCTTGTTGTGAAACATGAGAACTCTTATGTAGCGTTGGAATCATATTTTTAAATTAATAATTATATTTATGCTCTACTTTTGTATCGAGCACTATTTTTTTTTTTAAATAATAACAAAAATACTAAAGAACTTTGGATTATTTACCTAATTAGTTCTTTTCTATTTTCTATATATTTTTACACACACACACACACACACACACACACACACACACACACACATATATATATATATATATATATATATATATATATATGGGAAAAAGATTACTTAACTTTTATATATCAATTCTTCCCCGACGTCGATGTTTCTTGCTAAAATTTCCGTTCTTTAGGGGTTTCGGTTTTAAATGATATTTCCATATTTTTTTTTTTCAGTCTTTTTTTAGTGCGTTTTTTACTCCGTTTTGTAGACGTGCATATTCGTGAATTTAACGTTCTTTTACACACGCACTTTCATGAATTTGCTTTTCATGAGTTTGCTTTTATTTACGACCTCATTTTTTTTTTTCCCCCGGTAAATTTTTTCTTCGTAATTAAATTTTTCTTCGAAATTAGATTCACTTCTTTTATCGTTTATCAGGTTGGCGCAAAAGAAACGCCCGATTTCAACGTCTATATCAAAAATGAAAAAGTCCATGAGTATGTATAAGGTTGGTGCAAAAATAATGACGTAATAATGTCGTTTTTTGACGTATACGTCAAAAAACGGCATTATTACGTCATTATTTTTGCACCAACCTAATAAATATTTATTCGTCACCATCAATGCCTTTGCTTTCTATACAGAACAGCATTCCATCTGCCAACAGGCTTCTAAGACAAACCCGTAAGTAAGTATTAGGTTGGTGCAAAAATAATGACGTAATAATGTCGTTTTTTGACGTAAAAAAATACGTCAAAAAACGGCATTATTACGTCATTATTTTTGCACCAACCTAATAAATATTTATTCGTCACCATCAATGCCTTTGCTTTCTATACAGAACAGCATTCCATCTGCCGACAAGCTTATAAATGCCACGCCTGTAAAATTCTTTACGTTTTGAAGCAAAATATGATTCCAAATCATTTTCAACCTCTTTTTTTTAATGTCAACGTAAGACCATCCAAATTATTTTGTAATCCCCAAAACATGATAATCTGAAAGAGCAAGATCAGGAGAATATGGTTGATGAAACAATATTCCAAACCAAGCTCTTCCAAAAGATTTAAAGTCAGCCGAACTGTATGAAGGTAACCATTATGGTATGGATGATGACGCTTATTCTGTTCACTAAGGAAGGTCGCTTTTGGTTCAAACTTGTTTTCAAACGAGGAGGTTGATCACAATACAAATTAGTTGTAAATTGTTTGATTATTGTTTAACAGTTCGTAATGGACAATTCCATCAATATCCTACCGTACACTCACATCATTTTGGGGGGTGAAGTCCTCCTCTTGGTTGTTGAAGTGATCTTCCTCCGCAACTGATTCACGATTTGCAGCGTCTAACATTATGGTAAAGGATCCACTTCTCATCGCCTGTAACAAGCCTACCTAAAAATGGTGGCTAATGGCACCTTGAAAACAGTGATTCGCAACAAGCAACACTATGTTGCAGATTCGCTAGAGACTGTTCGTGTGGGACACATTTCTCAACCACTGAAATTATTCTGATCCTTTTTAATTGGCGTAGTACGAATGTATGGTATGCGTTGACTGTTTTTACATGTTCCCCAGAAGTAATGGTTGCACTGTTTGTGACAACAGCTTTCAATTCTTCGGAATCAAGTGGTTTTTTTTTGGGGGGTGACCCTCTTTTTGCTCGTCTTTCAAACTGAAATCCCAACTTAGGGATCGGGAAAACCACCTCATGCAAATTCTTTGATTCATTGTATCATCTCCATAAGCTCACCGAATAGACTTTGCTACTGCACATGCACATCTTCATAAAAACTGTTGCATCTCGTTTATTCAATATAACAGAGGAAAATAAATAAGACAAACCCGTAGGTAAGTATTAGGTTGGTGCAAAAATAATGACGTAATAATGTCGTTTTATGACGTTAAAAAATACGTCAAAAAACGACATTATTACGTCATTATTTTTGCACCAACCTGATAATAAAAAAATAAAGGTTTACTAAACGAAGGTAACTCAGCAATGGACCTAATGTTAATTCGGTATTTACCCGAGCACTCCACAAAGCGGGATGTGGTACAAGGCCGGTTTAATGTGGGTTCTTCCGATCTCGTAGGCCCAGGCAAAAATTCTGCGTATACCCCGTAATAACGTGGTCGGATTTGTCGACCTCCCCAGACAAGACTCTACCTTTCGACATAGCCTCGTCTAGGTTCCTCTCCGATCGAAGACAGAGAGTTTGACAAGCACTAAAATCTCAGCGCGTGGCTGAAACCTAATTCTAACTCGGTATATACCCGAATTCCCCACAGAACGGGTTGTGGCACAAGGCCGGATTAACGTGTTTTTTTTTTTTTTTTCCGAGCCTGTAGGCCCGGGCAAAAATTCCTCGTAGACTCCGTCATAACGTGGTCGGTTTGTTGACCTCCCCAGTCGTCATTCTACCCTTCGGCATAGGTTCCTTTCCGATCGAAGGTAGAGTGTTCGACAAGCATTAAGAGCTTAGCTCGAAGCTAAGACCTAATTCTAACTTGGTATTTACCCGAACTCTCCACAGATCGGGATGTGACACATGGTCGTTTTTACGTGGGTTTTTCTTGAGCCCGTAGGCCCGCGCAAAAATTCCTCGTAGACCCCGTAATAACGGGATCGGGTTTGTCTACCTCCACAGACGAGACTCTGCCTTTGGGCATAGCCTCGTCTGGGTTCCTATCCGCCCAAAGGCAGAGAGTTCGACAAGCACTAAGAGCTTAGAGCGCGGCTAAAACCTAAGACTAACTCGGTATTTTCCCGAACTAGCCAAGAGCGGGGTGTGGCACAAGGCCAGATTAACGGTAAACGCTTGTGGCATGCCACCCACTGGCAGATTGGTGGTTTGCGTGTAGGGGAGTCAGTTACTTACTGATGCGGTACAGGGAAAATTTTTCTCATTCGTTATTCCTTATTCCCTCTCACATTCTCTTTTTGTATGTCTGTCTCTTTCTTGCATCGTCGCCTTTTCTCTCTGTGTCTATTTTTCACTGGCTTGCGCTCTCTCTCCCTATCTCTCTGTTTTTCGCAGACTTTCTCTCTTTGCCTATCTCTATCTCTCTTTTCCCCCGCACTATTTTATTTCTTTGTCTCTATCTCTTTATATCACACCTTTTCTATTAGTCTCTTCTATCTATCTATCTATCTATCTATCTATCTATCTATCTATCTATCTCTTTACGTGTTTCTTTTTATCACTTTCCTGGTTTCCTTTTCTCTCTCTTCATCTCTCTCTCTCTCTCCCCCACACACACACTATTTAAAACTTTATCTTCTTCACTTTCTCTCTTTTTATCTTCTTTTAATTTTTCATTTAATCTCCCTATTACTTTTCTCATTCATTCTCTCTATATATCTCTCTCTTTCATTCTCTCTCTTTCATTCTCTCTCTCTCTCTCTATCTATCTTCTATCTATAGCTTCTCTTTAATTTCTAAAATATTTCTTTTATTTTCATTTGCTTTGAAAATTTTTTTTTTTTTTTTTTTTTTTTTACTCTGCTTCGTTCTAGGAATTTTTACGAAGAAATTGATAAGTTAGGAACAAACTCAAATCTTTGTTGCCTTGGCAACAGAAACACACAGACGATCACATCTATCGGAACATTAAACCAATTGCACACACTTACATTTGTTTTTTTCTTTCTTCTCCATCCACGTAAATACCCCTGGGGGTGGGGACATTAACCCTTTATCTTCAGAAAACAAAAAACAGCTCCTATTCCCACGTGTAAAATATAGCAAACAAAAGCTTTAAGCGATTTTTTTAAAAAACGTATTATGACATCACTGGCAGTTTATCAAATCGAAATATTTAGGCACATATAGTTCTATAAAGTCTAAATACCAAAGAAATTTGGGACTTCAAAGCTAGTGAATGCTCACAGGTTTTATGATGGACTAGCTTAAAAACCGCCCCATGGGGCGGCATTTAAGCTAGCTCCTGTGGAGGACTCTTAGTTTGGCCATCATCACAATAGCAAGGGAGGACTAGATGCGATAGGCATCAATAAACTACAGAAGAATTCAAAATTGATCGCTGCATTTAAGTATTAAATTAATGTTTAAGCTTACCTTTTAAAAGTTCAACTACTGTTCTTCTGCTGCCACTTAATTTAAAGATGATTTGATGTACATAGATCCTTATTTTCCATATAAACAATTATTTTTTATTTTATGGGTGACATAATTATTTATAAGATAAATGAATATAGTGTAGAATGAGAAATAAAAATTAGAATATACATTCGAGATTTGAAGAGTTAAATAAACATAAAAGCTAATTAAGTAAAACCTATATTTCGTTGAGCTCAGATTCAGGGCTGTCAGAATATTCGAGGTTAAAATATTTATTAATATATTATATTACATAACATAGTTTGTTTTTTTTTATAATATATTCAATAGATTTAATAAATCATGTTGAAACTACCTAAAAAGTTAACTCGAACTTTGTTTTAACTTTTAAATTAGTCGTTTAAAATTTGACAAATGATTTCAAAAATGGATATTAATCCCTGTTTCTGTTATGTTGAGGATAGGTTGAGGTTGCGAGCTCGCCATTGTAATCGTGCACTGTAGCTTGGGCGAAATTCAAAAATCTCCCACCCAAACTCACATCCAAATACGTTGAGAACCTGGAAATTGTTTTCTGCGTGTGTATGCTCTGGGCTGCTACACGGCAGTGAAACTTGGGCATCAAGTTCGTCGGTTTTGCGGCGGCTCTGCCGAAACGACCGCTCAGTGATTCGCTGGTTCTGCGGCAGTTCTGCCGAAACTACCGTTGAGTGATTCGCAGATTCTGCGGCGGCTCTGCCGAAACGACCGCTCGGTGATTCGCAGATTCTGCGGTGGCTCTGCTGAAACGACCGCTCGGTGATTCGCTGGTTCTGCGGTGTCTCTACCGAAACGACCGCTCTGCCGAAACGACCGCTCGGTGATTCGCAGGTTCTGCGGTGGCTCTGCTGAAACGACCACTCGATGATTCGCTGGTTCTGTAGCGGCTCTGCCGAAACGACCGCTCAGTGATTCGCAGGTTCTGCAGCGGCTCTGCCGAAACGACCGCAAGGTAATTCGTTGGTTCTGCGCGGCTCCGCTGAAACGACCGCTCGGTGATTCGCTGGTTCTGCAGCGGCTCTGCCGAAACGACCGGTCAGTGATTCGTTGGTTCTGTGGCGGCTCTACCGAAACGACCGCTCTGCCGAAACGACCGCTCGATGATTCGCAGGTTCTGCAGCGGCTCTGCCGAAACGACCGCTCGGTGATTCGCAGATTCTGCGGTGGCTCTGCTGAAACGACCGCTCGGTGATTCGCTGGTTCTGCGGTACCAAGCCTTAATATGAAATATGATCCTACGAGCTATTATCAAGTCTCGGTATTGAGGATATAACATCAGTGGTGTGGACCCGTCGTTTTAGATGCTTTAGTCACGCGCAACGAGATTCGTCGTGCATAAGGACTTTCATGGTGATCAGGGTTCCTGGTCACAGATATCGAGGTAGACCTAGGAAGAAATGGAAAGACAAGACTGTATTATGGAGATTATGCTGGGGTGGGAAGAGTGCGTCCTTACCCACATGAACCCACTTGACAGGTTAGAGTGAGAGCTAGCCAACTGCGGTTTACCTTAGTCATTGGAAACATTTACTTGATTGTCCACTGAGTTAGATTGTGACACAAAGTCGGTTTTTAACATGGAGTTCCGAGTATTTCTACTCGTGCTCCTGGTTTAAGCTGATCTTAGCTTGTCCAGAGCTTGTCTAAGCTAGTCTTAGCTGCTCGTAGCTTGTCTAATATTGTCAGAGCTCATTTAACCTCTTCATAGCCAGTCATACCAAGCAACGATGGGGAAAAACAAGGTAAGAGAAAAGGCCTCCGGCACGGAACAGATACTACATTTGCAACATCTATACCGACGGGTGGAAGGACCTAATTCTCTGCCAAACCCTCCAAAAGACCCAGTCATTGGGAAATCCACAGCAGTATAATCGAGTCTCCGGATTTTGACTTGATTTGATTTTCTATGTAAACTTCAGTTAATGGAGGTTTATCTGATTTGCATAATAATTACAGACGGTGTTTGAGTTTCTGATGAATTCCTTTAAAGCATTTATATTTGCCAAACGAAAGGAACGATAACCGTTCAGGTTATCGTTCCTTTCGTTTGGCAAATATAAATGCTTTAAAGGAATTCATCAGTAATGAGTATCGAATGTTTCCGTATGGAAACGGCTGATCGCACTAATAGCTGTCTATCTCGATTCGTAAACAAGACAGACCTCGCGAAAATTTGGGAAACGATGAATCGAAGCACTTTCAACCAACGAATGCACAGCCGCAATTTTCGACGGATTTGCACCAAAATTTACATGCACATGCTCCAAGTTAGCGAGTAAGGCCAAGACCGACTTTGCATTTCCCAACTCCTATCGATAGTGGAAATAATCGATTTTTTCATGCTTCAACGGCAGTTTTCATGTAGTTTGCGGCCATTTTCTACTGGCCAGAGTGAGAGCCTATAGCTGGCTGCCACGAATAGGTAGAAAGATTCTATTGGCCATCGTGTGAGCCAACAGCTGACTGACACGAACGTTAACTAGCATGCTAGCATGCCAAAAAAAATCGATAGCTGCATTCGTCACAATTGAGAAAAATTTAAATATGCATAGCACTTTACTCCAATTGGTTCATTCGCTTGCTTAAACACAACGTTGATTCTGATTCCACAGAACTGGGTTGGGTGTGAAAAAGTATTTGTTGTTAACATTCTTTTTTCATTTGGTTTTTCCAGTTACGAGTCCTTTTTTAAAGCTGATCGTTTTGTGTTCATTTTGTTTAGTTCTTTTTCGTAACAGATTTAATGTCTAGTATAGAGCTTAGAAAAAAAATTGCAGTGTGAGATAGGCAAGAAGTAAGACATGTAGCAACATCAGCACGGTAAAGGTCACTCCTTTAAAGGCAAGGAAGGGCAAAAATATTTTTAAGTCAAGTGATAGCGATTGCTTTATGAATCGTATGGTTTTTGAATCAAGTACGGGCAACGCCGGGCCATGCTGCTAGTTTAATTATGAAATGGACAATTATTTTAAGACATATTTATTTTGGTTATACCTTATTTTTATAGATACAAATATTGAAGTAAATGCACTGTTTATAATAAACAGTATTAAATGCATTTATCGGCTTGAATGTCTGAGAAATATTCATAGAAAATATGCTTCCTCCGACAGGTACGAACCTGTATCCTGTACGGAACAAGTGATATAGCCTGATGTGCTTTGACCGATTTCGCCACAGAGAAGCGTTTCGGTTAGCAAGGTCGATTTAACTGTATTTAAACTTACAATTCTCCATGATTTTCTCTCGTACATTCATATCTGCTCGATGCGTATCTAAATGTAAAAAAATGACGTCACACATGAAATGGACAAAGTCCGACAATTATTTTAAGACATTTTTTTTTCATGTTTATACATTCTTTTTATAGATACAACTGTTTAAGTAAATGCTCTGTTTATAATAAACAGTATTAACAACGTTTACCGGCCTGAATGTCCGAGAAATTTACATTCGTCCTCCAAGAGGAATCGAACCTGTATCCTATACGGAACCGTCATATAGCCTGTACGAGAGAAAATCATGGAGAATTGTAAGTTTAAAAGCAGGAAAATCTACCTTGCTAACTGAACTGTGGCTAAATCGGTAATGCACGTCAGGCTAAATGACCGTTTCGTATATGATGCAGGTTCGATTCCTGTCGGAGGACGCATTTTAAACAGAGCATTTACTTAAATATTTGTATCTATAAAAAGAACGTATAAAGATAAAAAAAATGCCTTAAAATAAATTTAATTACTTGAATATATAAATGTTCAAACATTTAAGAAAAAAACTAACTAACATTGACTGAAATACATATCGATATCGATTTAAGCACATTGTAAGCAAGCAGCTTACATTTAACAACAGGCGCATATCAGGTTCGTTGCCCTCTCCTTCCAGATTTTGCCTCTCTGCTTACACACCAACAGATTTCTCCGTATTCCTTGCCGGGGGGTCTGGTTTTGTTTCGTTACGACCTTTAAGCTCTCGTCAGAATACATCAATTTTGTGTCGGCTTGCTTTTGCATTTAGTCGAAAGTGGCAGATGTTTATCGTATCAGAAGGGTCAGTGACTTAACACACGAGTAATTGTCCCTCATTGACTCCGTTGGTAACAGACTCATCTACGCCCGGTTGCAGAAGCATCCGTCAACGAAACGTTACGGTTGCTCGGCTGAACAGGCAAATAAAAAAAAATACTGTGAGGTTAAAGAAGAAAAAAACTTCTTTGGAAAACCGTATATGTGTACACGATTACGTCAAGACTGGGCCAACAGGAGCTTGAAGACTCAGAAATTATCAGGGGGTAGAGGTCCTTGTTGAGAAAAGAGATAAGACGCACTTACATCCGGTCGTTTTCAAAAAGACATTTTTCACCGGCTTTCCTTCTTAAAGACAAATGGCGCGCGGTGAGAACAAAGGGCCGCTAATTTTCTAACTTTAAAGAACCCCGACATGCGTCATGTTTCTGTAAAAGCTGTTAGTGCTTTCGTTTTTTGGGGTTTTTTTTTTCTTCTTCTTGGTAGACGTATAAAAATGAAAACTATATCTAGCTTTGCCTGAGATGTTCTCCATTTAACCGTAGGCTTACGGCCGCATCACGTTGAAACATCAGTTCCCTTACGATCAACGAAGTCAACCAACATCGTGCCAAGACAATACCTAGAGGTCTGACAGCTCAGAAATACCAGGTACTGTAAGCTTGGATGTGCTGGTGGTGTACATGTAATAAGAAATCGGAGAGCTGAGTTCTAATTCCAGTCGGGTTCGTTATATTCACATATGTATAATTATGCTTGGAAAAGTTATGTATCCGCCTATTCTCCTCCCACCTATGGATTAAATAATATCACTTGTATCAGTAACTCATTATTATCTAAAAAAATGTATTGTTAGAATCCATAAATATGTTTCAGCTTTAAATAACCTTAACAAGGTTGATAAGTCGTAAAAACACATCCAATCAAGGTATTCTTGTGCAATATCTATGTTGCCCTTAGTAAGCCACTATAAAATGAACGAAACAACAACTTAAGCAACGTCGAGCCTGGTCTGTAACTAGATGGGTGACCGCTTGATAATGACAACTGTTGTAATCTTGGGTATGCTGGTAGTTTAATAGATAACAGAATTGGGGAGCCGAGTTTAAATCCCAGTTTTCTTCGTTATATTTACTTACGCGGAAAAACCCTTGGAAAATTTATGAATCCACCTATTCTCCTCCCAGCTATGGGTTAAATAGTATCACTTGTATCAGTAAATCCTTATTATCTAAAAAATATTCTTAGAATCCAAAAATATGTTTCAGCTTTAAATAACATTAACAAGGTTGATAAATCGTAAAAATCTTGTTGACCTTAGTAAGTTACTATACAATGAAGGATTAAACAAGTTAAGCAACGTCGAGCCTGGTCTGTAACTAGATGGGTGACCGCTTGATAATGACAACTGTTGTAATCTTGGATGAATAACAGCTCAGAGTCGGAGAGCCGAGTTCAAATCCCAGTTTTGTTCGGTATAATCACTCACGCGAAAAAAAAACCCTTTGAAAACTTATGAATCCACCTATTTACCCACCCCCATTCCCCAGCTATGAATTACTTAGTAAGATTTGTGTGACTAGGCTATCTGCCCCCCAAAATAAAATAAAAATATTTTGATTTCAGCATTAAATGACTCATAGAAGTGTTGATGTGCAGCTAAAAAAAAAAAAGAAAAAAAGAGGGAAAAGCAACCAACTTTCACTCTGTTTTTAATGTAATATGCAACATCTTAAGGACGCTAGAGATAACGGCGCTCCACAACTTCCTACTCTTTGTAACTAAGTAATACCTCCCCATTGCAATCACGCCCACTTCCTATACGACCATCAATTTGCACAAATTGTTTAGATTGGTAACACAATATTTCCGACCCACTTGCCTTCACTATGTCCTATGAGTGTCAAATTCTCCAAGCCCACTTTCCTCATCACGTGCCCTGGTAAATTCAACTGTCTCTTTCTGTTTCCATGTAGAAGTGCCCTTTTGTTATGTCGTAAATAGTAATATGACGCGCATATAAAAAAAAATACGACGTAGCTTATCCCGGAGAATAATATGGTACACGGTTGGGGACACAGACGAATGTTAATCGTTAACTCTTCTGTATTTATCCGAGAACTCCCCACCCCGCCCAGCAAAGCGGAATGTGCACAAGGCCAGCAAAAATTCTGCGTAGACCTCACATACACGGGGCAGGGTAGCTGTCTACCGTCCGAAGCGAGAGTCTGCACGTAGGCAATTTAAATAACTGGGAAGCGTGTTAAGAGATGAGGGGAAGTGCGACACCGAAATTCAAAGTCGTATTGGAAGATGCCTTCAAAACATGAGCAAAGTATTAAGAAACAGGAAAATATCGCTAGAAACAAAGAGTACTGAACTGTTATCTAATATCAGTTCACCCCTATAGCAGTGAGTTCTGGACAATATCTTCATAGATGAAAAAGTCATTTGAAGCGGTAGAAATGTGGTTCTACAGAAGGATGCTGAGAATTCCACGGACGGAGCGGGTAAGCGGTTTTAAAGTAAAATGGAAAGGGAAAGAACATTTATACACAGAATCAGAGAGAGACAGCTGAAATTTTTTGGGTACACAATAAGGAAAGAAGGGCTGGAAAATTTAACCCTCACAGGAAAGATATATGATACGAATGCATTTAAATGTTGCTCGAAACGAAAGTCTGTCCGTAGGCATATGCTCGTCTGAGTTCCTTTCCACCCGAAGGCAGAGAGTCGACAAGCAGAGTAACGATTAATCGTTAACTCCTCGGTATTTACTTGAGACCTCCCCACAAGGCGGGGTGCGAGACAAAGCCGGATTTTTTTTTTTGGGGGGGGGGTTACATGGGGCTTTTCAAATCCATAGACTCGGGCAAAAATTTTCCGTAGATCCCGTAATGCCTGTGGATCTCCCCACGCATAGCCTCATCGTGGTTACTCTCTGTCCGGAGGTAGAGATTCAACAAGCAGAGTTAACTGTAATCGCTAGCCCCTCGGTATTTATCCAAGACCTCCCCACAAAGGGGGATGTGTCACAAGGTCGGTTTTTACGGTGGACTTCCGAGCCCTTAGGCTCGGCAAAAATTTCCCGTAGACCCCATATACACGGGGTAAGGAAGCTGTCTACCACCCCAAACGAGACTGCCCTTCAGCATAGCCTCGTCTGAGTTCCTCCCTGCCCGGAGCCAGAGAGTCGACAAGTAGAGTCAACCGGAATAGATATCTTCTGTCCCACAGTAAGAGAGGGTGCTGTTTAAATAGGCTTAGACTAGTCCATTTTGTGGGGATGTTCAGCTACTCCACAACACCATTTATTTTCATTTTCCTAAAATATTTCTCGTTACTCACCTGTTTCGGCATGGAACCCACATCGTCCTTGTGTATAGCCACATTTCTGTCCCCTCATGTGTCCTCTTCATCCGTGAGAAAATTGTCCAGAATTCACTGCTATACATGAAGATTGTTATTATATTGCACTTCGGCATTTTTTTGTTTTCAAACAAAATTTTCTTGTTTCTTAATACACTGTTTAAGTTTTGGAAAGCATATTTTTCCTATTACACTGGGCCTTCCGATTCCTCTGTTACATTTCTATCGTCTTTTAACACAATTCCAAGCGAAGTAAACTTGTTCTTGCATACTTTTGACGTCTCAAATTTGTAGCTCGCATCTTGACCTGCCCCTTTTGGTAACGACCAGACGTTCTGTAATGTGCAATAAACACAGATTAGGTTTTGGGACTGCTAAACAAAGAAACGAGCAGTTTAGATTGATCAGCTTGTCTTTCTAGTTTAAGTTTGCTTGTTTAACGTCATATCAACACCTTATGGATAGGTTAATATCGAAATTTAATTTTCTTGGGGGATTTGAATAATAAAAATATATGTTATTCTATTTTCACAATTGAATACATGGTAGATGATACTCAGCTTTTGTGTATCTACATGTTTGTGTGGACATCATTACTATAGGCGGTGATGTTTGTATTTTATATCATAGTTGAATTAATATTTTGGAATACAAGTCGATTTCTTTGAAAAATTGCATGAGATATTATATGAATTAATGTCATGAAAGAATTCATCCATCTTGGGTGTTTCGTTCACTTTATTTAGCAGCATATCATCTTCTATGGCTTATTTAATGTCGGAATCTAAATATTTTGTACAAAATTTCATATATAAATATATTTTGAACGCAGTTGCAGGCCTACAGCTACAGGTAACATGAATTGTTGGTCATTTGAATATAAAATGTAATGCTTCTTATATTTTCTATAAACATGTATTGTTCATTTTACTATAAAAATGTATTGTTGGTCATTTTTACAGTAAAAATCTATTGTTGGTCTTTTTACTATAAAAATGTATTGTTGGTCATTTTACTATGAAATGTATAGTTGGTCATTTCACTATAAAAATGTATTGTTGGTCATTTTACTATAAAAATGTATTGTTGGTCACTTTACTATAAAAATAATTGTTGGTTATTTTACTATAAAAATATAGTGTTGGTCAATTTACTATAAAAATGTATTGTTGGTCATTTTACTATTATGTTGGTGCAAAAATAATGACGTAATAATGTCGTTTTTTGACGTATTTTTTAACGTCAAAAAACGACATTATTACGTCATTATTTTTGCACCAACCTAATATAAAAATTTATTTTGGTCACTTTACTATAAACTGTATTGTTGGTCCTTTTACTATAAAAATGTATTGTTGGTCATTTTAGTATAAAAATATATTGTTGGTCATTTTATTATAAAAATGTATTGTTGGTCACTTTACTATAAAAATATATTGTTGGTCATTTTACTATAAAAAATTTCTGGTTATATTATCAATAAATATTTATTGTTGAAAATTTTTGCTATGAAAATGTATTTTTATACTTTAATAATATTTTGTTTTTGTTTGGTGGTTCACTATTTGCCCATAACAGGGACCCCAACAGGTGCTACCACGCCGAGTCAGGGTGGACCTAGAAACAACAGCAATTAAGATGTGGTACCGCGTTCGTAAAACCTTTAATCTCCCGATCACACGACTTGCTGCCTGATGTAATCTATCGTCATACCCAGGACTAGTCTGTCTTTCGTCAATTTGTTCAGAATTTCACATGCCTTGCCGAAACTTTTACTTAACTTTTCTACTGTTATTATTCTATCGATTCGCATTTTGAAATTCTCTGACAGTTATTTAGTTATCAAATCGTCTATTACCGGGAGACGGATACACAGAGCATTTTGGTAAAAATTATGTAGAATGTAGAATTTAAGATAACTGTAGGAATGGTCACTTATCCTAAAAGAGTCATTCACTTGAAGCTAGTTCTAATAAATGATCTGAGAAAAGTGTCGAATAAAGCTGATAGCTTAGACAACTACTCTCTTTAGATAATCGTAAAGTATTTTTTGCATTCCACGATTGTTACCCAAAAGGAACCGGCCAACTTACAAATTATAAATTGGAGAAATTAAACACGTGCAACAATTGAGATAACTGGGAAGCGCGTTAAGAGAGGAGGGAAAGTGTGACACTGAAATCCATAATCGTATTGGGAAGATGCCTTCTAAAACATGAGCAAAGTATTAAGAAACGGGAAAATATCGCTAGAAACAAAGAAAAGAGTACCGAGCTGTTATGTAATAGCAGTCTTCCTGTATGGCAGATGAATAATAGACCTGAGTTAATAATAGAAAGATGCCTTCAAGAACCTAAGCAAAGTATTAAGAAACAGAAAAAATATCACAAAAACAAGCAAAAATGAACGGAAAGAAAGATAATACCACAACCGCTAAATGGCTATGTCTGTCCTACTAAATAACACATAACTTGGGGTGATGTGATGTATTCATACATTGCTAAAGAGATTTGTGTAAAAGTGAATGTGTTGGGCTTGAACTTGGTTCGCTGATTATCCAGTTCCGAATCACTAAACATTAATCCACCTGCATATCCAAACCTGATAATATATACAATATATTTTTTTTTATTAATTTTTCCTGCTGGTTAGCCTTCTTAGATGAAGCATTGTCAATTATTATTTTTTAAATCTAATTATTTTCTTCAAGTCCAGGGTCAAACTTGTGGTCTTCGCTTCCTGCTTCCGCTTCAGTTTATATTACATAGCCCAGTCAAAAACCCTCTACCTTGAGTAGCTCTTGGGCTTTTTACTTAAATTTCTTGAAAGAAAAACTAATTCTTTTATTTAGGGTTTGATTATGGACATATACATTTCAATATTTCTAATTCGTGTTCATAACGAGTGTCGCAAAGGACTATTAATCAAAATGGCCTGAGTATTATTCAAGAAGATCACGTCTCTTTTGCTATATATAAACATTTTATATGGCGGGAACCCATATGTCGAATTAGAGTTTGAAACACTCATTGGGTGAAGTCAGGCTAGGAACGGGGGTCAGGCATATGGTGGAGCTTGGTTTAGGAGTCCGTCAAACCCGGATTAAATTCAATGGCAAATAATTAGGCAAATTGATTTCGGTCCTAACGGACGGCCCGATTCGTTGTAAGTCTCGCACTGACGTGACTTGACTCGTGTCATCTAACGATATTTGATGAGTCTTGTGTCACGTGCAACAGAAACAGGATTGTTGTTTGCTCTCCGTGTAAGGGAGAAAGAGAGATATAGAAAGAAAGGAGAAGAGAGGGAGCGTGGAAGAGAAAGAACGAGATGAAAATAGAGAGAAAGAGGACGAGAGAGAGAGAGGGGGAGAAAGAGAGAGAAAGAGAGAAAGTAAGTAAAAGAGACAAAGAGAGAGAAAAAAAATAAAAGGAAAGAGAAATAGAAGGACAGAGAGAAAAAAGGGAAGAAAGTGAAAGAAAGAAAAAGAGAGAGAGAGAGAGAAAGAATGCCAGAAAAAGAAAGAAAGAAGAGAAAAGGAGAGAAAGAAAAAGAGATAAGAAAGTAAAAGAGACAAAGAGAGAGAGAAAAAAGTAAATGAAAAGAGAAATAGAAGGAGAGAGAGAAAAAAGGAAGAAAGAGAAAGAAAGAAAAAGCGAGAGAGAAAGAATGCAAGAGAAAGAAAGAAAAAGAGAAAAAGAGAGAAAGAAAAAGAGAGAAAGAAAATAAAAGAGACAAAGAGAGATAGAAAAAAGTAAATGAAAAGAGAAATAGAAGGGGAGAGAGAAAAAGAAAGAAAGAGAAAGAAAGAAAAAGAGAGAGAGAGAAAGAAAGCCAGAGAAATAAATTCGAGACAAAGATAAGAGAGAAAGAGAAAAAGAGAGAGACAGACAAAAGAAATTAAAGGATATAGAGGAAGGGAGAGAGAGAGAAAGGCAGATAGAAAGAGAGATAGATAGAAAAGAGGGAGAAATGGAAAGACAGAATGAGAACGAGATAGCGGGGGGGGGAGTGAAACAAAGAAAGAGAAAAAGATAGCAACATATAGAAAAACGGAGAAATAGAAAGAGATAGCAAGAGAGAAAGAGAAAAAGAAAGCGAAAGCGCGACGAAGAAAAATAGAGAAAGAGAGAGAGAAAGAGAGTGAGAAATAAAGAGAGCGAGGGAGAACGCGAGATAAAAGGATTGAGTGAGAGAAAAAGAGAACGAGAGATTAAGAGAGAAAGAGACACAAAGAAAGAGAATGCTAAATAGAAAGAGAGAGCAGCCGCTTCTTGTTCTGACAGTCATTTGCTCAAAGTCATTTAGTACTTTACTTGTTTAACTGAGCTCGACTTGTCGTCTGTATGTCCTCTGGTTGTTAAATTCTCCGAACTGTCTTTCCTCATCAATTTTAACTGTTTCTGATTTTAAGCCTGGTTACTCCCTTCCAGCTCCATGCTTTCCAACCAACTTTAATCTTCAAAAATTTAAATGCAATGTCAATCGCTATCTGCTTCCATCCTGGTTACTCTTCTTCCCGCTTCTTATTAATGTTTCTGTTTTCTAATTCTGCCACGCCCAGTAATAGCGTCTTAGTGGCTTTACCACATTGCCCTTTCTATTTTCCTTTACATGTCTTGATTGCCCACGTGCTACGTCCGCGGTAATCTAAGCATTCTTCACGAACAAAATATCTCTGTTGTCTCTCTTCTCCACTTCATCTGTGAGAAAAGCTGTCTTCAAGATGGATTCCAAGAATGCTGACACCAGAGAAGAACCTGAAAAGGGTTGACATTTCCAGGACAGTTCTCAGGCTGACCTTGAGAATTTCTGCCGCTGATAAGTATCTCAAGATGAGACCTGGGTTCACCACTTCACTGGTGTCGAGAATTTTTGGAGGACCAGGAGGTCACCTTCTTTCATGATGAGATTGCAATACTTAAGCATTGTTAGATCAAATGAATTGATGTCAAGAGAGACTGTATTGAAAAAATATTGGAAAACTGTCTCGTTTCTTCAGCTCCTATCTACCTGAGATATTTTGAACGACACTCGAATATATATATATATATATATATATATATATATATATATATATATATATATATGATTATGGCTGAAATTTAAAGACAAAACTCATATTAAATTGAATTAGTATTTTGTCTTGTGACGATAAACTAGATAAGATATAAGATGACCAGTTTTGGAAAGTCATATAGGCGTTCTGATTCAGTCCATACTGTTTAACTGAGACCTCCATTGATCAGCAATCTGTCTGCAAGATGGGTTCCAAGAATTCTGATACCAGAACAGAACCTGAAAAGGAAACTAGCTTCCAGGCTGACCCTGAGAATTTCCACCGCTGATGAGTATCTCAAGATGAGACATGGGTTCACCACTTCGAAAGATTCAAAGCAAACATTGGAGACACTCTGATTTTCCACCCCGAAGTAGTTCAGCATGGTTTCTGTGTTTTGGTATTCTGAAGGAGTAATCATTATAGACTACCTGGAAAAGATTAAAAAAAATATAAATGGACGTTACTAACATCAGAATTAAGACAAATGAAGGAAGCAATCAAGTCGAAATGCAGGTGTCCTCTTGCTCCATAATAAAACGTCCGTTTACACAGCACTGTTTGCAGTCTGTCACTTTTAATTGCTACCGAATCCCTCTCAGCTCCATCTGACGTCTTCCTATTTCCTAAACTCAAATCTCACCTACGTGGTCGTAATTTTGGAAATAATTATTAGATCATATATATTATGGAGGAGTTTTTGGAGGACCAGGAGGTCATCTTCTTTCATGATGAGATTGCAATACTTAACCATCGTTAGATCAAATGAAGTGATGTCAAGAGAGACTGTATTGAAAAAATACTGGAAAATTGTCTTGTTTCTTCAGCTCCTTCTGGATGAGACTTAGAACTTTTTGAACGACACTCGAATATATATATATTGGCTCCTTAAATAAATAATTAATTTCAGTTGATCTCTCTAGGGAGTAAGTATGGGTTTGTAAACAGTGACTATTATAACTAATATAGCGAGACTCTTCGCATAGCGAATTGAGTCACTGTCAGTCACTGGGCGAGTTTCTAAAAATAAATACGCTAAAAATCCACCTACATCCCTACCGTGCGCCGACGGCTTAGTGGTAGAATCTCCGACTGATATCGGGTTTCGGGTTTCGATCCTAGCTAGATGCAGCCGGATGTCTAGCCACACTGATGAGCTGTGAAACAGCGAAACAGTCTGTCTGTGGATGACGTTATATATATATTATAATGAATCATTCATACAAAAAGCAGATTAGTAAAGTTAATGATATAAAATGGCAAAAACTCTTTGCGAACAAAATTTTAAATTTGCATTAACCTACAAAACCACTCGATGAATGTTATGATCCTTGATTTTAATAACTACAACCTGTATAAGGTCTTTTTTTAATCTGCAAGTACTTTCAGCTGTACATTCAGTCATCCTCAGGCATGAAAATTATTTTGCTTTTCGTAAAATCCGGGTAGCATCAAAGACGAAAGATTAAATGCGAACGAAAGATGTATTTTTAGAAATGTGTTATAGTTAACGGATACAAACTTTTGGAGAGTGCAGTCGCAACGCTAAGGTTGAATTTTTTGAAAATTTCAGAGAGTGCATTTTTTACTAATATGGTAATTTGAGTATTTTTTTGTTGTTGTAGGAGTTTAGCAGTCTATGTGGCATGAAGTAAATAGTTCAATAAATAGAGTAATGTCTCAGTTGTTATCCCGAAAATTTGGATGTGGGATCAGTTCTTTTAAATCAAATATGTGGTGCGGAGTTTTCGCCATTTTATATCATTAACTTTACTAAACTACTTTTTGTATGAATGTTTCATTATAATATAAATTGAACTGCATCACATATTTGATATATATATATATATATATATATATATATATATATATATATATATATATATATATATATATGCCCATGCAAAGGTAAGAGGTGTGCGATAAATCTAATAATGGAAAAACAGAGGGCCGAGCAGTCATAAAGAAATCCATGAGGGCATGTTACAGACACTTGCTGAGAATTCCCCTTCCGATGCAACTGTGAAGAAGTGAGCTGCCGAATTCAAATGGATCAGGGACAGTACAAAAAAATGACCCGCGGTCAGGTCGTCCAAAAACATCAACCACTGATGCCATTTAGCGTATGGTTTTGGATGACTGACGATTTACTGTCCAGAAGACAGCAAAGTCCATTGGTATTGGTTCTGATTCTCTTCTTTTAACTGAGATCTCCAGGATAAGCAAGCTGATGGATCCCAAGATGGTTCCCAAGAATGCAGACACCAGGAGAGAACCTGAAAAGTGTTGACATTTCCAGGATACTTCTCACTCGCTTTAGGCTGACACTAAGAATTTCCACTGTTGATGAATATCTCAAAATTGAAACATGTGCTCACCACTTTGAAACTGTATCAAAGATTCAAAGCAAAAAGTGGCGGCCCCGTCAGAGGACTGAGTCGCAAAAGGGAAAATTTATACTGAGAGCTTTCCAGCACTGGGGAACAGCTGCCTGAGGCCACGCCATCTCATTGCACCAGAGGGGGTTCGGGCAATCTTTGTTCCTAGCCCGGGTGTACGCGCTCGGGCTCCTCACATTAGACAAATAGTTCAGCACATTTTTCCTTAGATGCAGGAAAATTTTGAGTAAAAGGAACATTATACTCGTGTTGAGTACAAATTTCCTACGTCTCTGTAATTAATTTCTTCTTGTCTCATTTAAATTCTTGATCTTTCTCTTTTGCTGACGACGATGCATTCTGTATTCTTGCAGTAAATAGTCCGTTCTTCTTGCTCTCTTTTAATGCATTGCTTAAAAGTTCCCTCTTAGTATGATTTCAACAGAATGCTAGCGGTGTATACGTTTTTAAGTTTAACTATACTCTTTTCGCCAAACGCAACAAGTCATGAGAGCCCCTTGGGCTTCATAAAAGTGATTTATTAACCAATAATCACAATAATCTATCACAGGATTAACCCTTTTAAGTTGATTTTAAACCGTCCCTTTGAAAGAGGTACAAGTTAAATTCTATTCATGTGAATGATCTCCCCCGATGAAGATTCTTGTTTGGACCAGCGCTTACTACTTAATATTGGGTGTTCAACATCACACTTATCTCTACGGTTCATTAGACCCTCTGGTTCAATTAGCTTAGGTCATGGTATTTCAGTGAGGTGGATAGTGCATTGATGCGCAAAGTGAATAAGTCGTAATGAGTTCAAATCGCGTTCGATTCTTTTTTGGTTCACTACGCACTGATATTCATAGAAAAGGTATAAATCCATCTGCTTCCAGCTATGGGTGAAATTGCAGAATGGACCCATGAGGAGGCAACCAGTCTAGGAGAAGTAAAACTTGTCTGAAGAAGTTTGGAATCTCTCAGGCTATCTGATGCTATGGTGGCAGTCAAAATGGTCCATCTACGACCCTAATTGTTTACGGGAGACACGTAGTGGATTTAACGATATTTCAACTTTGGTTGTGTCGTTCAATGTCGAAATCAATCCGTCCTTTTTATTTTATTCGATTTTTTTTTTAATCCTGTTCCTTTATCCTGAATTAGAATAGGGTCAATATGTTTAAATGTCAGTCTTTCCGAAATAATCATAATGTATAACATTGCAATCTTAGCGGATTTTTTGTGGCTCGGTCAGTTAGTTAATTGCCATACGTGATACATGCTGGGGCGATCATGTCACTTTCAGTTCATGACTGACTAGTCAGAAGTTTTTCCCGCAGTAGGTTACCAGTATTTTCTATGGTAGATTGGTTGCCAAAAAAGGTTGTAGGATCCAGTCTGTCCTGATAGTGAATCCTTTTATTCAGATCGATCAGTTAATTCCCTTATGTAATACACACTTGTGAAATATATTTCGATTCACGAGTAACTAGGTAGATTTTCCCCGCAGTAGGTTGCCATTTCTTTCTGTGGTAAACTGGTTGCCAACCAAGGCTATAAGACCCAGTCTGTCCAGATATTCAATCTTTTATCCAGATCAGTCAGTTAATTGACATACGCGATACACGCTTGGGCGATTATCTCTCACACGATTCATTACTGACTAGGCAAATTTCCCCTGCAGTAAGTTACCGTTTCTTACTGTGGTAGACTGGTTGCCAACCAAGGCTATAGGACCCAGTCTGTCCTGATATTCAATCCTTTCATCCAGATCAGTCAGTTATTTACCATACACGATACACGCTTAGGCGATTATGTCTCACACAATTCATGTCTGACTAGGCAAATTTTCCCTGTAGTAGGTTGTCTTTTCTGCAGTAGACTGGTTGCCAACCAAGGCCATAGGACCCAGTCTGTCCTGATATTCAATCTTTTCATCCAGATCAGTCAGTTAATTAACATACACGATACACGCTTGAGCGATTATGTCTCACACAATTCATAACTGACTAGGCAAATTTTCCCTGTAGTCGGTTGTCCTTTCTGCAGTAGACTGGTTGCCAACCCTGGCTATACGACCCACTCTGTCCTGATATTCATTCCTTTCATCCAGATCAGTCAGTTAATTACAATATACGATACACGCTTGGGCGATTATGTCTCACACAATTCATGTCTGACTAGGCAAATTTTCCCTGTAGTAGGTTGTCCTTTCTGCAGTAGACTGGTTGCCAACCCTGGCTATACGACCCAGTCTGTCCTGATATTCAATCTTTTCATCCAGATCATTCAGTTAATTACCATACACGATACACGCTTGGGCGATTATGTCTCACACAATTCATGAGTGACTAGGCAAATTTTCCCAGCAGTAGGTTGCTATTTCTTTCTGCAGTAGACCGGTTGCCAACCCTGGCTATACGACCCACTCTGTCCTGATATTAAATCCTTTCATCCAGATCATTCAGTTAATTACCATACACGATACACGCTTGGGCGATTATGTCTCACACAATTCATGACTGACTAGGCAGCAGTATTTCAGTCTTCGGGAAATTTTTTCATGTGTTGAAATCTTCAAACTTTTTAATTTTTTAAGCGATCATTTTCTCCATTTCATCTTTTGAGAAATGTAAAAACTAAAGACTAGACATTTTATTTTAATTATTAGCCAAGGAGTTCTGTTTAGTCTTACTATTATAAAAGATAAAAAAAAAATCAAAGATCCTCCTTAGTGGGCGATCTAGGAATAAAAAATGATTTTACCGAGATATATTACCCTACTAATTAATTTAAAAGTACTGTTCAGAAAGAAAATTACAATTTGAAAAAAATAAGCGCTACTGAACTGAGCACTTTTACCCCCCTCCCACAAACACCTAACACACATTAGGAATGGGGCCCCTTATGCGATTGGGAGGTCCAGGTTAGTAAGCACCGGCCCTGTGGATTATTATATTTTATGATACACAATATAAATTATGTAGAAAAAAGTAAAAAGTAGAAAAAAGTAAAAAGTACAAAAGGCAAAAATAACGCTGTTAATATATTAGGTTGGCGCAAAAATAATGACGTAATAATGTCGTTTTTGACGTTAAAAAGTATGTCAAAAAACGACATTATTACGTCATTATTTTTGCACCAACATAATATATATATATTAATAGAACTCTTATAAGTATAAGAAACTATACTCGCTCGGAAAACCTTCAGTGTGTTTGTTTGCAAATAAAGAAGCCAATACAAAAGGGGAAAAAAAGGTATAAAATAGAAAGAACCAAGAACATGTACGTTGGCCCAAAATAATCGTCCAGCATACGAAATCAAGGCCAAAAGAGAAAAAAAAAACGATGCGATTACCCAAAATAACTAAATAAAGTGCTCAATACAATGAGTAAAGCAGACCTAGTTAAACCTAGAGAGCTAGACAAACCTACCAAGGTTTCACCTAAGCGGATCGCCAGGGAAGGCCGACCTGTCCTGGCGATCCGCTTAGTTGAAACCTTGGTAGTTTTGTCTGGATCTCAAGGTTTAACTACACACACACACACACACACACACACACACACACACACACACACACACACATATATATATATAATATATATATATATATATATTGTGCGATTGGTAAATTGTCGTCATTTTATGTTTTTCATTTCGCGCATGTGCGTTGTTTGTTTTTGATTTTATCGACCCTGCCCTGTGTGATAAAGAACACCATGATGCAATTCTCTCCACCAGAAATTTAGAAACGCTATTCTCTATTACTTGGCATTCGCCCCGGAAGTTCCAATACGAACATTTCAGAGTTGCAATCTGAGTACAGTGTAGAGGATTCGGAATGACTAATAATGATTACGAACATACGACAGCTTGGAATTCTCTCTCTGATCGTTCTGATATGTTATGAACCCCCAAATTTGTTGGTGAAGGCCTCAGTTTCCGCACAGAGGCCTACATCAAGTGACTTGAGGAGGTAGTGCTGGCTCTGGGTCAAGAGGTTCGCTGCTGCTAGACTCTATGTCTGGTACCTGGACTCTGCACCATGCCACACAAATAGGCGAACAAATTCAATGCCGTCAGACAATTTTTGCGAACAAATTAACCATCACATGTGGCCACCTAACTTCCCAGACTGCAAGCTCTTTGATGTGTTGTGGTGCAGTTAAGCAAATGACACCCCCCCACAAAAAACCCCCTTGTAGCACGAAAGATAACCTGGGGGTGAGGATTATGGAAGCAGTCCCCAACCCAAAGAGACCGTCTATAAGAGCTGCAGGATATTCCGACGTCGTCTGGAGACTGTGGTTGAAGACAATGGCAATTTAATTGAATAATTTCGTCGGCGTGGTGGGGGGGGGGCATGCATAGTCTGCACCACACTGGGCATGCAGATACTCGATGTATATTATTGGTTACAATGTAATGTCAGTTTAAAAATACTTTTAAAAATGGCGGTCGGCCATAAAACAGTACTGAACTAAAAAAAATGGCAGAGACTACAACAAGCCCCCCAAAACGCGGGGGCCCTCACGGTCTGGTTGCCACCCAAGGCTATAGGACGCAGTGTGTCTTGATATTAGGCTGAGAAGAGAAGAGACCGTTTCATGTGTTACCATTACCCACAAAAGAGGAGTAGTCCACGGCAAAACATACTTCGAAAACACCAGAAGACAAATGGAAGAGACGAAGAAAAAGAAAAACCAGAACTCTCCAACCACAGAATACCCTATCATGCGGTGGCTGTGAACATCTCTTCAGATTCAATATAGGAATCATTTCATATAGAAGGTGCACAAACATACACACTTACAAAAATACAAATCACATACAACGCCAAGCATTCATTGGTTAATAAATCGCCACCACATCACTAAAGACAATTTACAAATCGCAGTAATGCGACAATTTTGTAATCGCTCTATTTTTAACTGGAGAGAAGCGGATCACAGAAGTTTTCTTAAGTCTCCCCAAAGCTCGCTCGCTGATTGGTCGATGCCAACCAGTCAAAACGTTTGCACGTGAAGAATAATTTTTCCCGCGCAACGATTTGGAGCCTATAGTCTCTTATTTAAGCCAAGATTTTTATTAGCCCAATTAGTGAGAATTCAACTGCCAAACGAATTCACAACAGTTGAAACCATGCGCCAACTTTCTCACTCACACACACCTTTTCTCGTCAACAAATTCTGCCAACGACGACGACAATAATTAACATTTTTTGCCAACCAAGGCTATAGAACCCAGTCTGTCTTTATATTAAGCCTATAGCTGAGAAATAGAATAGATGGGTTCATGTATTAATATTAAGAATACCATTACATATGTAAAGTCATCAGCCCGAACTAATTCTGCCCAAATGAATAAATATCAAAGTTTTATATTGGAATCCCTACTTGGTCGGACCGAGAACTTTTCAGCAATCACTGGTATATGTTGACTTTAAAATTCGCCGTTTGTAGTGTTCCATCTATCTTAACTCAACAATCAAGCAAGCTTTAGATCAAATTCAGAGTTTTAAATAAATACTCCACCTTTTTTTCTGTATTTTTCTACGCCAAACTCCCCGAAATGAAAATATATCGAAGAGTCCAGCTCTGAAGGCGAGAAATACGTAAGCTCAGATCAAAATAAACAAATTGGATTGAAGACGAAATTGTTTGCAGCTTAGATTTCGACCACATTTTTTCCCTTGAGTTGGTTGAAAGAAAAAAAAAAAGAAAGAAAAGAAAAGAAAAAAAAGACCGTGCGGCATTTTGGGCCCTCAATCGGAAAGTAAACACTTCGAATCGTTTTAAAGGACGGGTTTTATAAAAGTAACTCCGTTTGTCTTAGAAATTCACAATGAAGAGAGAATCTTGCTGTAGACAAACAAATTGAGCTGACTCGGAATAATGTCATCATTATTATTATTATTATTATTATTATTATTATTATTATTATTATTTCCTTTGATTTCTGGTGTCTACACATTTCGTTCCGGGTCCCGCCCAGAGACCTAAGGTTAGATATGACCTCATGACATTTTCCACTGACAAAAAAAAAGAAAAAAAAAAAGAAAATATTTTAAAGAGATAAAGCATTTCGTAAGGTGTGGGCTGTACTCGTGAGAACATTTTTTTTTTGTATTTCTTTAAGGTATGGGCTTCCAGGAATCCCTTCAATTACTCTACTGGAATCTTTTCCAAACAATCCGAGGGCTCCATCTACAACAGGTTGTTGATATTCCCATGTGCCATATTTTTGAGATTTCGATTTCAAAGTCCTTGTATTTTGATAGCTTTTTGAAGAGCTTCAAGGATACATTGCAGTCCGCTGGGATTTCCATATCAATAAGGACGCAAATTTTGTTTGCGGTCGCTAATAACAATGTCTGGGCGGTTAGCTTTGATTGTTATATTTAACCCACGAGGGATGAAAACGGCACAAGGCCGAGTTTACCATGGGTTCTCCAAGTCCGTAGGCTCGGCCAAAATATTCCTTTAGAACCCGTATAAACGGGTTCAGGACCTGTCTACTTCCCTGAACGAAACTTTGCCCTTCGGCAAAGCCTCGTCTGGGTTCCTCCCTGCTCAAGGCAGAGAGTTTGACAGCAGAGTGCGACCAGTCTTATCGACTGTTCATTGTTAGCTTTGATTGTTCTGTCTGTGTGTATCGTGTAGTCGCATCAAATTGTAACAGGTCCTATCTCTGTGTGGTGTTCATACCTATTATTATTATTATTATTATTATTATTATTAACTTTTTCACCATTTGTTCTTCTTTTTCCTCCATCTTTTTCTTCATCTCACATTCGTTCTTTTCTACTTTACAAGATATGAAACTATACTGATTTCCTTGTTACGCGTTTCAAGTGTCAATTACCTAATAACCATTATTCTGATGAATGGATTTCAAACCTTTCCATGCCCGATTATTAGACGAGGTTAAAGGAGTAAATTTTTATTTCACTTCTTTATGCGTTTCCGTCGACTAATCTTTAAAGTTCACACTACACTCGGTTCGAGAGCCACTCTAATTAGAGAGTTACTGTTAAATTGGTATATGATGAATGAGACGTGTGGTATGAATGACAGCTTAGGTGTTACAAAGTTATGATTGTCAGGATAAAGAAAATAGATAACGATTGAATCCTAACTTGATTTGATTAATTTTAATGTTCAGGGAAAGCATCCATATGGGAGTCTTTGTCACAAGGAAGCAGTTCTTCAAAGAAAGATGTCTGTCTGTGTTTAACTATCGTAGAATGCGAAATCGACCTTGACTCTGTCATAGATTGCAACAAAATGAGATGAAAGAAAGAGAATTTATTGATTGGTTGATTCAGTTTCTACGGCTTAACACTTGGCAGGTTATTTAAAGCCTGAAATTTTATATTGTAACAGTTTTTATTTTTGGGAAATAATAATGATTTAGTGATATTTAAGTCTTACTAATTAACCCATATCTAGGGGAGATGTGTTCGATTCAGATTTTTTCGCAAGGGTATTTACGCTTTAGTGAATATAACGAACCCAACTGGAATTGGAACTCGGCTCTCCGATTAACAATTCCAAACTATTGTCCATTACACCACCCGCCATCCAAGCTTACAGCACGTGGGATTTCCAAGTGGCCACCCGTCTAGATACTGATCAGGCTCGACGTTGCTTAATTTTGGTGGTTCTCATCTTCCACCGCTTCTTTATAACGTGATTGTCTGCTTCTCCCATATTATCCCCCATGTTATGTTTTGCTCGACCTTTTCACTTTTCTTCTTCTTCTTCTTCTTCTTCTTCTTCTTCTTCTTCTTCTTCGACCTTTTTTTTTTCAAGCAACTCCCGTTTTCCCACGTCTGTTTTCCGCTTTCCCTTCTGTCTTTTTCATTTTAACGCAGAGAAACTTTTTCCCCTTTTTATTTTTTTCGCCACCATTTTTTTTACTTAGAATTCCTTGTCGTCTCTTCTTCTTCTTCTTCTTCTTCTTCTTCTTCTTCTTCTTCTTCTTCATCATCATCATTATCATCACTATCATTTTCTCACGTCTTTTTCTTGCTTTCTCTTCTGTTTTTTTTATTTTTTTTATTTTAACATGAACACACTTTACACCCCCAAACTTTTCTCTTCTTAGAATCACTTGTGGACTCAGTTTCTTCTTCTTCTTCTTCTTCTTCTTCTTCTTCTTCTTCTTCTTCTTCTTTTTCTTTTTCTTCTGCTGCTGCTGTTGTTGCTGCTGCTACTGCTGCTACAATTCCTTCTCCTTTTTCTTCTTCGCTCGCGTTTTTCATCTTCATGTCCAATCGCCTTCTTCTTTTCTTGTTTATCTGCCCCAATTTCGTCTTTTTTCTTTACTTACGGTTTTTCTTCTTCTTTCTTTTTTGTTTGATTTCTCCATTATTATTATTCTCCTTCTTTGTCTGCTCAAAACTTCTTTTTCTTCTTTTCCTTCGCTCATGATTTTCATCTCCGTCATCTAATCGCCATCTTCTTCTTCTTGTTTTTTTTCTTTTAGTTTTTAATCCTACTTTTGTCACAGAATCATACAAGAATCTCAATAATACTCAGTCCCACTTCCATATTGCCAAAATACAGAAGCGTTGGTAGTTACGGACAAATAAAAAAAAGAAAGAAAAGAAAAAAAGAAAGAAAAGAAAACCTCTCTTTTTGTTTAAATTTAACAAGGATAAAATTCGATATACTTGGAATAACAAAATGTTTCTGCATATAACAAATGAATGATATTCCTAGGAAAGCTTTGTAAGACGGGTCACAAAATGACAGCATATAAGGTTGTTCGAAGTACGAGTCTGTATATGTGTGATCTTTTGAAAACGAAAGTCTGTAAAAATAAGTGTACGTACGTCGATGACAAGAGAAAGAAAAGACCATGCAGATGAATGCAATGAAAATATATACTGTATAATGTGTATGAGAAGTTCCTGTGTGGTGGCTTGAAAACTGTTGTGCTGCTCCTGGTGATGATGATGAGGATGATGATGATGATTGATTGTCAGACGTGAAATGTAGATCTTCTAGAGGTCCTTTTGTATGGGGTTGAGAATTGATAAGTAGACCGTAAGAGACTTCGCACAGCTACGGGTGTGGGTTATATTTTATTTTAAAAGCAATTATTTTCTTCCGTAAAACATGTCACGTGGTATGCTTAGAACTACCACCGAACTATAAGACTATTTGAATTTATTTTTGACAGACTAAAGTTGAAAGGTACATGCGCATGTTTCTGTTCCCTCTGTATATACAAACACACACACGCACACGTACACACATATTTATATATATATATGTATATATATATGCATATATATACTTATATATATGTGTGTGTATACACACACACACAGACACACACACACACACACATATATATATATATATATATATATATATATATATATATATATTACATAGATAAGAAATCCAAAATTGCCTCATTTGAATAGCTATTTCGACCCACAAGATTTATTTGTAAACCTTATCAACACAGAAATAACATTAACTATATATATATATATATATATATATATATATATATATATATATTTATATTAAATAGGATAGAAATCCCAAACTACCTCATTTGAAAAGCTGTTTCGGTCCATAAGATTTGTATTATCAATTCAGAGGTTTGAAGAAATAAAAAGGTGAATGTCAAAATTTTGTTCTTTAATTTAGAACTAATATTTATACTATTTACATTAGTCGGACTATTGTTCTCATCTTTGTCGCCATATTTGTCACCACGTTTCGGCCATTGTACGCTCCAGCCTTCTTCAGGTGGTTGGAATTTCGAACTGAACCCTTTATTTCGATCACTCGGGTAGACTGTTCTAGTTCCACGTGCCATGTTTGCTGGATGTCAGTTATCAGTTATCTCCTGCTAATTTTCGCTCTGAAAGTTCTTCACTGCCTTAACCGGGTATTGAACTCACACTCTTTGGGTCTATCACTGGATCTAACCAACGCCTTTATCCGCTGTGCCATGTGTCCTTGAGGAACTAATATTTACTATTTTAAAATTATGTCTTTAATTTTGTAAGTCTGTTTCAGCTTAAGTTGAGACGTTAATATTTTAAAATATAGGTCTAAATTATTTCAACTGTCTTCCTGAACCAGACACTCCAACTTCTCCTCTTTGACATTGGAGTTGATTCTTTTCTGCCATTTCCTTTTGTTTCTTATTTCTCTCTTTCTTTTTTCTTCCTCGTTCTCTCTGCTTCTTCCTCTTCTTTTATTATTTAAATTCTTAAGCCCCTATTTTATTCCTTCAAACCCCTGAGTTGGTCAGGCTTACAAGTAAGGCTTGCGGGCGAAATATCTATTCGAAAGTGGTCATTTTGTATTTCTTTTTTATGTACAT
>OZ010611.1:36964736-36994736 GCA_963932145.1 Acanthosepion lycidas
GATTTTCCGTCAATATGGTATGAACTATATTGTTCAATAATTACAGTAATGTCACACTTATTATCCGAAAGTTGCACTTTGGATCAGTTATTTTAATTTCAATTAAAAGGTGCAAATATAATTTATAAATTCATGAATCATTCATACAAAAACAAATATAGAGGTTAATGATTTAAATGGCGAGAATACATCATCGCAAACAATATAAATAAGTTACATCAACCCCGAACCTGTATATGAATCCAACCAAATATATATATATATATATATATATATATATATATATATATATATATATATATATATATCGGTAATTTTAACACGTTCAGAAGAAAGACGTACGTAATACATACATATATGTGTGTGTGTATGTGTGTATGCGTGTATATATATATGTGTGTGTGTGTGTGTGTGTGTGTGTGTGCGTGTATGTATGTATGTATTAGTTAGCTCCACTGAAATATCGATAACGAAGAGTTAAAATGCGTTTTTTTACAATGAAAATTGATTCTTGAAATTTTGTTTTTTGTTTTAATTGAAAGCTAGATGATTAAATTTCCTATTTCCAGTAAACAAAATACTCTCGTGTATTTCAACTAGAAATGACATTGATTAAAATCTCAATTTTTTGCTCTCTTTCAAATATCGTTTAAATTCAGACATTTTAAAGTTGACATTTTTAAATATCTTTCATGAATAAAATATTCTTTTCCGAATCTGTATTTGTGGAATATTACGGATTAAAAGTAAAATGAATCTGATTTGAAAAAATATTATTTACTTTAAGTTTAACATAAAAGAGAAATTAATTTTTCAAACAAATCGTAGCGTGATTAAATGCTTGTCAACACCTCGTAAATTACTTGACAAGTAATATCCGTAATGTCGACACTTTTATTATTGTTCTAAGTAGAACTTATCTCGTGAAACACAATTTAAGAAAATGACGGGTGAACGGTTTTGTTGTGAAATTTCTAAGTACTTTAGTAATCACGTGTTGGAAAAATCATGTCAAAATTTTATTGCATTTTTTTATTTTGCGATTTGGGGCAAATTATTAGTATTAGGTTGGTGCAAAAATAATGACGTAATAATGTCGTTTTTTGACCTTAAAAAATACGTCAAAAAACGACATTATTACGCCATTATTTTTGCACCAACCTATTATATATATATATATATATATATATATATATATATATATATATATTAAAGAAAGAAAGGATTTTTAAATTATTATTTAAAATTCTGTATTCCTTTCTAACACGTTCCAAATTTCTGGGGTTTTTTTTTTGCAGGTGACGTAAAAATTGCGATTAATGTTTTTTGCGCAAAATCTAGCAAAAGACATATAATTGTCGGATTTTAATGAAAATTCCAGGACTCATTCACAAATGAATGAAATAATTTTTGAATTTTTTTTTGCAAAAACATGGTAAAATATTTTGCTTTACTTATTTTACTCCCCATTTACTTAATTTCATGAAATTTCGGTAAATTAAATTTCAGTTTTAAAATTTGTTTTATTAGTTAAAATCAGAATTCTTTGGAGAACGCATATCTTCCTTTTTTTTTTTTTTTTTTTTTTTTTTTTTAACTATTAGGTTGGTGCAAAAATAATGACGTAATAATGTCGTTTTTTGACGTATAACGTCAAAAACGACATTATTACGACACTATTACGTCATTATTTTTGCACCAACCTAATACATATACTTGTGTGGTATTACCCTTGTTCGAACTCGACTTTGCATTACGGCCCCGGCGACTGATTGATTTCGTCTACTTAAGATAAAATCACAACGTGAGTAGGTTAGACTAGAAATCAAAACAGTTACTTCAGTAACCAGACGTTGGAGGCGAGCTGGGAACGACGAGGCTGATACCGAATCTAACCAGATTCCCATCCGAATCAGCAAAAGGTTAGAACGTCACATTTGGTGCCGCGACCAATACCAAGCCAGTTGGTGGTCACAGGACAGGATAGGACGGCGACGGTGCGGAAACAGACGGGGTGACGTCATAACTGGTCACGTGACCGGGTTAGCTCGACGGACGCGGCCAGGCAGACGTCACATTTGGCGCAGCGACACCCCGGGGGGACGTCACATATATCAAATATATGGTACAGTTCAATTTATATTACAGTGAATCTTTCATATAAAAAGTAGATTAGTAAAGTTAATATTAAAAGAAAATAAAGTAATAACTCGAAAAGTTCAAATGTGTTAAAAAAGGATAACAATATTTTATATCTGGTTGCTGAATAAAGGACTGCGTCTTCCTACCAACCCGCTTATATGGATCGGTGACACTTTGCGTTTGTTAGGCGAGTCCTAACATCTTAAGTTGTTCTTTTAAGAAACTGGTTTTGGTGTATCTTCAGGCGATATTCGTAAAACTTGTTTTGGTGAAGTCGTTCTTCAAAAATAAATTGTTCTTGGTTAGAAGTTGAGTTCGGAATTGCGTGGATTCTTTGTCAGCTTTCTGGAGGCTATTAACTCTATAACTGTCCCTGCCAATTGCCAACTCCAACCCGAACCCAACTGCTTTTCACTCAAAGCGACTCTGCTTATATGGACGCCGACCAAAACCGGGATGGGCTTGTCGGGGTTTGAGGTTCCTTGATAATTCTAAATCCACAATCCACTTCTTTGTTTTCGGTCAGGAAAATTTATTATTTTCCATTTTTGGAAGTCTTTCGTCTTCCCACCTTCTTCTGTTCTCACACTGGTATCGAACCATATCCTCAGAGGGTGTCAACGGGCCTCCCCTCTCTCTCACAGTGGCATCCCACACCGATCCCTTCAGGGGTGTAAACAGGCCTCCCCTCCTACTTCACATGATTACCTTCGCCCAACGCTCACGCCAGCATTCAGCCAATGGGCGCCCAGCAGTGTGGGTGCGGCCAGACTAGACTCGGTTTAAAAAAATCTTGCTCAAAGAAAAAAAAAATAATGATCTTCCCTTTTTTTTACTTTTCTTTTCTTTCTCTTTCTTCTTCTCGACAACAAGTCCTTAGACTCGAAGTGTGGTCTCTTAATCTCAATTTTATCTGAATGTCACTTGGGATTCATCACTCGGGACCTTCGCCAAACAAGTGAGAGGTCAATTGGACGTATCGCACCTTGGTGCCACTTATTCGTTCTGATAAAATAATTTTGCTATCATAGCGAGCTCATGACAATAAACAGGTGCCTTTTCCAAACGACCTCTCCGTAGATAGCTAATAGTTTAGTCCTTTGTATTTGTAATTCTGCGGTTGGTCCAATGGACATTTTTCCCGCGACCCAGTGCATGACCTAATTAATATTATCTCTCAGTTTCTGTTTCGTAGGTCATTTGGCCAACCTGAAATTTTCACCATTGCCATACTCGGTGCACCGTCATAAATCAAACGCGAGAGATACGAGATCCCACCTTCTTCGCTAATGAAAATAAAATCTTTATCGTTTTTCTTTGTTTGAAAAAAAAAATAACACCGCTCAGTGTCCTTTTCGTGATGGCTTCTTATCACCTAAATTTAATTCTCGCCCTTTTCTTCGCTTTTCTTCTTTCTTTCTAGCAACCTAAATAGTGCCATATATATATATATATATATATATATATATATATATATATATATAAATGTATGTATATATTACAATCAATGAAATCCCCAAAATTACCCCATACATACGGCAATTTCATCCATGAAAAAAACATTTCCCTGGATTTGTCGATGGAAATAATTTAACAAAAAAGAACATGTATTTGCATTGACAAATCTAGGGAAATGGTTTTTCCCATAGATGAAATAGCCAACTGTATGGGGTACTTTTTTAGATTTCATTGATTGTAATTTATAAATATGCTTTATAATAAACATTATATTGAGCTCTCTTTTGTGGACCAGTTTTAATATTTTATATTGATAAGATCTACTACTTTGATTACTTAATCATTACAAACAGGAATATATACAGAGAAGTAGAAGTGATAGTATGAACAATCAGGTTTAGTAGAGAGAGAAAGGTAGTCTCGACCAGTATCACTATTCCAATGTCTTGCTTTAATTGTCTGAACGCGACTCTGTTTCAGACTGGCTCTGACTCGACTCTTGACTCGACTTGAACTATTGACTCCACTGGAACTTCTGACTACTGAATTGAACTACTGACTTTTTGCCTACTCCTGAGGCGCAGTATTCATTAAGTATGGAATAGTCCGTTATTATTATTATGAGTAAGATCCCATAACAATATCCGTTTCTGGATTTTGTCAAGGACATCGAGAGGAAGAGGAGGGGACACTAGACCATATATGGCAACAGTATTCAATGCATTTACGAATGATTTGTAAATTTGAAAGATGGACTCGGACGAGAAAAACCTTCTGGCACGACACAGAGACCCAACATTCGTTGCGCTAGTTGAAGCTATTGCTTCACTGTAGTTGTTGCACTTCAGGTCAGTGGAAAGCGTGATACGCAGCAGGCACAGAGAGACGTTAGTCTTTTCAGGCACTTCAGGTCAGTCTTTGCGCCTTCATCCTCAGACAGTACGTTTCTCTTGTTCTGCTGAAGTAGTTAAGAGAAAAAAATACTAATTCGAAAATATACGTCTACATTTCTGAAATGAGGTATTATGTACCCTATTTACATTATTCGGACTATTGACCTCATATTTGTCGCCATATTTATCACAACGTTTCGGCTTTTCAGTATCTGTCTATATTTCTGAGATGAGGTATTATGTACACTATTTACATTATTCGGACTATTATCCTCATCTTTGTCGCCATATTTATTACAATGTTTCGGTCCTTCAATATCTGTCTATATTTCTGAGATGAGGTATTATGTACATTATTTACATTATTGAAATTATTGACCTCATCTTTGTCGCCATATTTATTACAACATTTCGGCCCTTCAGTATCTGTCTATATTTCTGGGATGAGGTATTATGTACACTATTTACATTATTCGGACTATTATCCTCATCTTTGTCGCCATATTTATTACAACGTTTCGGCCTTTCAGTATCTGTCTATATTACTGAGATGAGGTATTATGTACACTATTTACATTATTCGGACTATTATCCTCATCTTTGTCACCATATTTATTACAATGTTTCGGTCCTTCAGTATCTGTCTATATTTCTGAGATGAGGTATGATGTACATTATTTACATTATTGAAATTATTGACCTCATCTTTGTCGCCATATTTATTACAACATTTCGGCCCTTCAGTGTCTGTCTACATTTCTGAGATGAGGTATTATGTACATTATTTACATTATTCGAACTATTGACCTAATCTTTGTCGCCATATTTATCACAATGTTTCGGCTTTTCAGTATCTGTCTATATTTCTGAGATGAGGTATTATGTACACTATTTACATTATTCGGACTATTATCCTCATCTTTGTCGCCATATTTATTACAATGTTTCGGTCCTTCAATATCTGTCTATATTTCTGAGATGAGGTATTATGTACATTATTTACATTATTGAAATTATTGACCTCATCTTTGTCGCCATATTTATTACAACATTTCGGCCCTTCAGTATCTGTCTATATTTCTGGGATGAGGTATTATGTACACTATTTACATTATTCGGACTATTATCCTCATCTTTGTCGCCATATTTATTACAACGTTTCGGCCTTTCAGTATCTGTCTATATTACTGAGATGTGGTATTATGTACACTATTTACATTATTCGGACTATTATCCTCATCTTTGTCACCATATTTATTACAATGTTTCGGTCCTTCAGTATCTGTCTATATTTCTGAGATGAGGTATGATGTACATTATTTACATTATTGAAATTATTGACCTCATCTTTGTCGCCATATTTATTACAACATTTCGGCCCTTCAGTGTCTGTCTACATTTCTGAGATGAGGTATTATGTACATTATTTACATTATTCGAACTATTGACCTAATCTTTGTCGCCATATTTATCACAATGTTTCGGCTTTTCAGTATCTGTCTATATTTCTGAGATGAGGTATTATGTACATTATTTACATTATTCGCACTATTGTCGTCATTTTTGTCGCCATATTTATTACAACGTTTCGGCCTTTCAGTATCTGGCTGTATTTCTGAGATAAGGTATTATGTACATTATTTACCTTATTCGAACTATTGACCTAATCTTTGTCGCCATATTTATTACAACGCTTCGGCCGTTGTACTCTCCGGCCTTCTTCAGGTGGCTGGAATGTCGAACTGAACCCTTTATTTCGCTCACTGGGGTAGACTGTTCTAGTTCCACGTGCCATGTTTAATGGATGTCAGTTATCAGTTATCTCCTGTTAGTTTCTCTCTGAAAGTTCTCCACTGCATTAACCGGGTATTGAACTCACACTTTTGGGGTCCTGTCACCGGATATAACCAACGCCTTTGCAGGAATTAGGAACAGAAATATTATTAATGAGAAGAAAGAGAAAAGATTAATCAGGAACACAGTAGATGGCGTTTGACATTGCATTTAAACTTTTCCAAATTAAAGTTGGCTGGAAAGGATGTAGCTGGAAGGGAGTTCCACAAGCGAGAACTTCGAGAGAAGAAACTGTTAGCATAGAACTTACGGTTACGTGTAGCCATTTCAACAGTAAATAGATGAGACGTTGCCGCCAATGTAGTACTGTGATTAAATTCATAGAGTCTAGGTACTATAGAGGATATTCCAGAAGAACAATTGCCATGGGATTATTTATATAAAAAAAAAGACACGTAGAAATTACATTATGGCGATGGGAAAACGGCGGTTGGAAAATGGCGGTTGGAAATTGGCGGTGAAAAAATGGCGGTTGGAAAATGGCGGTTGGAAATTGGCGGTGAAAAAATGGCGGTTGGAAAATGGCGGTTGGAAATTGGCGGTGAAAAAATGGCGGTTGGAAATTGGGAAAAGTGACTGGAGCCGAGATGCAAGGATTTAGTACCACTTTACTGCAATGAGTCGTAAAACTTTTTGAAGAACAGCGATAGATTTTAGTTCAGCTAAACATAGAAGCTTTAGTGAAGCCACCCGTCAATAACAATTCCTGAATAAATGAAGAATAAAGCAAAAAGGATAAAAAATTGAAAAGATAAAAACTAATAATCATTTTTTTTTAAATAAGAAGAAAGAAAATTTAAATACTAATCAATATTTCGTATAACAATTTAAAGAAACCTGGATACATCAAGCGTAGAAACTTTTTTCAGGTTAATTATATCATGGATATCCCCAAATTTATAAGTCTTTAAATTTGCCTACGGAGTTGAAAAAACTCTTTGATAAATAAATGTCTTTCAAAGCTTTCATAAGAAAAGCGAAATTTTAGAGAGACACTTTGAATTGTCTACAAGGTAAGGTATCAACTTTGTCTTGTTATCTACAAGGAAAAAATATCTACATCGTACAAATGTTATTTGGGAAAGATATCTACATGGTAAAAAAAGAAGGTAAACTTTGACTTCTTATCATTTCTTGTAGAGAACATGCCAAATAGGCACCATTGTTTAATATGTAGATATCATTCCAAATTAAAATTTGTCCGATGTTGACATTTTAGACAATATACATGCTGTTTACCGTTAAAATATAAATAAAAGCTTTTTGTTAATACTTTAATTATCTTTTCTTTATATTCTGTATATGTTATATGTAGTTATCATTACAAAATAAAATTTTAACGGTGTAGATATTTTCCCTTGTAAATAACAAGCCAAATTAGCACAGATTTTCGTCATATGGCAGTCCCTGCTGACTGCAATGTATCTTTGAAGATATTCAAAAAGCTGTCAAAATACAAAGACCTTGAAATAGAAATCTCGAAAATGTGGCATATGGGAACATCAATAATCCCTGTTGTAGTTGGAGCCCTAGGACTGGTTGGAAAAGATTGCAGTAGACTAATTGCAGGGATTCCTGGAGGCCCATGCCTCAAGGAGATACAAAAAATTGTTCTGACAAGTACAGCCCACACTTTACGAAGGGCTTTATCTATGTAATTTTTATTTTATTTTTTATTTTTTTTGTCAGTGAAAAGTGTCATGATGCCATTTCTAACCTTAGGTCCCTGGGCGGGACCCGGAAAGAAATGTGTAAACGCCAGAAAGCAAAGAAAATAAAAATAATAATAATAATAATTTTTATTATTATTATTAATATTATTATTATTATTATTATTATTATTATTATTATTATTATTAATAATAATATTATTATTATTCAACAAATAAGGAAAGACAAGAAAGAAAGAAATTTAAGGGAAAACAAGAAAGAAAAATCAGAGGATATAAAATAAAAAGAATAAATAATGATTAAAATTTATAAGAAAGAAAGAAAAATATCACAAAAAAAAGGAAAGAAAGAAAAATCTGTAAAGAATATAATAAAAAAATAATGTAAAAAAATATTGGAAAGAAGGAGTGAATCAAAATGAAAGAATAGGTTTTGGAGAAAGAAAGAAAGAATGAAAGAAAGAAAGAATGAAAGAAAGAAAGAAAGAAAGAAAGAAAGAATGAAAGAAAGAAAGAATGAAAGAAAGAAAGAAAGAAAGAATGAAAGAAAGAAAGAAAGAAAGAAAGAAAGAATGAAAGAAAGAAAGAAAGAATGAAAGAAAGAAAGAAAGAAAGAAAGAATGAAAGAAAGGGTGAGAGACGGAAAGGAATGATTAGAAACTGAGAAAGAAAGAGAGAGAGAAAGAAATAAGTAAAAACTTAACATGAAGAAAGAAAGAAAGAAAGAAAGAAAGAAAGAAAGAAAAGGTGAGAGACGGAAAGGAATGATTAGAAACTAATGAGAAAGAGAGAGAGAGAGAGAAAGAAATAAGTAAAAACTTAACATGAAAATAAAACGCGAATCTAAAGAAAAGAAAACGTCTAGAAGAATTAAGTTAAGAAGAAAGAAAGAAAGAAAGAAAGAAAGAAAGAAAGGAAGAAAGAATGAAAGAAAGAAAGAAAGAAAACGTTTTGGAAAAAGAAGTTGAAAGAAAGAAAGAAAAAAGAAAGAAAGAAAGAAAGAGTAAAAGAAAATAAAGAACAAGACTAAAAGCAAGAAAACGTTTTAGAAAAAGAAGTTGATTGAAAAAAGAAAGAAAGAAAGAAAGAAAGAATGTAAAGGAAAGAAAACGTTTTGGAAAAAGAAGTTGATTGAAAGAAAGAAAGAAAGAAAGAAAGAAAGAAAGAAAGAGTAAAAGAAAATAAAGAACAAGACTAAAAGCAAGAAAACGTTTTAGAAAAAGAAGTTGATTGAAAAAAGAAAGAAAGATGGAAAGAAAGAAAGAATGTAAAGGAAAGAAAACGTTTTGGAAAAAGAAGTTGATTGAAAGAAAGAAAGAAAGAAAGAAAAAAAAGAAAGATGTTTTTTTTTCAAATAAAGAACGAAAGAAATTAAATAAAGAAATAAAAAGAAAAACTATAAACTTGCCTGTAAAGAAAGTCATCTGAAATCTGAAGATATTCATCGTAAAAAAAGCCCGCAAAAAAGAAGAAGAAAAAGAAAAAGAAAAAAAAAAGGATAGAAGGAAATAAAAGCCAATGACAATGAAAGGAAACGGAAATCGCAATGGAGGGTAGAAAGAAACAAAATGTCGGTGAGGACTGCAATGAAAAATATCAACGAGAAATGGAAAAAAAAATTAAAGACCTGGTGAATTAGATGCACGGGTCCCTTTTGAAAACAAAATAGAAAAGGAACCATCTTTATGGGAATAAGTAGCACAGTGAAAATCAACAACACGCACCCCACATATCCGCCATCAACAATGACCCCCCACCCCCACCCCGCACTCGGCCCATTAACCTGACTCACGAGAAAAGAATTCTTGAACGGTTTATGGCACATTTGGTATTTTCTAACCAGTCACAGAATCTAAGGGACGACGGCCATGTTTGGACGCACTCTCTCCTTCTCTCTCTCTCTCTCTCTCTCTCTCACTCTTTCTCTTTCTCTTTCTCTCTGTCTCTTTTCCCTCCTTCATGCCTCCTTCTATCCTCCTATCCCCCTCTCTCTCTTTCTTAGTTCCTCTCTCATCTTCCATGTCCTTTCCCTCTTCAGCTTTTTATCATTTTACGTCTCCTTCCCGTACTAAAATCCTCGCGATTTGGGCTGGACGACCAACAAACGTCAAATCAGTCTGTATTATAAACGAAGCATTGATTCTCTGTCCGCCACACACTCTCTGCGTGTGACTTTGCGCGTTCGTATGTAATTCATATGTGTACACGTATCTTTGCTGTGTACACGCGCTTGAACACTTAAATTTACACACAATCACACGGACGCTCACATGCGTGCACAATTTGACTCTAGTTTGAAATAAAACATTTGAATAATACATTTCCTTCCCACTCAGTCTGGACAACCGTTACCCTGTGTTGACAAAGAGAATTATAAATTTGGAGACAAGAAAAATGTTTTAACGCTAAAAAGATTAGATTATTATAAAATTCTACTGAACTCTTCGAAAATTTCTGAGCTGAAGTATTGTAACAATTTATACTATTTACATTGTTCGGGCTGTTGTCTTCACCTTTATTGTCATATTCACGGCGTTTCAGCAGCTGTATATCTTGTCCTTCTTCAGGATATGTCTATATTTTTTAGATGAGGTATTGCAATTATTTACATTGTTCGGGCTGCTGTTCTCATCTTTGTTGTCATAGTCACTACGTTTCGGACTTTGTTCGCTCCGACCTTCTTCAGGCGATTGAAATTCTCAACAAAACCTTTTATTTCGTTCACCGGGGCCCTCATAGACACACGGCTCATTCGATAAAGACGTTGGTTAAAGTAATCTAGTGACTTGACCGAAATTTTGTAGAAATATTTGAAGCTTTCCTTGAAATTCAAATCTACATGTGTATATACATAACTACATGTGATTATATACAAGTCTACATGTGTATATACGTGCCTAGATGTGTATATACGTGCCTACATGTCTATATATATATGCCTACATGTGTATATATATGCCTACCTGTGTATATACATGCCTACATGTGTATATGCATACCTAAACACAATTTGAATGAAGAGAGAGCGAAAAAAAATCTTTATTACGAAGAAGAATTAATTAAGAAGAAGAAGAAGAAGAGGAAGAAGAGGAAGAAGAAGAAGAAAAGAAGAAGAAGAAGAAAAGAAGAGGAAGAAGAAAAGAAGAAGAAAAGAATAAGAAGAGGAAGAAAAAAAGAAGAAGAAAAAAGAAGAAAAGGAGAAGAAGAAGAAGAAAAGGAGAAGAAGAAGAAGAAGAAGAAGAAGAAGAAGAAAAGAAGAAGAACGAACGAACCTAATTGTGAATGGTTGATATACAATTTATTAAGAGAGATAGCAAAAATGCAAACTTTACTAAGAACTGCAAAGGAATGTAGTTGTGAAGAGCCATGGTCAACCACACCCGGAAGGGCCTCACTACCAAGAAAAAGAAGAAGCGGAAGAAGAAGACGCCATAGTCCTGTTGTTGCAGATGTATAGAAGCAATTAAAACCATGGTTTGTACACGACCAATCTATCAATCGTCCGTGCATTGAATACGCTTGCCATATCTGTTATGTTGCTACTGCTACACAACCCGAGATCCTTGATAAAATCCAGAGAAGGATCTATAATATCATTGATCCTGACCAAGCATCTCGACTTCAGTCACTTTCTCACCGACATGACGTGGCTTCCCTCAAATATTTTCATGGCAACTACTCTGAGGAGCTTTGTATCTCCCCTGCTGCTCCGACTACATGAATATAAGTGTGCTACTAGGCTGTAGTTATCGGGGAAGCAAAAACTTGGAAGGGAGTTCTACAGGCGGGAAGTGCGAAAAAAGAAACTATTAGAGTAGAAGTGGAGTTTGCATCTAGCTATTTAAACAATGATGTTGTGGATCCCGGGGATGGAATCCTGCACAAATAAATAAACAACGCCAGTAATTGAAATAGAAAAAAATATGTGTATTAAACGTAAGAATACAAACTTGAAATGAAGATTAGTAGTCCAGGAATGCCGGTTAGTAGAAAAGTATATGTACAAGTCTCTGTAAGTGAAGCCGTAATTATCTCTCTTTCTGGACTCTCGTATAACTCTGGGTGAACACCCTGTCTCGACGTTTTTGTCACGCTATCTCTTCGTAGTATAAGTATACTTTGGACGGGTTCATCTTGTGTACAAGGGGCGAGCCCCACAATAAATAAAATAGTGGCAATTAGGTCCCACCATTTTACTGTTTAAATAACTAGATGCAACCGCTACTTCTTCTCTAAAATTTCATTGCCCGCACTCCCGACTTGTAGAACTCCCTTCTGATTTTACTGCTTCCCAGGTAACTACAATCTTAAAAAAAAGTATATGCAACGTCAATCGCCATCGTCTGTTTTCAGAACCCTGTTCCTTTTTCTTTTTACTAATTTTCACGAAATACAAGGCCTGAGAGTCACTCAAGGTAGATAGTTCATGTGTGGAGTTGAAAAGTAAGAAAAGTGCCAGATAACTGGTAAGATAGACGGCTAATTGTAGACTTGAAGAGGTCAAGATTTAATTAGTGAATAAAATTTTCAGAGTTCAGGCAGAGACGTCAGGGGAATAGAGTTGAAGAAGACTTTAGAGCGAAGCGGAAACACCATTGTCCTTTCCTCAATCCTCCCCATTCGTAATCTTTTCATTCCCTTTCACTTACACTCTCTGTAACCACCTGCGTTCAAGTGCAATTAAAAAAAATCTGTATTTACTAATACAGTGGAACCTCAGTTCACGAATTTAATTCATTCCTGAAGTCGGTTCGTTACCCGAATTATCCGTAAAACGTAACTATTTTCCAAACAGAAATCAATGTAAAATTGATTAATTCGTTCCTGGTCCCAAGATCATTGCTTATTTAAACTTATGCAACAGTACTTTCTTCACAAGTTTATATAAAAAAATTATGAAAATCTTTAAATATAAGAAAAAAATCAATAAACCCACTGCTAAACAGATAAAATATAGACGAACACTTTAATTTTACAGTACCTGTAAGTAGGAGAATTCATAGCATTAGTGGAAAAGAAAGGAAAGAGATGTTATTGTTTGGAAAAGGAGACGGATAGACATGATCGTCTCTTTATTTATAAGAATAGTATAGATCGTTGATTTTCCTATATGAAAATGAGTAAGAACAGACAATATCATTATTATCGACACAATATCAATTGTTGTTCTCTTAACTTTTCTTTTTCCTTTAACTATCATCGCTGGTAATTCCTTTTTGGAGCAAAGAGAGAGGACTAATGAAGTGAAAAAAAAAAAGAGGGTATAGTTCTATAAAATTGGAAAAGAAAATCAAAACCCAATACACGAATTTATACAATACGGCGGTCGACTAAGAAATTCATTCGGGTTAACTCGATTCGGCTCGGTTGGGCAATTTTGTTCGAGAACCGAAAGTTTGTTTGCTAACGTTTTCATCTCGAATTTTCTGTTCGAAAACCGATTTGTTCGACATGTGAGACGTTCCAGAACTGAGGTTGCAATTTCGTTCTTTAATTTCGGAGTTTACACGTTCTTATAAACAATGCAAAGTTATCTTTTAAATTCGAAAAAGGATATGGAACTATACTGTTTATTCCCCACCTGTCAATTCATATTGGTATGACGGTATGTGGCTTTGAGACTTTCTCCAAACATGAATCGTATTCTCGCCACTCGTGGGAGAGTTTGAGCTATCTTCAAAAATGTATTCCTGGTAATATCTTTTTTTCATCCAAAATGAATTGATAGCAATTTCTTTTTTTCTTCCAAAATTTATAGCTGGCAATATATATTTTCTTCAAAAAGGTATTGCTATTAATATTTTTTTTTTAAAAATCTACTGATGTTAATATCTTTTTTCTTGAAGAATGTATGACTGGTAATATCTTTTTTTCTTCGAAAAATGTATTGCTAGTAATATATTTTTTCTTGCCTGTACTGATGGTAATATTTTTGTATTCAAAAACATATCGCTGGTAGTATTTTATTTCTTCAAAGATGCACGGATGGCAATATTTTCCTTCAAAAATGTATGACTTGCAATACTTTTCCTTCAAAAATGTATGGCTGGCAATATTTTTTTCCTTCAAAAATGATGGCTGGTAATATTTTTCCTTCAAAAATGTATGACTGGTAATATTTTTTCCTTCAAAAATGTATGGCTGGCAATATTTTCCTTCAAAAATATATGGCTGGTAATATTTTTTTCCTTCAAAAATGTATGGCTGGCAATATTTTTTTCATTCAAAAAATGTATGGCTGGCAATATTTTTTCCTTAAAAAATGATGGCTGGTAATATTTTTCCTTCAAAATGTATGGCTGGTAATATTTTTTCCTTCAAAAATGTATGGCTGGCAATATTTCCTTCAAAAATTTATGGCTGGTAATATTTTTCCTTCAAAAATGTATGGCTGGCAATATTTCTCCTTCAAAAATGTATGGCTGGCAATGTTTTTTCCTTAAAAAATGATGGCTGGTAATATTTTTCCTTCAAAATGTTTGGCTGGTAATATTTTTCCTTCAAAAATGTATGTCTGGCAATATTTCCTTCAAAAATGTATGGCTGGTAATATTTTTCCTTCAAAAATGTATGGCTGGCAATAATTCCTTCAAAAATGTATGGCTGGCAATATTTTTCCTTCAAAAATGTATGGCTGGCAATATTTTTCCTTCAAAATGTATGCCTGGTAATATTTTTCCTTCAAAAACGTATGGCTGGTAATATTTTTTTCCTGCAAAAATGTATAGATGGCAATATTTTTTCCTTCAAAAATGCATGGCTGGCAATATTTTTTCTTTCGAAAATGTATGGCTGGCAATATTTTTTCATTAAAAAATGTATGGCTGGTAAAGTTTTTCCTTCTAATATGTATGGCTGGTAATATTTTTTTCCTGCAAAAATGTATAGCTGGCAATATTTTTTCCTTTTAAAATGCATGGCTGGCAATATTTTTTCCTTCAAAAATGTATGGCTGGCAATATTTTTCCTTCAAAAATGTATGGCTGGCAATATTTTTCCTTCAAAAATGTATGGCTGGTAATATTTTTCCTTCAAAAATTTATTTCTAGTAATTTTTTCAAAAATATATTGCTGTTAATGATTTTTTTCTTCAAAACTTTATTGCTGGTAATAATTTTTTACAAAATTGTATTGATTGTATGAAAATCTATTTTTAACATTTCATAGTGTTTTGACCCCAGTTTGAGGGTTAACTATTTGCCATAGCTGGGACCTTAAAAATGCTACCACTCGGGGTCAGGGTGGACCTGGGAACGCTAGCAATTAAGTGGTGGTTACACGCTCCTCAAAACTTCCCGATCAGAGGCGTTGCTTTTGGATGTAGTTTATCGTCTGATAGAGAACACCTCATTGGGTGGGTGTCTTACCCCCCTGCAGTGGTGGAGTTGGCGTATTCTGAAACCCCAGTCGACAGGGAGATATTTATCTTTGGTTTATGCAAATTGAAAGAATATTTAAGGATATTTAGTGGATTTTTTTTATCACAATTGAATCTGAAGGATTGAGTATCTTGAATGCTATCGTATCTTCTTCTTCTTCTTCTTCTTCTTCCTCCTCCCCCTCCTTCTTCTTCTTCTTCCTCTTCCTCCTCCTCCTCCTTCTTCTTCTTCCTCTTCCTCCTCCTCCTCCTTCTTGCTCTTCCTCCTCCACCTTCTTTTTCTTCTTCTTCTTCCTCCTCCTCCTTCTTCTTCTTCTTTTTCCTCTTCCTCCTCCTTCTTCCTCCTCCTCCTTCTTCTTCTTCTTCTTTGTCCCGTGTCCTTTCAGGGCGTTGGTGATCTTGTCTCTTTGTAACTCTTAATAAATATTGTCTTTTTATTGTTTTTCCTAAACCTTGTACCGCCATCTATTTTCTCAAGCACATTCTTGTTCTTCTGTGTTGTGTTCCTTTCAGGACGTTGGCGATCATGGCTCTCCACACTTTCCTCTCCTTTCTAACTCTTAATAATAAATATTGTATTTTTGTTATATCTCCTAATCTTTGTTCAGTCATTCATTTACTCAAGCACTTCCGTGTCGTGTCACTTGAGGACATTGGCGATTATGGCTCTCCACAATTTTCTCTTTTGTAACTCTTGATAAATATTGTCTTTTTTTTTCTCCTAAACCTTGTTCCGCCATCTTTCTACTCAAATGTATTATCGTTCTTCTGTATGTCATGAAGTTTGCGATCATGGCTCTCCACAATTTCCTGTCCTTTGTTGCTCTTAAGAAATATAGTCTTTTTGTTATACCTTCTAAACATCGTTCGGTCATTGATTTACTCATACTCGGCAAGTAGGTTCTGCGTTGTTTCCCTCTGTCCCTCTTACTTTCAATATGCAATGTGAGTATTAAAATTTCCAAGTCCTCTTTCCTCATTATATGCCCTATAAATTTCAACTGTCTCTTTCTGGTGTTAAGTATAAGTGTTCTTTTCGATTTTACTTTCTCTAAAACTTCGTCGTTGCTCACATGTTAAGTCCATGGTATCCTCGGCATCCTTCTGTAGAAATTTCAACTGTCTCTTCATGAAGTTAAGTATAAAAGTTTCCTTTTTGTTTCCATTTTCTCTAAAACCTCGTCGTTGCTCACATGTTCGGTCCATGGTATCCTCAGCATCCTTCTGTAGAAATTTCAACTGTCTCTTCCTGATGTTAAGTATAAGTTTCCTTTTTGCTTCCATTTTCTCTAAAACCTCGTCGTTGCTCACATGTTCGGTCCATGGTATCCTCAGCATCCTTCTGTAGAAATTTCAACTGTCTCTTCCTGATGTTAAGTATAAGTTTCCTTTTTGCTTCCATTTTCTCTAAAACCTCGTCGTTGCTCACATGTTCGGTCCATGGTATCCTCAGCATCCTTCTGTAGAAATTTCAACTGTCTCTTCCAGATGTTAAGTATAAGTTTCCATTTTCTCTGAAACCTCGTTATTGCTCACATGTTCGAACTAGGGTTTTCTCAGTATCCTTCTGTATAACCAGATTTCTGTTAACTCAAGTCTCTTCTTCATATGTGAGAAGATTGCCCAATATTCACTACCATATAGGAGGACTGATATTACATAACAGTTCAGTAGCCTTTTCATTGTTTTTTAACGAAATCTTTCTGTTTCTTAGTAATTTGCTTAATTTTTAGAAGGCATCTTTCGCTATCTCAATGTGCCTTCGGATTTTAGTGTACACTTTCCGTCCCTTGTTAAAACACTCCTCGGATACTTAAATTTCTGTATTTTTTTATTTTGGTATTACCAATTTTTACTTTGTATGTTGGGTTGTCCATTTTACTAACAACAATGCATTCTGCGTTCTTGCAGTTGACATTTAGTCCTTTCTTCACTACCTACTATAAGAGTTTTGTAGTTTACTTTCTGTGTCTGCTATCATCTACATATGTTATGTTGTTGTGGGACTTTCAATTCTCTTAGAATAATCTCACTAGTTAAATAAGTCCGGTGAGAAGATACATCCTTGTCTTACATGCCTTTCTATTCTGTATATTTACTGAATTCATTTTCTGTTCAGCCTCTTTTCTACATTATCCTATCATCCATGTTAAATATATCAAGATATTCTGGTTTTTAAAAAAAGGAATGTCTAAGATCTGTATTTGTTTTATACGTGTTGTAAGCTAATAAGAGATACTGAATGAGGAATAACCAAAACGGAGGTTGAAAATGAAATGGTAATCTTTATAACATCAACAAAATATAATACTCACCAGCGGCGTGAAATATGTAAACCACTGCTAGTGGTGGATTACGTAGACAGCATATTTCCTCCCACTTACAATAGTGTTCAAGGTATTTATGAGGATTGAGGCATACCCATTAGTGTTCATATGTACGCTATATAACACTATCTATCTATCTATCTATCTATCTATCTATCTATATATATATATATATATATATATATATATATATATATATATATATATATGTTGTAATCTAGAAAAGGTTACTGAACAAGGAATAACGAAAACGGAGGTTGGAAATGAAATGGCAATCTTTATATCATCAACAAAATATAATACTCGCCAACGTGAATAGGTAAACCACTGCTAGTGGTGGATTACTTAGACAGCCTATTATTTCCACTTACAGTAGTGTCGAAAGTGTTTATGACGATTAGGAGACGCCCATTAGTGTTCATAGGTATGGTATATATTATAACACTATCTATCTCAGTTTGATCATTATCTATCTATCTATCTATCTATCTATGTGTCAGTCAGTTCGTATCTATCTATCTATCTATCTATCTATCTCAGTATGTTCATATCTATCTATCTATCTATCTATCTATCTCAGTCTGTTCATATCTATCTATCTATCTATCTATCTGTTGTAACCTAGAAAAGGTTATTGAATGAAGAATAACCAAAACGGAGGTTGGAAATGTAATTATAATCTTTATAACATCAACAAAATACAATACTCGCCAGCGGCGTGAATAGGTAAACTTAGACAACAAATTATTCCCACTTACCATAATGTCGAAATTCTTTATGAGGATTAAGACATAACCATTACTTTTCATAGTCACGTTATATAACACTATCTATCTATCTATCTATCTATCTATCTATCTATCTATCTATCTATCTTAGTCTGTTCGTATCTATCTATCTAACTATCTATCTATCTCAGTCTATCTATCTATCTATCTATCTATTTGCTGTAACATAGAAATTGTTACTGAATGAGGAATAATGAAAACGGATGTTGGAAATTAAATGGTAATCTTTATAACATCATCAAAATACAATACTCCCCAGCGGCGTGAATAGGTAAACCACAGCTAGTGGCGGACGACTTAGACAACATATTACCTCCACTTACAATAATGTCCAACGTATTAATGAGGTTTGGGACATACCCGTTAGTGTTGATAGGTACGATATGTAACACTACCTTATCAGCACACCTTGCCGTACAGTTATAATTAGTAAGCTCACCTCGGCAAAGATTACTGCCGTTGTAAACTCTATCGACACTCGGTCCCCCAGGTTGGTGACCTCGGTAAAATTGCAATAAATGAATGTTTAATATACGCGCCTCCTGTTAAGTAGTTAACAATATGCCCTCAAAGGCCAGTTCGTTCATTTAGGGATTGTTATATTCATTAATGTTACACAGTTTTCGCAAGGTCTGTAGTTGAGCATGAATAATTTTGATACTGTTTTAACTTAGAAAAAACAGGTATAATTTACCAAACATGACAAGGGTTACGATAAATCATGCGATCTTATATCATAGCTGAGAATACACCAAAAGAATAGAGCTTAGATCATAAAAAGCAGGCAAATATACGAAATAAATCCCTTGAAAATAGGTAATAATTTGGCTCAAACAATTTGGCCAATAACCATAACAGTTTCTGTAATCGCTTACCCCCTATAAAAGGGAATGGTGCCAGAAACATTTAAATAAGCAACCCAATAATATTAACGCTGAGACTTCGAATTCCCGGTTTTCATTTCCATTGGAGGCATCATTCGGGATCAATATTAACTCATTTCAGGCCAACATTTCACTTGCAGACGAACCCGGAATACCGTCTTGGGTAAGACGATAAACTACGTCCGCGTCCTGGGTAAGATGATAAACTGCATAAGCGTTCTGCGAGAGCCGATAAACTAAATTCAATAGCAAGACCTCTGAAGGGGAGATTTTGAGGAGCGTTGAAACGCCTTTTAACTGCTGGTGTTCCCAGGTCCATTCTGCCCCTTGGTGGTAGCAACTGTTAGGGTCCCAGCTATCGGCAAATAGTTACCTCCCAAAAAATGAACTTCGGTCACATCACTATGAAAGTGTAAAAATAGGTTTTAATACCAGAAATACTTTGTAAAAAAATATTGCCAGCAATGAATTTTTGAAGAAAAAATACTATTACCAGCAATACATTTTTACCAAGCAATACATTTTTAGAAAAAGTATTACCAGCAATACATTGTTGGAAAAAAATATTACCAACAATAAATATCTTGTTGGCAATAAGTAACACAAATCAAACTGTTGTGGTGTCCTCCATCTAAAGAGTCTATTTTAGACTCTCCCGCCTAGTATAAGATTAGTAGTAGAGAAGGCCTTGGGGAACAATCGTAGAGTTTGATTAGAATTCCTTTCTTTACTACTGCTGTAGACACTGGCAATCTTTTTTTATGATTTAACGTGAAGTCCGTTTCTTGGAATCCCCAGTCACCAAGATGTGGTGACCAAGTAAATGGTTAAAGAAATAATGAAACAAGCGTTGCAGATATATATATTAAACAGTACAACAGAAGAGTATTACACGACTAGTGAGTGTGTGTCGGTTGACGCAGCGTTCAATCTATTCGACTATTCCCTCCAAGGCCTTCTCTCCTACTAATCTTATAGTAGGCGGAAGAGTCCAATATAGACTCTTTATTGGGAGGACACCACAACACAAACCAAACCCGGAATCGGTATATTTGTTAGTGTAAAATCCAGCAATAATTTAGTCCAATCATAGACAAAAACGTTGAAACGTTTTTCAAAACAGGCGGGAATATTTTCGCTCAGCAGCTGTTTTGATGGAGAAAGCTGATTTAAAAGGAGAATCATTTAAAACAACCGGACTCGGCATATGATTGAGAAGCGACGTGGAAATCGTTAATTTATGTTTTTAATATTTATTTAAGTATCTTGCCTAGACGATTTAATTTCTTTTGCTTATATATTTAGCACTTTTGTTATTAAATATCCAACATTATGATAATAGAAGATCGGCAAAGAAATGTAAGAAACTCACAGAAATAATCTGTAAAAAATGTTATAAAGTTTAATGTTCCTAGTTTTAGGTATCGCTAAAATAACTGTGACTTCAGGCATTACTGTAAATTAGTTGGCAAATGTTTTCCGGGAACTGCAAGATCGTGTTACCCTTTGTATTGCTAATGATGGAAGACATGTGGAAACTTAAATAAAATTTCAATAAAACCTTAAAAAATATAGATTTACTTCTTTCTAATCTTTTTTACAGTTTATTTCTATCGCAAATATAAATAAAGTTATAATTTTTTTAAAGTGCACACGAACTTATGGACACCCTATATATATATATATATATATATATATATATATATGTAATGGGATAGTGAGAGGTGTGTGTAAAGACATATAGTAATTACCCTGGACAAGCATCCATCAGGATTCGGGTTTGTTCTCGCGCTGTAAAATACGTCGCTTACTCGACAGAACCTGAACAAAATTATGGCTCACATTTATTTCACTTTGCCGACCCCATCGTCAAGGCTGTGCAAAAATCATTCTTGCAACTATCACACACCCACACACACACATACTGATGCATATACACACACACTTACACACACACACACACACACCTCCATTTCGCCACTTAAACCTTACTTAGTGTTTTCCGCATCGTCACACTACAAAAGGTGATGACAGATAACGCACTTAGCAAGATATATTTCCCACCACATATCGATTTGGGGGCATGCTAAGTCCTAAACCTAAGCTCTAAATACAAAAACCTTAGCGTTGAGTTTGTTCGTAAAAACTCCCAATCCCCCGAACTGGTAGTAAAGTCTGAGGTGATGCCTCTCCAGGGACATTTCCAAGTACGTTTTATGGTCTTCTGAATTGGGAAAAAGAATGGGTTCGTGGAAGTGAACAATAGATAGATAGATAGAAAGAAACGAAGAAATAAAGAAAAAGGGAGGCAGTGTGTCGAGAAAGATTGATACTTACGCAGTAAAATTCTTAGTAATACACAGGTTTATAGGAGCAGACTGAAATACATAGATAGACGTGGGCAAAAGTTCCCTGCGTTCTTTCTTGAAGAAAACACAGGCTAATTAAACAGTTATTTTCATCAAATATATATATATATATATATATATATATATATATATATATATATATATATTTCATTTAATTAAAATGAAAAAACAGACAACCTTAAGAGTCCATCGATTATATTTTATTTCCTAGGAAAGTGTTTTTTCCTGGTTCTTCAGATCACATTTCCAAGCATAAAAATGGTTTTAAAATTTACATATTATATATATATATATATATATATATATATATATATATATATATATATATATATATATATATATGACTATTATTTTTACACCTCATGTATAAACTTGATAATTATTTATCCGATCCCCGTATAAGCTTGCTCAAATGAATATTTGATTTATCTATCTGAAACGGCTGGAAAGTTCAGTAATAAATGCGGGCACTGATTTCAATAACATACGGCAAGAATCTGTTTCTAACCTGTTTCTTGCTTCAACGCAGTCGTAAGTAGCACGGGATTGCCAACCCCTATAGTGAGATAGTGGCTTTGATACCTGTTTCAGACATAAACAGGAGGACTGAATTTTGGACAGAAGGGGATGGATTTCTACTTCTCGAAACATAACATAAGCCACTCACATAGGTGTAGGCGATAGTATTAGGTTGGTGCAAAAATAATGACGTAATAATGTCGTTTTTTGACGTTAAAAAAATACGTCAAAAACGACATTATTGCGTCATTATTTTTGCACCAACCTAATATAAATAAGGCCTATCTTGTTTTAGTTAAGGTTTGCTTATTTTGAACATTTTAATCGATTTCATGTGTGACGCTATCTTGTTTTGTGGAAGACAATTAGGTAGTGTGACAGACACACAAACAGGAGATAAACGTGTATAAATAACCCGGATTGAGGTACAGCCGTCAGGGTGTCTTTCAACATAGCATCAATATGACCCCACTAGAGGCTACTGAACGATACAGAACCCATTCACAAAAATGGCAGTAAAAGAACCCTGGTATTATACTGGGTGTAACAGCAAAATTGTCCAGATCGTGTAACAGAATAATTATCCATCCGATTTTGTTATCTAGAAATCCGCTAAATAAATTGAGTTTCCTCTTGCCAGATTTTCAGATAAGACGTTTAGGCATCTTGACACCATCTTGTACTAAGAATCACTGAAAAACCCTTTGAGTTATTTAGCTAGAAATGGAAAAGGTTGAAATCGTTTTGTGTCTCCTCAACTGAGCATTGCTGAGAGGAAAATGATCATTTAGGCCTTCAATAATTGTACTAACATTCATTCTCTGGCTTCCATCTTCAGGGGCCAATTCACGACCTATCAAGAGAACAGTGAATATGTTTTAAAATAGAAGGGACAATAGAGCGGAAAACAAGATCAGGATGTTAAAACAGCAAGAGAGATCATCATTTCAACTTTAATTTAGAGCTAAAGGAATCAACTGGAAAAGTACCATCTCAGTTCATAAGACATTTGGCACGTGAGAGAGGAGTTTCCGTTATGCGAGTTCAAAGAGCATTTTAAAAAAAGACTTGAAAATGAAATTGTATCTTAAAGGGTACGGCAACATATTACCCCAGGCCTGAAACGTACAAGGTTTGATAGGGCGAGAATGATCTTGAATAAGTTCAGAGCTTAATCTAACAATTGGACGATTTTGCTGTTATACGATTTGGACAATTTTGCTGTTACACTCGGTATACCTGCTCATAGGACAGACTTCTTGGAAGTTACTCCAAGATTCAGATCCCTGACTATCATTCGGATGATGCCAAAACCCAGAAAACGTCTACCTCTAGCACACTTAATAAAGAGGCAAAACAATCCCAGGAAAGTAAAAGCAAGCATTGTACCACGAATGTACATGTCTAGTCTACACAGAATTCAAGACAATAGAACCCCTTGTGTCAGAAACATCGTAGCAGTTTTTGACCTAATGTACCAAGGTAAGTTGGCTTATATATATATATATATATATATATATATATATATATATATATATATATATATATGAGGAATAAACGACCCAATGCGAAGAAGTGAAAACAAATGCTGTTCGGAATGGATAAGAATCCACTACTCCATTTGATTTAATATCGTAGAAGCAAGATTACTTCAGAATTTAAGCCAGTGCTTATTATTATCTTCATTAAGCACTGGTGTATTTTCAGCTATTAACTGTCTAAACTGTGAAAGTGAGTGTTCCTTTAAATGTTCTGAGATTTTTAATTTACAATATTAATGCATAGCACAGCCATGCATATGCAACCCCTGAAGATGGTCTAGGATGAGATTGAAACTACTTGTGAAAATAAAAATAAATATGAAAAGAAAATTTTGTAATTTTTCTTAATCAATTTTCTGCAGGCAACAAGAATTTAATTCGTGGACTTGAAAGGAATAAAACAAACAAATATATATATATATATATATATATATATATATATATATATATATAAAGAAAAGGACAAAGTCCGACAATTTATTTATTAAAGACATTTTTTATGTTTAACGTTCTTTTTATAGATACAAGTATTTAAGTAAATGCTCTGTTTATAATAAACAGTATTAAATAATATTTACCGGCCTGAATGTCCGAGAAATTTTCATAGAAATTATTCGTCCTTTGACAGGATTCGAACTCGGCCAAGTCGGTTAAAGCACGTCAGCGTGATTGACGGTTCCGTATAGGATGCAGGTTCAAATCCTGTCAAAAGACGAATATTTTCTATGAAAATTTCTCGGATATTCAGGCCGTTAAATGTTATTTAATACTGTTTATTATAAACAGAGCATTTACTTAAATACTTGTATCTATAAAAAGAACGTTAAACATAAAAATGTCTTTAATATATATGTTTCATTAAAGATACTTCGATTATGTTTTTTTTTTCATTTGATTGTATAAGTGTTTTCTTTTCTAGTCATTGTGTAAAAATTGTCCGAATGTTTTCTACATCCAAGCGCTTTCGGCTATTCTTTAGCCATTAGCGGGGAAGTTTTTTTTCTTTTTTCTTTTTTTAACTGAATTTGTAGACTTTTATATATGTTTCTAGAGTGATCAGGATGTTTTTTTTTATTTCCAAACACGATCATCACATTCTGGTCGCGTTCATAGTCGATGTTATTGAGTATTGGTGTATTCTTTTTTATTAGCAGGACTTCCATTATTTTTAGTGTATTTTTTACATGTGGATGTACAATGATAAGAACCTAACCTAAACTCACAGGTCAGGGATTGAGAGAGATTGCAAAATACAAATTTTATTGAGAGCTACAAAGGACTGGAAGTTCTGTAGAGCTATGATCGACTATATTCGGACCAGACACGATGCTGCTAATATATATATATATATATATATATATATATATATATATATATATATATATATATATATATATTATTGAACAATATAGTTCATGCCACTTTGACGGAAAATCTACCAGTAAAAAAGAATTCTCTTATCACTACATTGATTCAAACTCAGCGTTGCGACTGCACGTTCCAAAACAATAACACATTTCTCATAGCATTTTTCGAATTACAACCCTGTTTTCGTTGTCCACTTATTACTGAGAGTAACATCAAGAACACAATCTATTTCATACCTGAGGATGTCTGTAGGAACAGACGAAAGCTTGTAAAAATAAAAAGACCTGTTGCAACTGAAATTTATAAAACAGGATCTTTTCATTCATAAACAGGTTCGGGGTTTTTGTATATTATTTGAATTGTTCGCGAAGATGGATTTCTCGCCATTTAAATCATTAACCTTTGTATTTGTTTTATGTATGAATAATTCATGAATTTGTAAATTAATTGCACCTTTATTGAAATTAAATATATATATATCCTATGCAATGAGAACGAAAATAATAAATACATTCTTACGTTCACTGCATTAATCCAAAAGAGAGCACGATACTGATAGTAGAGCAATAAAAGTGACGTTTCACATACAATCTGCTTACTAGCAGAATTGTTAATAACCTAACTATATATATATATATTAAGACATTTTTATGTTTATTGATTATTTTTATAGATACAAAGATTTAAATAAATATTTACCGGCCTGAAAGTCCGAGAAATTTTCACAGAAAATATTCGTCTTCCGACAGGAATCGAACCTATATCCTATACTGAACCGTCATATAGCCTGACGTGCCTGACGTTCGATTAGCAAGGTCGATTTTACTGTCTTTAAAATTCAAACCTCCATGAATCTCTCACGTACATTCATATCTGCTTATGGCGTATCCGAATGTAAACAAATGACGTCACACATTATGAAATGGACAAAGTCCGACAATTATTTTAAGACATTTTTATGTATATAAATTATATTACATTAGATATTATATATATATATATATATATATATATGTGTGTGTGTATGTGTGTATGTGTGTGTGTATGTGTGTATATGTGTGTGTGTATGTGTGTGTATGTATGTGTGTGTATGTGTGTGTATGTAGGTTTCCGTGAGTTTTAAATGATTCCTAACTGAGATATGTTCAGAGAAATGTAACGTGAGTCTTCTTGATAGGCATGTTGTGGTATGTCTAATATAATCATTCATGAATTTGGTTTGATAGAGAGAGTGAGAGGGAGTAAGGTAAAAGAAAGAAAGAAAGAAAGAAAGAAAGATTCATAAGGAGATAAATAGATTACCAAATCGAGAGTGTCAGGAATACAAAGCGTATACATATTATTTTACCAACGCGTTTCATCCTCCAATGAACTTTATGAAGGTAAATGTGTAGATTTTTTTTTTTTTTTAACTTGCATCTAAACTAAAGTGGAGAAAAAATATTTTTTTTATGTTTTCAGACTACAGCTTTGGGGACGCTCTAAAATAATCCTTTAAAATGCTCTGATAAGGATAGGTGAAACTATGGAGAACATTAATTCATGTCACATATAGCCTGAATAACAAAAGTGAGTAAATATTGTTGTTGAATTTTATTTTATGTAATTATTAATTAGTGTTTTATTTTATGTTTTATTAGTTTATAGGTGTGTGTGAGAGAGAGAGACGAGAGAGAGAGAAAGAGAGAGAGAGAGAGAGAAAAAGAGAGAGAGAGAAAAAGAGAGAGAAAGAGAGAAATAAGAGATAGAGAGGAGAGAGGGAAGAGAGGGACGAGAGAAAAAGAGAGAGGAGAGAGAGAGAGAAAGAGAGAGAGAAAAAGAGAGAGGGGAGAAAGAGAAAGAAAGAGAGAAAACGAGATAGGGGGAGAGAGAGAGAGAGAAAGAGAGAAATAGGAGATAGAGAGGAGAGAGGGGAGAGAGAGAGAAAGAGAGAGACGAGAGAAAAAGAGAGTGGGGAGAAAGAGAGAGAGAAAGAGAATGAGAGAAATAGGAGATAGAGAGGAGAGAGGGGAGAGAGAGAGAAAGAGAGAGACGAGAGAAAAAGAGAGAGGGGAGAAAGAGAAAGAGAAAGAGAGAAATAGGAGATAGAGAGGAGAGAGGGAAGAGAGAGAAAGAGAGGGACGAGAGAAAAAGAGTGGGAAGAGAGAAAGAGAGAGAAAGAGAGAGAGAAAGAAAGAGAGAGAGAAAGAGAGAAATAGGAGATAGAGAGGAGAGAGGGGAGAGAGAGAAAGAGAGAGAGAAATAGAGAAATAGAAGATAGAGAGGAGAGAGGGGAGAGGGAGAGAAAGAGAGAGACGAGAGAAAAAGAGAGAGGGGAGAGGGAGAAAAAGAGAGAGAGAAATAGGAGATAGAGAGGAGAGAGGGGAGACAGAGAAAGAGAGAGGGGAGAGAGAGAGAGAAAGAGAGAGAGAAAGAGAGAGAGAAAGAGAGAAATAGGAGATAGAGAGGAGAGAGGGGAGAGAGGGGAGGGAGAGAGAAAGAGAGAAACGAGAGAAAAAGAGAGAGGGGAGAGAGAGAAAGAGAGAGAGAAAGAGAGAAATAGGAGATAGAGAGGAGAGAGGAGAGAGGAGAGAGGGGAGAGAGAAAGAGAGAGACGAGAGAAAAAGAGAGAGGAGAGAGATAGAAAGAGAGAAATAGAAGATAGAGAGGAGAGAGGGGATGGAGAGAGAAAGAGAGAGAGATGAGAGAAATACAGAGAGTAAATGCTGTTTTTGAATTTTTATTGATATAATTTTAATGTAATTATTCATTTATGTCTGATTTTATTATTAATTTTATTGTATTTTTAAATTTATGCGTGTAAATGCTGAATTTTATAAATATGTATTTTATTGTAGTTATTAATTATTAATTATTATTCTATTCTATATTGTTTATCATAATTTTTTAAATATGCATAGGCGAATATATATGTGTGTGCGCGTGTGTCTGTGGAGGTAAGTGTTGTATTTTTTATATAAATATTTGTTTATTTATTTTTAATGTAATTATTATTATTATTATTATTATTATTATTATTATTATTATTATTATTATTATTATTATTACTTTATTTCCATTTCTTTCTGGGTCCCAACCTATGCTCAGAAATGGCCTCATGACATTTTACACAGAGCAGTTTTGAAAAAAATAAATTAAAATAAAAAAATAATTAAAAAAATCCCACATAATTTATAAAGACTTTCTAAAGTGTGGGCGCACTTGAGAGTACAATTTTGTGTATTTCTTTAAGGCATGTGCTATCAGTAATCCCTCCAATGACTCTATCCGTGGGCTCGTACTACAACTGGAATCGTTAATGTCCTCACGCGCGAACATCATGATCATGATCATTATTATTATTATTATTATTATTATTATTATTATTATTATTATTATTATTATTATTATTATTATTATTATATTATTATTATTATTATTATTGCTTCCTTTGATTTCTCTTATATACACATTTTCTTCCCTGTTTCAACCAGAAACCTAAGGCCAGAAATAGATTTTAGACATTTTCCACTGATCAGTTTAAACCAAAAAAATCCTAAGATTACACACATTCTACATAGAGGTCTTCGTCATATGTGAACAGTAGATGTTGGTACATTTATTTTAATTTATTTTGCATTTCTTTAAGGCATGGCCTACCAGCAATCCTTTCAATGAGTCTATCGGAATCTTTTACATTCAATCCGAGGGTTCCATATAGAACTGGAATTATTCATTTATTATTATTATCATTATTTTTATTTTCTTTGCTTTCTGGCGTTTACACATTTCTTTCCGAGTCCCACCCAGGGACCTAAGGTTAGAAATGGCATCATGACACTTTTCACTGACAAAAAAAAAAAAAAAAAAATTAATTACATAGATAAAGCCCTTCGTAAAGTGTGGGCTGTACTTGTCAGAACAATTTTTTGTATCTCCTTGAGGCATGGGCTTCCAGGAATCCCTGAAATTAGTCTACTGCAATCTTTTCCAACCAGTCCTAGGGCTCCAACTACAACAGGGATTGTTGATTATTATTATTATTATTATTATTATTATTATTATTATTATTATTATTATTATTATTATTATTAAACTTATTATTATTATTATTATTTCCTTTGATTTCTGGTGTATAGTCATTTTCTTTTCGCGGTCCTAACCAGAAACCTAAGGTCAGAAATAGCCTCATGATATTTTAGAGCACTTTTGAAAAAAAAAATAAAAATAAAAAAAATCATTAAAGAATTACACATATTTTACAGAAGCCCTTGGTAAAGTGTGGGCGTACCTGTGAGTACAATTCTGTGTATTTCTATAGGCGATGTGCTCTCAGTAATCCCTCCAATGATTCTATCCGAGCGTTCGAACTACAACTGCTGGAATTATTAATGTCCTCATGCACCACATCATTATTATTATTATTATTATTATTATTATTATTAGTAGTAGTAGTAGTAGTAGTAGTAGTAGTAGTAGTAGTAGTAGTATTGCTTCCTTTGATTTCTTTTCTATAGACATTTTCTTCCGGGTCCCAACCAAAAACCTAAGGTCAGAAAGAGATTCATGACATTTTCCTCTGATCAGCTTAAAAAAAAAAAAAAAAAAAAGATTACACGCATTAATCCCTTCAATTAGTCTGTTGGAACTATTTCCAATCAATCCGAGGTTTCCACCTAGAAGTGGAATTATTTATTTATTTATTTATTTATTATTATTATTATTAGTAGTAGTAGTAGTAGTAGCAGTAGTGATAGTAGTAGTCGTAGTATTAGTATTTGTGTATATTATGTTTCCTGCTTTGTATCCTGTAGAGCCGGGGCCAAACTA
>OZ010611.1:36999736-37037236 GCA_963932145.1 Acanthosepion lycidas
TTAAGGCAGTGGAGAACTTACAGAGGGAAAATTAACAGCAGATAACTTATAACTGACATCCATTAAACATGGCACGTGGAACTTGAACAGTATACCCCAGTGAGCGAAATAAAAGTTTCAGCTCGACATTAAATAAATATGGCGACAAAGATGAGGACAATAATCCGAATAATGTAAATAGTGTACGTAATACCTCATCTCAGAAATATGGACAGATACTGAAGCTCTTCGTATCTAGCGTCCTGTCGTAGTAGGCGTAGCTTCGAATACTGCCGTATTTTTTTTCGAATATTAAGGCAAGTAGATTTTTTTTTATAATAATAGCACCCCAAGTCTGCCAGTAAAGCCACTATGACGTAAAGGACTACTGAGTGTCAGAGAATATGAGAAAATGTACACGTATTTTGAACACATTTTTATGGCTTTAACTACGGATAAAATGTATTGCTGGTGATATTGCTATAAAATGTATTCCTACACTTTCTTAGTGTTTTGTATTTATTTGGAGGTTCACTATTTACCCATAGCTGGGACACTGACAGATTCTATCATCACGGGTCAGAGTGGACATGGAATCAACAGCAATTAAGAAGTGGTTTCACGCTCCTCAAACCTTCAATCTCCAGATTGGGGGCCTTGCTGGCTGATGTAGTTTATTATTATACCGATGACTAAGCACCCTAAGACATTTGTACGAAAATGGACGCTCACAACAGGCTAGCAAGGACGTTGAACTGACTATTCGATCTCACTATTCAAGAACATGTTTATATATTCTATTCTTTGCTTCATAATTCCTCCATTCTTCTTTTAAAGGTCTGAAATATTATTGGATTATTGTCAAGGCCTTCCTTGTTTTTTCCTTTCAAAATGATAAAAATATACCGATGATTATTTTTTCTGCAATTTGCCTCGTTACCTCATGTTCGGTACGTCATATTATGTAAGGGCGCCATGTTGTGTTGAAAGCAATAAGGATCCCTAAAAATGACAATATCGTCTTCACGAGCTTGTAATTCTTCCGTTCAATCCAATTAGGAAAGTGTAGATGATATGCACGCTTAAGCGCAGGCGCAGGAGAATCACGTGACTTAGAATGGCCCTTACATGGGCGTGGACAAAAAAATTTCAAGCAAACAAAGAAACCAGTTTTCCTAGACAAATTTCAGCTGCTTCATTTTCTACATCACTTTTCGAAATGAAGATATTTTTTTATAAAACAAACCTCACCAGATGCAAGGCAGAAGTGCCACTCAATTAAGGGTTTTACTTTAAAAACGGTTACGATGAATGAAGTGGGATAGCAACGATAGATGAGTGAGCAGAATGTGAAGATTATTCAAACAAGGAACCAGTTTTCCTAGACAAATTTCAGCTACTTCGTTTTTAGACATGTTTCTTTATCACTTTTCGAAATGAAGTTATTTTTCTATATAAAAAACTTTACCAGATGCAAACCAGAAGTGCCACTCAATCTAGAGTTTAACTTTTAAAACGGTTACGATAAGTGAAGTGGGATATAAAGGTTAGATGTGTTAGCAGAATGTGAAGATTATTCATGCAAAGAAGGAATCAGTTTTTCTAGACAAATTCCAGCTACTTCTATTTTAATCATGTTTCTTTACCACTTTTCGAAATGAAGTTATTTTTCTATATAAAAAACTTCACTGGATGCAAGGTAGAATTGCCACTCTATCTAGAGTTTTACTTTTAAAACGGTCATGATAAGTGAAGTTGGATATAAACGATAGATGTGTTAGCAGAATGTGAAGATTATGAGGATAAGAAAGATAGATAACATCTAAGCCTTGACATTAAGAAATTAAAATTGTTGCGATCAAGGATGCACATATCTTTCGCAAAGTGCCAGTTCTTTAGAGAAAGCTGTATGAGTCAAATATTCCAGTCAGCATTATGTGAGCCGACGACGGAGAACTGAGACCAATTTCTCTTAAGCTCAAAAAAAAAAAAAAGTTACAGTTTATCGACCACTGCCACCGAGCGGATGGGAAGGCCGTCTCATCCTTACTTCTGTGGCATCCTTCTGGAGGCGTCTTCTCCCGAAAGCTGACTTTCCCAGACACTATCGCCCGGAACTCAGGGTTGGATATTGGGGTCTGGAGACGGCAGTGCAGGACCGATCAGCGTGGAAAGGGATTGTTAATGGAGTTTCGACCAGCCATAGGGAGGCGAACGATATTGATGGTGAAGAATAAAACGCGATCCTCGCTTAAGCTTTACACCGATCGGATAATGATTATCCCAACGATGCACTCCAATTCTCGATCCTTTCGGTGTACAACGAAAGCTGGGAAAGGGCTCGATGCATGTTCACAAGGTACAACGATGAGAGACAAACGTCGAAAAAGAAGAACGCGAACTATGCTTCTTATCTTTTATAAATGTTTTATTCCGGGTTTTGACTTCTTGTCTGGGGTGGGGGGCGGTAGTTAGGTTACACTTGGGACAAATTCTGCTATGGTTATCACTTCTCCCTCTACCAACTCCTCGAACATCTCCTCATCCCCGACGTAATGGTTTCGGAACAGCGCGACGAACATTTCCACCTATGGTGGACAAGCACTCTCCCCGTTCCGAAGCATGACTGTTAATATCGACTAATTCCCGTATATACCCTGTTTCCAGATTGTTTGCCAATTTATCTCCAAAAATCCCTCATCCATCCCTTTACTTCTCATTCCCCTTCGGTTAAAGTGAGAAGACCGCAATTCAAAAGTAACCATCCGTTGGTCTATCAAACAAAAACACTTGAGATTCAGATAAAAGCATATCTCCCGTTCCTACATGAGTGGCAAGATTATCACATTTGGAACAGGGGGTAATGTTTACGTTTCGACATAGTGAGCGAATGTGGGACGGTCTCCTCAAAGATAAAGAAGAATCTCGAAGCGGAGGAGATGTGGTTCTACAGAAAGATTCTAAGGATATCATGGAGCGAGCGTGTGAGCGAGGATGACGTCTTGGAGAGGATGCAAACAAGAAGGAAGCTTATTCTTAACATCAGGAAGAGGCAGATTATATTTCTAGAACCCGTAATGAGAAAGTAGTGACTGAAGAATCTGATACTCACAGGGCGAATAGAAGGAAAGAGAGACAAGGGAAAGCAACTCATGACATACCTACTAGCTTTAAGCAAGTGGATGATATAACGTGATCCGGAGGCGGTGGCAGAAGCACACTACTTATTAAGAGCTACAAGGGATAGGAAGACGTGGAGAGCCATGATTGCCTACGCCCTGAAGGGACACGGCAGATAAAAAGAAAAAATGCAGTATAGTGTGTATTGGTGGAACTAAAGAATTCGTTTGTATATTTTCCATGATAATAGCAATAATGGAGGCAATGTGGAGCAATGGTTAGCAGCTCGGATTGAGGAAGCGGAGAGCCGAGTTCAGTTCGGGACAAGTCCCAGCCGAGCTCATATGATATACTTAATACGTATATGTAAAGAATCCATCTCTTCTCCCCCCCACCTCCATAGCAGGACAGACTGGGTCTTTTAGCATTGGATGGAAAACAAACTACGAAGGAAAACACTAAATTCAAAATAAATGTTTCTCTAGGAAACGCAATGGAGTAATCTCAACATCAAACGGAAAGCCATTTCACTATTCCGCGTTGAATACCAACATGAACCACAATTGTAAGATGGAGGGGAGTGGTTACCACGCAAAATGCGCTAACTGAAAAAAAAATGATCTTGTTGGAAATAGGTTCGTCGTGTGCGGCGGCTTCCGTCCGTCTCGGGAGACGTTGAAGTATCGCAGTGTGCTACGAGTCTTGGCGGGATACATGGAGAACTACGAATTCTTTAGGGCGTAGGCAATCATGGCTCTCTACGTCTCCCTATCCTTTGTAGCTGACATGACATCAAGTGGAGTGACTATATCGAATCAATTGATAAATTTATTGCAAGGAAAGTTGGTTCATCGTGTCGTGCCAGAAATCCTCTTGCACATTAACAAATCGACGATTCGGTTATAGCGTTGAATCCTGTTGCCATATCTGGTCTGGTCCTCCTGCTCGACATCTCGAGATTCTTGACAAATTTCAAAGAAGGGTCTTTAATATAATCGATCCTGACCAGAAATCTCGTTTTCAATCAATTTCACACCGTCGTGGTGTGATTTCCTCTCCCCTCTCTCTCTCTGTCCTCTGTCTATTTTCATGGCCACATGAGCCCGAAATGCGATTTGCAGGTCGGGGACACTAAAATCAAGCAAGTGTGGGAGTTTGAAAATCTGGGAAGCGTTCCGACAGAGGACAGTAAATGTGACACTGAGACCCGTAGACGTATTGGGATGGCCAAGGACGCATTCCAAAAGCTGGGCAGATTATTGCAAGACATGAGGACTTCTTTGGTAACAAAGAAAAGAGTATTGAGCTGTTACGTGACATCTGTCCTTCATTACGGCAGCAAGAGACTCGAGGCGACGGAAGGATGCTGAGGATATCATGGTCCGAGCGTGTGAGCCACGATGCGGTTTTGGAGAGGATGCAGACAAAAAGGAGCCAGGAAGACGCAGCTAAAGTTTATTGGACACGTAATGAGAAAGGAGGACCCGGAAGATCTGATACTCACAGGTCGAATAGAAGGAATGAGTGACAATGGAAAGAAACGCATGACATACCTGGGGCCCAAGAGAAATGGCAGAAAGACGAAACGTATTGAGAGCCATAGGGATAGAGGGAGGTGAATAGCCAGGATCGCCTGCGTCCTGAAAGGACACGGCACATAAAGAAAAGAAGTTCTGTTAAGATTTTTTTTTTTTTATGGTTCCCCGACTACATGAATTTATTAGGTTGGTGCAAAAATAATGACGTTTTTTCACATATTTTTTTAACGTCAAAAAACGTCATTATTTTTGCACCAACCTAATAAACGTGTTACTAGACTGGGAACTAGGTCTCACCGTTTTACTGTTGAATTCTTAGGTTGGTGCAAAAATAATGACGTAATAATGTCGTTTTTTGACGTTATAGAATACGTCAAAAAAACGACATTATTACGTCATTATATTTGCACCAACCTAATAGAAAAATGCAACGGTCACTTCTCTGTTTTCTTGCACTACCCCCCCCCCCCCTACGCAACTCCCTTCAGATTTCTTGCTTCCCTGATAACTACAGTCTTCGAAAAATTTAAATGCAACATCAATCGCCATCTTCTTTCTACCTTAAATCTGTCCCATTTCTGTCCTTTCCTCAATTCCCCTCACTAAAGTCATCTCATTCTCATCCACTCACAGTAACCCTTTGCGTCTTAGTGGTATTATCGCCTTACTTGGGGTAAAATGATTAAAAAATTCAAGTCACCTGCTGTGTCTTGTGGTATTAGCAAATAGGATTCTATCTATTTTCATATGTTGGTTATAGAATAAATAATGTCTAAAGAGTCAGACGGAAGGGAGTTGACTACTGATCACGTGTCGTAAAACATTATACAACTTTATGAAACATAAATAAAGTTTGTTTTTGAATTGTATTGTTCGCTCTGATAGCATTCTTATCATCAAGTAACATTTTGTATTGAGATCTTTAAAATAAATACGGAAAAGATATGAAACCGCTCGAAATATTTATCTGCCTATTATTCTGTTACTTTTATCTCTGGAACCGCCATTTTTATCTAAGAACATACCATAATGAAAAAAGGCCCCAAATTTGATAAAAATTAATTTTTATCGTCAAAATGTTTATTATTAAGAGGAAAGACGAAAGTATTTTTTATTATTTTATTAAGTTTTTTAATCCTTTCTAGCGCGTTTGAAATTTTAGTTATTTTCTATTTTATTTTATTTTATTTATTTATTTATTATTATTATTTTATTTTATTTTTTTATTTATTTTTTTTTTTTTGCATTAGCGGTGGGCCAAAGATTACTATTGATATTTTAGCACCTTTTTTTTCTCGATACGGACACATTGATTTGGAAATTCTTGCAAAAATCAATTAATAGTCGGATTTTAATGAAATTTTCAGAACTTATTTACAAATGAATAAAATTGTTTTTTTTTTCTTTATTTTAGAAAATCTTCGTAAAAATATTTTTTACATGTGTTACCCACCCACTAATTTAATGTTTTAAAAAATAAATTATTACAGGAAGACTTATTCAAACACCATCGTCGTCATCGTCATGTGTCGACCTGGTGGAACCCATATTCTTCCGATCAAAACACAGCCGATGTTCTCCTACCTGAAGAATCGACTTGGCCACAGGGAGAGTGGCCGTTCATTTTAAAGGAAGGAATCCCTTCGTCGTGATTGTTACGGGAATATGGGGTTGGTTCAATGGAGAACGGCTCAGAATTAGAAATCAAGAAATCCTTGTATTCACTGACGCGTAAATAACCTTGGGAAAGGGTATGAGTCTATCTCCTTCCCCCCCCAGCTATGGGTCCAGTAGTAGGATTTACAGCTGGAAAAATCATCACTCTCAAAAAGAATTGCTAAAGGAATATTCCATTACAAATAGATGAATTATTCCGATAGTCGTTTCGGCTTTTAAAAAGCCATGAAGGTTTGATAAGCAATATAGATTAAATAAATAAATCTACCTGGCCGTTGACTTTTGTTTAGAAAGCCATTCGCCCAGCGATGCCGTGACATCAATGCACTCACTAAATACATATCTATGAAGTTCGGACTCGCCCATTTTGATAGATGACCTTTGACACAAAACGAAAACATCTTCCGCCGTTTGAAATGTTATGTTTTTGCATCGTCCTTGGTGTCTAGCTACATTTCTCCCCAGAAATTTCTGGTGGGGGTAACCGGTTTAGTTGCCGATCCCGGGTTTATGCGGCGGTCAGTACTGGCCTACATGGTACTACTAACACTCGTAGATTGACTTGGATTTCTGTTTATTATAATCTTTTCTATCGATTCATTTCTAGGCTGTGTGTTGATTCTTCTTTTTCTTCTTCTTCTTTTTCTCCTTCTCCTCCTCCTTCTCCTTCTCCTCCTCCTTCTTCTTCTTCTTTTTGCAATCATCTTCCAACATATTTTCTTCTGTCCTCACTCTTCTTTTTCTTCTTCTTCCTCATCATCCTGTAGTTATACCGCTTTTCTTTATTCTCTCTTGTTTCGTTCTCCACCTCCACTTCATATTCATTTTCTCTTTTTCCTCTTCTTCTCCTTTCTTTTCTTTTTCTTATTCCTCCTCCTCTTCTATCTTCTATCCATTCCCCTTCTTCTCTACTTATATCTCTTTCCTCCTCTTCCTATTCTCTTTTTTTTCCTCCTCTCTTCCTCTGCTTTTTCTTCTTCATCTTCTTTTACCTTTCATTATTATTATTATTATTATTATTATTATTATTATTATTCGCCTTTTGTTACCGGTGCAACAATTAGGCTTTGTTCCGATCACGTGCCGTGTGTGTAGTTTCTAAATCCAACCTTAGTTCATTACCAGATTGATAAAATAAAGCTAGGTGAGCCCGGGGGTGTGGATAATTTTGTAATTTCTTTGTTAGCGATTCAATCAAAGAAAATTCCCACAATGCAAGAAAGAAGAGAGTGCGCATGCGTGCCTGATTGCGTGACGGAATCCTTAAGTTAGTATATTCCGCATCAAGACGTATTAATAAGTGTATCCAGACGTACGGGAAAGTGTCTTAACTTCATGGTTGCATATGAAGAATTTATTCCCGTAATTTACGTTTTATATACAGGCAAACACTGATATCTATGCATCAAGTGTTTTATATATATATATATATATATATATATATATATATATATATATATATATATATATATATATATATATATATGATAAAATGACTGAGATATAGCCCAACAATAAGACAGAATACGTGAAAATGAAACCAATGTCGAATGGAATATGTGAAAAACAATTAGAGATTTCATTTTTTTTTCATTCTGTCGCCAATGTTTTGATCAATAAGTACATCGTTAGAACGACAGGAAAAAAATCGTTGTCATAACAACATTGCTGCTTAGAAATGTTGTAAATTAATCTGAAAATTTATTCCCCGATGTACAATGTACAAAACACCCATTTGATTTTGAAAACATCAAAATGATTAAATTTATTCATAAGTCATCTGGAAGATTTATTAAATCGGCTATTTTATCGATATTCAATTCGATTAATTAAAAATAACGGTTGTGTTTTTGTTTTTTTTGTTTTTTTCGTCTTTTGTGTCTAAGATAATGCTTAAAGAAAATGGTATTAAAATATCTTACTAAAATTTTATTGGAATTTTTTACACCTCATTCTATGTTCCTTAGCACTTACATAATATCATCTGGAATCTTTAAATGTCTATCTATCTATCTATCTATCTATCTCTCTCTCTCTCTCTCTATATATATATATATATATATATATATATATATATATATATATCGAAACGTTGAAGATAAAGACAAGTTCACCCTTTAGTTTATGATGACCGATATATCTAAACGTTGTAGACTCGTTCTTTTAAGTTTTTTGTCTTATTTCATGCATCAGTATTTTTATGTTTGTCGATATTATTTTTAATATTTATTTTACTGATTTTGCAATAGTCTTATGTAGAAAAGAGATATGTATAGCCTGAATATAGAGTTAAAGTTGTTTATGGTTTGTTGTCATACTTGGTACACTTATAAATGTCTCGAACTGACTAGGCTATTTGCGAACATGACTCGATTTTTTAAATTAATGTTTTGGTTTTGTAGCAACACGCGGTATTGGGAGAAACTATCCCTACCGTAGCCTATTCAATATTCAGTTTCCTTATAGTATTTTTTATTAAAAATCCATACACCTAAGCAATGGAAGTGTTTGCTTATTTTAGATCAATGAGTTACAGGAACATAGTCGTTTGCTTACGAGAAGAATATTGTGTTAATCTCTGCTTAATCTGTTAGTATGCTACAAAATAAACGTACACACTGTGATAATTTTGATTTTGTTAAGACAATGAAATTTAGTCAAACTGATACAAACATGGCGTCGGAGAAATTTCGTAAATAGATCTTAATACTGCGTTTTCAGATTATATCTTGGTTAAGCGAACATCATTAAATTTCCATGCTTCACGTAAAATTCCCGGTCCTGAAGCAGTGTTCTCTCTGCACTTATAAACAGTGTTGATGTTTACACCCAGTTATAACTTCATACGAGAATTTTACCTCTGCCGCACTTAGTGTCGCGTAAAGACTTGCAATGTAGTATTATTTCTATACGTCGGCATCCGTATACATCGCTAAGAACGCATGTGATGGGCTAAGTGTAGGTGATTATGCATCTGCGCACGCTAGCGCTGTTTATGTACCATGTGCGCATGTCTCTTTGCAGGCGGTTCCGGTTGTTCGTTAGTTGGCGCTGGAATATCACGCTAGTGTTGGTGCCATTTATAGCGCGGATCAAGTGGAATAATGGAAGACATGGGAGGCCAGAGTAACAGTTGGATAATAATGGCTATGTTCGTTGTCAGTGTAATTGCGGACAAGTTATCTTCTTTAACGTCTCTCAAACTTTGTTCGTCATTTGGGCGAATTAAAGCGTACGGACACACGACCTTGTGTTACTTCGAATCTTGTGGGAGATCTTTCTTTGAATTACAAATCTGTAGAGGCAGTCAATTAATTGTCCTTTCTTTTCCAGCTTGTGGCTATGTGAGCTGATTCTATTCGAAGGATCATCCGTATTCGGCTTTCTACGAGTATTTTGTGTTTAACACGTAATCTGTCGTAATGTAAGCAAACGTACATATCACCAGAAATTATAAGCACTAGATTAGAATTACACACTGAATAAATTACCCTTGTCACTTCAACACACCCACACGCACAAACATATATATATGTGACAGAGCATTCATTATATATATATATATATATAGAGAGAGAGAGATAGATAGATAGATATATATATACATAGATAGATAGATAGATAGATAGATAGATAGATAGATAGATAGATATAAAAGTGGACATTGAAGTCAACACTGAGAGGCGACAGGCTGTTTCATGCTAGACGCAATCGTGGCCTGACGATTGCGTCTAAAATGAAACAATGTTCCCTCTTATATTAACACAGCTCTATCTCTGATATTTAGCGCTTTATCCCATAAATATAGCACCCCTTAAGTGTAAATTTCTTCATATATATATATATATATATATATATATATTAAAAAGAAGAGAGAAACCGCAAACTTTTTTGGTTGTAATGTAGATTTTTTTAAAAATATTATGCTTTATTTTCCATAGTTATTATGCTTTATTAAATATGGAAATAAAAATATTATGCTAAAAATAAAAATATTATACTTGATTTTCCATTATGGAAAATAAAGCATATTTTTAAAAAAAATCTACATTGCAACCAAAAACGTTTGCGGTTTCTCTCCTTTTAATATACAGTGTAACCCGGATATAAGAGACCGGAGAAGAAGTATCTTATATCCGGGTTTCTCTTATATCCGGATTTGGATAGATAGATAGATAGATAGATAGATAAAAAGGGACAATGAAAGATAGATAGATAGATAGATAGATAGATAGATAGATAGATAGATAGATAAAAAGGGACAATGAATGATAGATAGATAGATAGATAGATAGATAGATAGATAGATAGATAGATAGGCCACTGAAAGATTGAATGTTATAAAATACAAAAATAAATTTTACAAGCATATTTTCGGTTAATTTCCTATTATTTTATTTGGTAACATAATTACTGGATTTCGGAATCTTCTGGAGCGATGTTCTGTCGATGTCTAGTTGAGCTGAGCGATGACGGATAGAAGCTGATCCTCAAGGCCACTCTGCCGTACAGCTTCCACTGCTGCGACAGTGCGCACTGTGCGATTAAGACCTCTTCCCGGAAGATCACCGACTGATCCAGTTCTTTCAGACCGAGCGATTAGATCCCGAATCATCATATTATATCCAGGCGATACTCTTTGACATTAAAACGGTGCCTGTATTTTCTCTGAGTGTGAATAATTGATCTTTCATTGGAATAAACAAACTTTTACACGTTGCGGCCTATAACACGCCGCCATTTCAATCTCCAAGGGAGGCTCTATAACCTGCAAAAAGATAAATAAAAAAGATTGGAAAAAGTTATTAATTTTTCATTCTTTTCAGTCTTCCTGTGTCCAATCTATCTATCTATCTATCTATCTATCTATCTATCTATCTATCTATATATATATATATATATATATATATATATATATATATGTATGATTATTTAAAAAAAATATGATTCCATCGGTACATAAGAATTCTCATGTTTCAAAAAAACAGAAGCTTAAAAGTTCAATTTAATTATAGAAATTAAATTGAATTAAAGTACCCAGCTCTGTTTCATCTTCAAGCAAATTTTGGAATAATTAATTTTGAAATTTGCGGAGCTTTATAAGCATATACATTCGTAATATTAATTAATATGAAACGGCGAGAACCAATTTTTTTTAATAAGGGACGTAAAGGTTTATATTTTCACTGACAACTATTGTATCAACATATTAGTTACATTCGGAAAGAGATTAAGTCAAGATAGGGTCGGAGTGCCTATTTTCAGGCGAATGATGACATCCGTTTGACGTATATCGTCTGGTCTATTTCAGCGACAGAGAGTTATTGGCGTTTTTGTTTCGCCCTTAAATTCGTATTTGTATACCTAAAGATTTTTTTTTTCCAAAAGGACTGTTTGTATATAAATACGTCGTATTAAACTACAATTTAATTTTTGACGAATTCATAACGGGTTTTTTTTATCTGATGATTGGGTTAAGTTTTTAAACCTATTGCTTTATTTGAAATTGTTTATAGACTATGATATTTTTAAATATTTTAAGCTAATTATTAAAGGCAAAATTTTGTTGATGTCGACAAAAAACCGTTAACTCATGTCTATGATTTAATAAATGTTCGTTTTTTAGAATTTTTTTAAAAATTTTTCATGTAGGCATAAAGGCCATGGGTCATCCCAGGTTTTACAAGTTCTTGTTCTATTTATTATTTTCCATTTTACTTTATTAACCTAGGTTCTTTCCTATTTTTCTATATATTTTCACACTCACACACACACACGTATACACACACACACATATATATATATATATATATATATATATATATATATATATATATATATATATATATATATCGAATGAACGCTCAGAACATTCACAAGTGTTTTTCATTTAAAAGAATAATGAAAAAAATACGGTAAGGGATAACAACGTACAACTTTGTATAAATACATATATAAATGAACAACATAGAGTTTTGTATTACTTGCGCCCCTGAAGATCGAAAGTACTTGAGAAATGAAAATAAATGACATTTAAACAGCCATAACACGTTTCTCTCATCCTTTAACATCAATGCACGAAAGGTTATTCAGGAGTATGAACGGATTTTGTTAAAAATTGGCAGACATAATGTCTGTAATTTATTCAACCAGACATGTCTAAAAGAGAATTTGCTGCCTAAATACACACACGCACACACACACACATATATATATATATATATACATATATATATATATATATATATATATATATATATATATATATATATATATATATATATTGGCTCCTGAAATAAATATTAATTCCAGTTGAGCTCTCTAGGGAGTAGGTATGGGTTTGTAAAACAGTGACTATTATAGCTAATATAGCGAGACTCTTCGCATAGCGAATTGAGTCACTGTCAGTTTCTAAAAATAAATACGGTAAAAATCAATCTGCATCCCTGCCGTGCGCAGACGGCTTAGTGGCAGAATCTCCGTCTGACACCAATTCAGACGGGTTTCGATCCTAGCTAGAAGCAACCGGATGTCTAGCCACACTGATGAGCTGCGAATTAGTCTGTCTGTGGATGACGTTATATATATATATATTCATGTATATATATTAGGTTGACGTAATAATGTCGTTTTTTAACGGTAACGTCATTATTTTTGCACCAACCTAATATATATATATATATATATATATATATATATATATATATATATATATATATATATATATATATATATATATATATATATATATATATATATATATATATATATATATATATATATATATATATATATAGTGATTATTTTTGCTGGTAAAATATAGATCATGCAACTTTGACGGAAAATTTACCAGTAAAAAAGAATTCTCTATCACTACATTTGTACATAAACGCAGAACTTTAACCTTAAAATTTAAATTCAAACTCAGCGTTGCGACTGCACGTTCCAAAACTATAACACATTTCTCATTGAATTTTTCGGATTACAACCTTGTTTTCGTTTGTCCACTTATTACTGAGAGTATAAACAAGAACACAATCTATTTCATACCTGAGGATGTCTGTAGGAACAGACGAAAGCTTGTAAAATAAAAAGATCTAATGCAACGGAAATTTATAAAACAGGATCTTTTCATTCATAAACAGATTCGGGGTTTTGTATATTATTGAATTGTTCGCGAAGATGGATTTCTCGCCATTTAATCATTAACCTTTGTATTTGTTTTATGTATGAATAATTCATGAATATATATATATATATATATATATATATATATATATATATATATATATATATATATATATATATATATATATATATATATATATATATATATCCACGACTGTTGGCTAATTGTTCATATGCAGACCAAAATATAAATTTAAGTAAACAGCCCAGTTGGTAGACTAAAAGATACGCATGCAATCTGGTCGGACGAGGTTCGTATATAAGTGTTTTCTAAGGGTTTATGACAATCGTAAGCCATCGGACAAGTGGCTTGGTCAGGAAGGGCGCCAAAATCTAACAAAAAAAGAAATTGCACCCACAGAAGATTATGGTGGCTGTCTGGCGGTCTTCCAATGGAATTGTCCATTAGTTTTCTGGAATTTAACCAGAGACTCACTACAGTAGTTGACTAACATCAAAATGGAATCGTCAAGGAATAATCGACGTGATCCAATCCAGCTTCTTGACAATGTTCCGTCATATGTTGCCAAGATTTTTGCTACATGTTATATTCCTCTAAACACTTGCTGACTGACTATCACTTTTTAAGCATCTTGACCAAATGGTCAAGCATCTTGACCATTTTTTAAAGCCAAGAGTCATTGCGTTACAAAGATGCTGAAAATGTATTTAAAACGTGCTAACTCAAAGGCATATATAATCTGTAACTTTTTCTTCTCACCATTGCTCAGTTGACAGTAGGGCTGACAAAATGATTTTAACTTGTTCTCTTATTAGCTAAATAATTCAAAGGATTTTTCAGTGATTCTTAAGAGAAATGGTATCAAGATGGCTAAATGTCTAAAAACCAGGAAAAAGAAACCCAGTTAATTTAGTTTTTAGATATTAAACATTTTTTTGTGAAGGACAATTATGCTGTTATATGATTTGGAAAATGTCGTTGCTATACCAGGTATACTTGCATTCACACATATAAAACACTTGATTTCCATGATATCTTGTTGCTTTCAAGTTTAATTTGATTGTTAGAAAGAAGATAAAGTGTGATAGAATTAGACAGCAAGTTGATCGACCTTTGGATATAGAGGTTTTCCAAGCGCTTATGACAGTTGTAAACGATCGGACAAGTAGCTCCGTCTGGAATGACTCTAATCTACCAAAAAACGAAATTGCACCCATAGAAGATTATGGTGATATTCCCCTAATCTCTCGATGATGACTATCACTTTTTCAAGCATCTTGACTAAATAGTCAAGCATCTTGGCCATTTTTTTAAAAGCCAAAAGTCATTCCGTTGCAAAGAAGATGCTGAAAGTGTATTTTAAAAGTGTTATCGCAAAGGGGTATATAATCTGTAACACTATGGCAGAAATGCATAAATGTTCAGAGTTTCTATCTTGAATGATTTAAACATAGTTTCAATACATTCATTCAGCAATAAAAGTTGATTTTAAAATCAGATATTATTTTCACCCAGCAACCTAATATACTGATATAATGTCCCATTTAACCAGGAAAAAAACTGGAAAGAATTCCTTTCTTACGATTGAAATCCAATAAACAAATGAAAATCGGTTAAAATTTGCCCTAATTTGTTCATATATATATATATATATATATATATATATATATATATATATATATATATATATATAGCAAGGAATAAGCGGAATGGAAAGGACATAATTATGAAAACTAAGAACTAAAACAAACAACCGGTTTCGTCCCAGTACTCCTCAGGTTTGATACACTGGGATTATTTATTCATAAACTTAAAAACAAAAAACTATTCAATGAGGGGGGTGGGCAAGAAAAAAAAATATATGATAGAAAGAACTAGAGCCCAATCACATTCAAACCCAACAAGCAATCTCTCTACTTACAGAGAGACGGCCTGCGGGATTTGATGTAAATGGACTCAAGAACCTTCAAATAATATGTGGAGTGTGTGTGTGTAAAAGTAGATATATAGCAACATAAGGTGTGAACAAAACATATCAATAATATATATATATATATATATATATATATATATATATATATATATATATATATAGAGAGAGAGAGAGAGAGAGAGAATTTTTGAAGTGCGTATTGCCAGACAGGAGCAAGTGGCAACACTGCAAGACAGTGACCTTGAGCAAATAAATATTTCGCCATTTAGAATTCAAGATGAAATTCACAGTATCCCATCTGAGATATGGCAGCAGTCAATGAGGAATCTCAACAGCAGATTTCAAGAATGCATTCGTATAGGAGGGCGCCATATACAGGACGTAATTTTTAAAAAATGAAAACTCCATCATTGTTTCTTAAATGGCATGTTTAAAGGTTTCAATTAATAGGAATAAAATATTTTTTTTTCATCATTCTTGGTTTTATTGGATTGTTAAAAGTTCCCGCTTTTTTTGGGTCGCCCTATATATATATATATATATATATATATATATATATATATATATATATATATATAAGTTATTCAAAAAAAAATTTCGCTTGAAGATGGAACAGAGCTTACTTTAATTCAGTTTAATACAAATAATTATATTGAAGTTTTCGGCTCTTGTTTGAAACATGATAACTCTTATGTAGCGTGTTGGAATCTTATTTTTAAATAAATATATATATATATATATATATATATATATATATATATATATATATATATATATATTATTGATATGTTTTGTTCACACCTTATGTTGCTATATATCTACTTTTACACACACACACACACACACATATATATGTTAATGGTCCGGTTCTTTGTACCACGGTGATAGTCCAAGTTAGAACCAATAAAGAAGAACTCGAACACAGGTATGGAATAACAGGAATATATACAGAGAAGTAGAAGTGTTAGTATGAACAATCAGGTTTAGTAGAGAGAACAATGTAATCTCGACCAGTATCACTATTCCAATGTCTTGCAGTAATTGCCTGAACGCAACTCTGTTTCGGACTGCCTCTGACTCGACTCTTGACTCGACTTGAACTACTGACTGACTCGAACTACTGACTCCCCTTGAACTGAGGCTCAGTATTAATTAAGTATGGAATAGACCATTATTATTATTATTATGGGTATGATCACATAACAATATATATAATTGTGTATTTGAGCAGTAATACCTCTTTTATATAATTTCATTAAAACAACTTGTATCTATCTATCTATCTATCTATCTATCTATCTATGTCCTTTCTGATCTAAGTCTGTCCTTCTCTATCGCACTGTACGTATCTATCTATCTATCCATCTATCTATCTATCTATCTATGTCCTTTCTCATCCAAGTCTGTCCTCCTCTATCTCACTGTAGTGTTTATCTATCTATCTATCTATCTATCTATCTATCTATCTATCTATCTATCTGTGCCTGCGTTAATGGTGTAGTTCATCGTCTTCTGTGGCTAACGTGGAAGCCTCGAAATATAAATGTCATATTTGACTGATTCGCCTCATGACATTCTTCTGTCATACGATTATTTTTTTAATGCTTAAAACAACACTTATGTCAGTCCTAAAACTACACACCTTTTCAAAATAAAGCAGTAATTTTTAAATTTTCCAATAATTGCAGCACTGCTAATTTGAATGAAAATCTCACACAAATTTATTTTTCTTAATCGTTTTAAAAGTTATTTTAACTACAGAATGATTCAGAGAAACGCCCAGTTCCTGGATCGCGCGGTAAACCTGTAAACAGAAAAAAAAAAGTTAATAAAAAAAATACTAAAAAAAACAACAACAAAATCATGTTCGCCTAAAACACATTAAAAAAAAAATAAAACAAGGAAAGAGAATGAGTGGGTGTGGTGTTTTCCTTGTTTATATCCACGGGACGGTATAGAGGAATTGGTTTTGTAGGTATTTGGGTGGGGACAGGAAAAGGGCGAGGAGGATTGTGGTCGAAATTGGCCCAGACATACCTTCAAGTCTTCGACTGCCGAACAGAAAACATTCAGACTGGGCGGGGAAGCAAAAAATTATTAATTTCTTGATATGATTAGGAAATCGGCTTTTATGAAAATTTATTGGCTGCTCGCGGGGGGACGCAAGCCTAAATATATATAAAATAAATATTCTATTCTTTTCTTTCATTTCTTTTTTTTCAAAAAATGAAAATAAAATAAAAAATAAATACAAAAATATGAAGCATCAAAATAACAGGAAAATAATTATGAATGAAAAAAAAAAAAAGACACACGTCCACGCGCCCTATTTTGTGGTCTTATGCCAGGGTAAAACTATACTTATTAAATAATAAGCCTAAATCACCACTGAAATAGTTACTTGGAAAGAGATCGATGTTCGGGCCCCAGCATTAGATGGTCGCCCATGAAACGACACACTTTATAGGAAATGAATAAAACCCTTCTGAAATGTTAAATAACTAATTTATTTAGTTGAACTATGCATCATGTTGATGAATGACTGTTCTCCAGCTTACCTCTAAATTCTTGATCTCATCTTTAAAAAAAACTCGTTTGCAGCACATATTAGTTTGTCTTAAATCTCTCTTTCTTGTTCTCGTAACGGCATTCACCCGAGGTGGGTTGAGCCGGCTCCAATATTGGAGTTTCATGGGAATTTGGAATTCACAAGTGGTCCTCAAACCCGCATGTATAGCACATGAGATTTCATTATAGTGGTGAAGGTTTCGTGCAGGACCATCCACACTTTTTGAAGGGCCAATTACAGGAACCTGGTGCACTACGTGCCACAAGGTCCTCCAACGACGCTACACAGGTTTTGAATTCAGAGTTCTTCTTCTCCTAGACCAGTTGCCATCCAAGGCTATAGAACCCAGTCCGTCCTGCTATTAGGTTGGTGCAAAAATAATGTCGTTTCCTCACATAGTAACATATGTGAAAAAACGACATTATTTTTGCACCAACCTAATATTTACCCATAGCTGGAGGGAGAAGAAGAGGATTCATACATTTCTCACAGGTATTAGCACGTAAGTGGATGTAATGGATTCGACTGGAATTCGAACTCGGCTCTACGATTCGTCAATCCAGAGGTTAGCCTAGCAACAAAACTCAGAATTTAAGGTTTCTTTTTTTAGAATTGTAGTATAAGACGACCCCAAACTTTTAAGGGTGATTTTCTGAATTTAAAGGTCGTCTTATACGTGGAAATATACAGTATTCATTTATTTGTCACACGTGAAGTCACGAAGTCTATAGGAAATGAATAAAAACTCTTCTGAGACATTAAATAACTAATTTATTTAATTGAATAGGCATCATGTTGATGAATGACTGTCCTCCAACGTACCTCTAAATTCTTGATCTCATTTTTTTTAAATTCTTACCCTTTAATGTGATAAACAGTTCAAATTCTTCCATCACCTCTTCCATATTTGAGAATGCTTTAATGCGTATGAAAATCTCAAAATTCTTAAATCTTACTTATTATAAAACGCAGATTGTGTGTGTGTATGTGTGTGTGTACGTTTATATATTGGATCGGATTTCCTACATTTTTCAACCGATTCCAACAAAACTTCACAGGACTACGTAAAATTACCTTGCGGTGATTCTGACAGCGCCAAAAATAGGAAAAACACAATTGTTTTTGCACGAAATCAATTTGAAAACACGATTAACAGCCATCACTGTAGCGAGAATGAAAGGGTAACAACTCATATCGAGTTATACTTATTAATATCCAGTTATCGAGTTATACTTATTATAAAACCCAGGTTGGTTGTGTGTGTGTGTGTGTGTGTGTTCGTTTATATATGGGATCGGATTTCCTACTTTTTTCAACCGATTTCAACAAAACTTCACTTTTTTTTGGCAGGTAGTGTTTCTTATTGTCTTGCACACTTTTTTCTTTATTTTTACATTCAGAATGCTTTAAAAATTCCATTTACAAGACAATTCTTTATAATAAAATTGAAAAATTCTATTCAATCGGTAGACTCATAACGATTGAAAACAATGTTTTTGTTTGAGTTTGGGTTTGACCAATTCGTAAAAAAAAAAAAAAACTAATTAAGACATGCGTGTCCGTCAACCTTAAACAATAATCTTTGTCAATTTTATTTTTCAGTCTTTATGATGGTCGATACTTGATCTATCTCTTACTGTTACATCCCCGGGGCAACGCCGGGCTCTCCTGCTAGCAAGTGATAATCAGTAGGAAAGATATCAGGTTCAATATAGACGATGAGGCATCATTACCTAATTCAGGTTATGCAGCTTTTGGACACTTGATGAAGAAGCGTGCGACCATGCGTTGTCGTGCAGCAAAATTGGTTCATCCCTATTCACAAGTCGAGCATATTTCTTTTTCATTTATCGTGCATATACTCAATTCCTTCACAGTACAAGGTTGCTGTTATTGTTTTCCCTTGAGGCAAGAATGAATATTGAATAACCCCTTTGAAAGATCACCATAAAGTAGCCATTAACTTTTTATCGTGCAGTGGAGGTTTCGTGCATTGTTTTAGTGATGCACTTGCAACTAACCACTGTACTACTCTCCTACTGTTGTCAAAGAGTATCCATTTCTCCTTGCATGTAATGATTCGTTGTAAAAATTCTTTTTTCCAGTTTGGAAAGCAACAGAGATTACACCTCAAAGCAACGGGGTTTTTAATCTCATCAGTTTTTCCGGAATAAACTTATCCAGTTTCTTGACTTTCCAATTGCTTTCAAGAGCCGAGGAACAGTTGTGTGATATTCGAGTTCTGATGCAAGTTTTGGGCTTTAGTTCTTGGATTTTGAATAATCAAAGAATTCAATTGATTATGCCTGATAACCTATCATAGTCTTCCTCTTGCTTTATTTTCAAGACTATAATCTACCGAACAAATCTTCTGAAACCATCTCGGTATGAGTTCTGATTCCAACAATACCATTACCAAAGGTCGCCTTGATATTCCGAATTGCTTTAGCGGCAGAAAAACCCAATTTGTACTCATGCAGTAAGATTACTCGACATTTTTCATTGTAATTATTTTCATTGGGCTTATTGAAAGTTGAAGATTCAGGAATGAGTCAAGATTTTTTTTTACATTTTAGGGAGGTTACTTCGTTAGACGATCGGATCAATAACCAACCAAAAAATGCGTCATTTCATGTGAGACCTAATAATTAAAAAGGCGTCATTTCATGTGTGACGAACCTAATAATTAAAAAATACGTCATTTCATGTGTGACAAACTAACAATAAGAAAATGCGTCATTTCATGTTTGACCTGATAATTAAAAATACGTCATTTTATGTATAACCTAATGATTAAAAGATGCTTCATTTCATGTGACAATCAAATTTGATGTGTGACAATCTACTAATTAAAAAACGTGCCTTTCATGTGTGACAATCTACTAATTAAAAAACGTGCCTTTCATGTGTGACAATCTACTAATTAAAAAACGTGCCTTTCATGTGTGACAATCTACTAATTAAAAAACGTGCCTTTCATGTGTGACAACCTAATAATTAAAAAATGTGTCATTTCATGTGTGACTATAATTGAAAATGCGTCTTTTGCTTGTATGCAAACGGCTTGCCTACAAGCAGTATTGTTCATAACCATGTTTGGTTCTCACCCGTCGAGGTGCAATTGAAATGCACCGAAACGAAGTTGCTTCAGTGTAGTTAATAAAATGTTTTTGTCTATATGATAAAATTATAATAAATGAATAAATAATTAATTATCGGACTACTATTGGTACCGGGCCCCCTCTTTTGGATTAATGCTGTGAACGTAAGAATTTATATATTACTTTCGTTCTCATCGCATCGTATATATATATATATATATATATATATATATATATATATATATATATATATATATATATATATATGCCAATATTTTTCCAGCCCAATGTTCTATGTGATTGCTTTTGTTTTATTTCTAACTTTGTTGCAATCAGTGACACAATTTATTTACCTTGTGGACATTGCAAGAACAATTTGTTAACAGGTGATAGACAAAAAATCTTTGAAAATGACAATAGCTTGAACTGTGAGTTAAAAAAAATAGGTCAAAGAGAATTTTTCATGTACTAATATTTCGTCTCCAAGATGCATTTTAAATAACAGAATTGTGCGTATGAGGAAATTTTTTAGAAATAACCAGAGAATTGATTTTCTGAATCGCATGTTGAAAGACCATTGCAAGGAATGAAAAATTGGTAAAATGAATTATACAGAGATTTTTCATAAATTTTTCTTAAGGTTTCATTTGCCATTTATAATTCCTAGTTATTTATTTATTTATGTGTTTCTTGCGAAGATCACACACACACACACACACACACACATATATATATATATATATATATAAAAGTGAACCTAGAATTCACACTTAGAGTCGACAATCTGTTTCATGCTAGATGCAATCGTCAGGCAACGAGTGCTTTTTTTTCGCCGCTATTTATATATACGGGTCAGTGTTGCATATAAATAGCTGAGAAAAAGGAGCACTCGTGGCCTAACAATTGCGTCTAGCATGAAACCATATGTTAATATAATAAATATAAGTTAAGGTCACTTTGACATGACTGATAATATGCCCCCCCCACGTCTAAACGTTACAGCCTTTTCTTGTACCTTCTTCTTTCTCCCTTTCTCCCCCACCTTTTTTTTTTAGTTTTACAGTATTTCATTACCTTTTCCGCTTGTCTTCTCTTTGTCCTCTTTTTTGAGTTAAAATTTGTGGAGGCTGTCATATTATTTTATTTCATTACCAGGATCGATTTGAAAATTCTTGAAAGGAAATTTTAACTTGTGAGGTGAAATGATAATTACCATGTGAGGTAATTTTGAATTCCTATTGTGTGTAATTTATATATATATATATATATATATATATATATATATATATATATATATATATGAGTGTGAATATTGAAGTCAACACTTAGAGGTGACAGGCTGTTTCATGCTAGACGCAATCGTCAGGCCACGTTCGTTGTTCAACTCACGTCGCCTGACGATTGCGTCTAGCATGAAACAGCCTGTCGCATCTAAGTGTTGACTTTTATATTTACACACGCTCTATCTCTGATATTGAGCAGTTTATCCCATAAATATAGCTCACGTTAAGAGTATTTCTTCATATATATATATATATATATATATATATATATATATATATATATTGAGAAAGCCTTGTTAGGGCCTTGTTAGACACAAAAAGAGGAATTGAGTTAAATAAATGTATTAACAGAAACAGTAACACAAATATATACAAACGAGATTTTTACCGCAAGAATGTTCGGTCCGACTGTTAGAGCTGACTGCTGGAAACTTCTCACTGCAAAAGGCAGTACCTGCTCCGATTTATAGCTGAGAGAGTCCATGCGTGCGTGGGTAAATTACAATAACATTATATATATATATATATATATATATATATATATATATATATATGGTATAAATAAAATGACAATTGGAAAAAAGATCTTAGATTTTGCCGACGTGTTTCGTCTTCCGACTTTTTCAAGGCAAAAATGAAATAGAAATGTTCTTGTTGTTATAGTTACATTAAGAAAAAAAAAATCCAAATTTAAAAAGATAGACGCTTCTGTCTGAGGCTTTTTTTCTGGTTAATGTAAATTACCTTTATAGTAAGAGATTTTTTTTTCCATGTCAACAATATAGTTAAATTCCCAGATCAATTCTTTTTTTAATGTAACTATAACAACAAGAACATTTCGATTTCATTTTTGCCTTGAAAATGTCGGAAGACGAAACGCGTCGGCAAAATCTAAGATCTTTTTTCCAATTGTCATTTTATTTATACCAATCTGTCTTGTCCACAGAATTGATCTGGTAATTCAACTATATATATATATATATATATATATATATATATATATATATATATATATATATATATTCGGTTGGTGCAAAAATAATGTCGTTTTCTCACATAGTAACATATGTGAGTAAACGAGATTATCTTGATTTGTTACTCTCTGTCACGATTATGTTGTTATCTATCTGTCTATCCGTGTCTCTTCATATGTATGTATCTTTCATTATATATATATATATATATATATATATATATATATATATATATATATATATATATATATATATATATATCCATTACATTCACTTACGTTTTAATACATTTGTGAATTCTATGAATCCTCTTCGTCCAGCTATGGGTAATTAGCAGGACAGACTGGGTTTAATAGCCTTGGATGGCAACCGGTCTAGGAGAAGGACAACTCTAAATTCATAACTGAATATTGTTTGGGACCTTGTGGCAAGTAGTACACCAGTTATCTGTATTCGGTCCTTTATTATATTTGCTGTTGACTGGCTGTCGCTACCAAGGAACTGAGTTGCTCACCCTCATACGTCGAATACGACGGGAGAGTCCACCATATCTATATAATTATATATAAATATCAATTGTGCAACAGCAAAAGTGTCCAATTGTTAATTTAAGAATTAAACCGTTGTAGCTTAGAAATAAAGATATATTAACGGGATTCTACTTTGAACAATAAGAATTTATTTAACTCTAAGTTGAAGGATGGCCCCGTCTTGCTATTGGGATCTTTTGATCTATATCTCCTTTCTTCTGCTTCCTCTTTTTTCGAATTATTCACCGTTCTGTTGAATGGACATTGAAGATGGAATCCAGAGTATGAATGCTGGTACCATTACTGAAAGCCTGAATGATCCTTTTCCTCTCATCACTGCGCGTTTGGAGCTGAAATAAAACGATTTCAACCTGCTCTCTTTCTAGATTACGACACACGGTATCAGACTAAAATCTGAAAACCTGGAAGAAAGAAACTCAATTAATTTAGTTTTTTTTTTTTTTTTTTTACATATTAAACCTTTTGTAGGATTGAAAATTTTCCCGTGCACACACACACACACACACATATATATATATAGCAAAACTGTTTGAAAAATTTGGACAATTTTAATATATATATATGTGTGTATTGTAAGGCACTCCCCACTGGTGATTACTTGCACAACTTGACGTCCATATTATCTGATTTTGATCGCGCCGATGTTACCTCCATCTTCTGGCTTTCTCCTTCTATATTTTAGAAAAAAATTCAGAGGGAAAATAATTTCAGTGAAATGTGTGTAAGTCATTCCCTTTTTTCAAATTTAAATTTAAATTTTATCAAAGGGAAATAAAATTCAGTTCCATTGAGAACCCCTTTGATCGATATGAAATATATGTATTCCGGGTAATGTGGTTTCAGGATATATATTGTTATGAGGGTCTATCTACAAAACCGTAGAAGGTCGATAACAAACAGACAGACAGAGGCTAACAACTTTATATAAGTAACTCTATCGGTCGAGCACTGTGGAGAGTTAGAAACGAATTTTTAGAAACACTCACTATTACTGCTGATAATACAAGGATCTCCTAACGATTGTGTTCTCTGTGTGACTGGTGTGTTTATGAAAAAATAAATACGCAAAAATTCGGCTTTCTCTCTGGCGGGCGTCGATGGCCTAGGGTTAAAATAAATATAAAGAAATATACGAAATCGGTCTGTTTTCGGTCCCGTTTTGAAGCGAACGGATATCTGGCCACACTGATGAGCTATGATACAGCGAAACATTCTGTCTGTGGATGGCAGATTCTAAAAAATAGCTTCGGAAAACAATACAAATTTCTAGAGGGAGTATGCAGGACATCAGAGGAACTGACTCCTGGACAACTATCCCCGGACAATTGCCCTCATAGGAAAACTTCCCCATGGCAGAAAATTAGAAATCACACCTTGGATGGCGTGCTAAATACTAACTATGGTATTATTTTAGTGTTTTATCTTTTATCCAATAATAAGATTTATATTTTGATTTCGCTATAATCATACTGTTTTGAATAATCAAGAGTGGTCTCCCCTTGTTTTCTTGCTCTCCTCTTTGAGAGAGCTATTTCTGTTTACTGAGACTATAAAAGGACACTATACGCGAACCTTGTATTCTCGGTCGAATAAAGTTCTCTTAAAGCCTACACTTTCATACTCTTCCCATTACGCATACAACTACAATTACAAATGGGCTTTATATCTCAAAAGTTCCAACAGATGGCGTTTATCGAAGTCTATACGAATTTTGATATTCTGAATGTCGAATTTTGATAACGTCTCACGTCAGAATTATCGCATAAACTTCAAGATGGCTTTTAAAAATGTATCTCTATTATTGAAGTAAAATTAAACCTTTTTTTTTTTTTTTTAAATTACCCTTTCGCCGTTTTTTTTTTTATTTTTATTTCGCATGCTACATTTTACCTTTAGATGTTAGCATTTTTCCTGTCATCAAGTCTTAAATATTTACAACAAAATCACCTTAAACTTTGATTAAGTTTCGGTATATTTCGGTATATGTCGATCTATTTGGGCGTATTTTTATCATATGTCTCTACGCGACGGCACGTAAGCTCCGTCTAAGTTTAGACTGTCGGCAAGCCAGATTTAAATCAATATAATATATAATTCATGTTCTTTTTATGGAAATAAGTGGCGCTAGATTAAAGTACATTATATATATATATATATATATATATATATATATATATATAGTTTCAAATGGTAGTTAAATTAGGAATACTAAATAAAGTTCAACATTTGCTTACAGCAAAATATTCTGCTGCAATTTATATCTTTATGTTTCCAAGAGCGAATCGAAATGTTTACATGCTCCGTGATTTTTTTTTCTTTGCGGGGTGGGGTGATTTTCCCGATTTAAAATGTACGAGAACTTAAACTTTAAAAGCAAAGCATAAGATGGAAGTAGAGAAGGATTCCAGGTCTTGGAGTTGTACTATTTCGGTCTCATTAGCCCCGGAGTCTCTATCTCAAAAATCTGTTGTTGGATTACCAATTGTTATTAAAACGGTGTATTACTGTCCTCGCCGTTAATAACGTCTGTCATTGCTATAAATTATGTGTAAAAATTAACTAAGGCAGAATCAAAGTTGAAAGTTAGGAAAATGTATCTAGAATTACTGTATTTGACAGCATATAAGACGCACCTTTTTTCACTAAAAATATCTTTTAAAATACCCCTGCGTCTTATATACCATATGTAAGTTTAAAATTCGCGATAGTCGGCCGAAATTAGCTACCTGGCAAATTCTATTAGCTTAGAGTAACATTTATATACCTATAATGTCATTATTTAAAAAGCTATTAGGCAGATTAAAAACGTTATCATTGATAATATTCATTATATTAATTTCATGACGTTTAATATTAATGCTTTGTTTCACTAAAATTATATGCAATGAATTCAAATTATATACAGTGTAACCCGGATATAAGAGAAACCGGGATATAAGAGCGATTTTCTCTCGTCCCAAATTAGAGCCATACTTACCTAAACAAAATAGACCAAACACGGATATAAGAGAAACACGGATATAAAAGGAACCCGGATATAAGATACTTCTTCTCCGGTCCCGACAACTCTCTCATATCAGGGTTACACTGTATTTGTAAAATATATTTGTTTCATGAATATTTTGTGATAACTTCCGGTTGCATTGGTATAAATCAAATCAGAATTTTTATATCCTAATTATTCCAATAAAACATTAACATGACACAGGTTGTACAGATCATGGAAAGGATCTAATACAGTTTTTATAGGTAATAACTCTACTTTGGAACTGGGGTCATTACCAGGCACCTTTAGTCTTCTGAATTTCCTAAAATTACGATCAATACATTTCTGTAAAAAACAAAAAAAAATATATTACCAGCAATACATTTTTGTAAAAGAATTTACTATTGCTCTCAAGAACATTTTTTCGGCATTAAGTGACCCATAAGGTGTTGATATGCTGTTAAACAAACAAACAAACAAACAAATAAAGAAATCATTTTAACGTTGAGAGAAAATAAAATAAAGATATAACGAAAAGAAATTGTCAATAATTAATAAAGCGATTACCATATTTGACGGCATATAAGACACACTTTTTTTTTTTTTTTTACTAAAAATATCTTTTAAAATTCCCCTGCGTCTTATATGCCACATGTAGGTTTAAAATTCGTGATAGCCGACCGAAATTTGCTACCTGGCAATTCCTATTATTAATAATGACGTAATAATGTCGTTTTTTTGACGTTACGTCAAAAAACGACATTATTACGTCATTATTTTTTCACCAACCTAATAGCTTAGACTTAAACATGAAGGAGCAATGGAACACGTGGATGGCAATGCCTGATCAGAACTTTACACTTACAGGAAGAATAAATAGACCCAACATTGCACAAGTCTGCGAATGGGTGAAGCAAGATTGGGATAATATTAGACCAGAAATTGTTGCGAAATCTTTTAAAAAGTGTGGCATTAGGAATGCTTTCAATGGAATGGAAGATGACGCATTATTTAACAATGATGACAGTAGTAAATGAATATCAGAGTTTTGATAGCAGAATCGACGAATTTTATGAATTTGAAGATGAATAAAATTTTAATGATAACTTTACTGTTACATTCAATCGTAATAACTGTTTGAGTTTTATTACTTTTGGATATAATAAACTTTTTATAGGTTCGTTTTGTTTTTTGTTTTTTTATTATTTTATGTTTAATTGCAATCATGGCTTCTTTAAACAAAATAATACCTCATAAATATAGCTTAGACTGTACTATTTACGAGTAATTTTACTAATTTTTTTCTTCATTTCCCTTGCTGAAATTGGGGTGCGTCTTATACACCGTCAAATACGGTAATATATCATCTCTTTTATTAAGCAGATCTAGAAGTAATTACGTATTTCACTGCCATGAATTATATCCGAAAACAAACACTACCAAGGCTGAATCTTTAGAAATAGTGTCTAGAGGTAGCACGGTGACGTAATGGATAGCGTCTCGGAGAGCCGAGTTCGAATTCCAGTCGAATCCATTACTTTCACTTGCATGCTAATACCTTGAGAAAGTTATGAATTCTCTCCTTCTCTCTCCCCTAGCTATGGGTAAATAGCAGGACAGAGCAGGTTCTATAGATTTGGATGGCCAATGGTCTATCGCAGAAGGAAATAGCGTGAAAAAATCTGCCTCGTCAGTCATGTATCTAAAGATACATGATCGCCTAAGCGTGTATCACGTCAGACACATAACTGACTGAATTGAGGAATCGGAGAGCCGAGTTCGAATTCCAGTCGAATCCATTACATTCACTTACGTGCTAATACCCTTGGGAAATGTACGAATCATCTTCTCCCTACAGCTATGGATGGCAACTGGTCTACAGCAGAAAGAAATGGCAACCTACTACAGGAAAAAAAATCTGCGTCGTCAGTCATGTATCGAAAGGTATGTGTATCACGCATGGAACATAACTGATTGAAATTCACTTAGGTACTAATACCCTTGGGAAAGATATGAATCCTCTTCTTCTCCCCCTAGCTATGGGTAAATAGCAGGATAGACAGGTATCTATAGCCTTGAATGGCAACTGGTCTATCAGCAGAATAAAATGGCAACCTACTGCTGAAAAAAATCTTCCTCGTCAGTCATGTATCGAAAACTGACTGTTTAGTTTTAGTTTATCATTTCTCCTGTTAAGGTTGTAATGACAAAAGTTCGCAGGTGTAGGCTTTAAGAAAGCTTTAGTCAAGTGAGAAAGGTTCACGTATAGTGTTCTTTTATAATCCCTGTAAACAGAAATAGCTCTCTTAAAAAGAAGAGTATCAAAAAAAAAGGGAGACCACTCTTGCTTATTCAAAACAAAGGTGTTCTGTTGAGAAATTACGTATTTTCTCCGCTATGAGTCATGTAAACAAACACTCCAGAACCAAGCTTGAATGTTTAGAAACGGCGTCTAGAAATAGTTTATCATTTCTTCTATTAGGGTGTTCAGAAATGTATTTCCTCGCTATGAATTATAAGTCAACAAACCATGACAGAAACATGGCTGGAACTACGTCTAGAATTCGTTTATCATCTCTGTTACTAGGTTGTTCCAGCAAAAAAGGCAAACGTAACCTTGAGTGGTTGCAAACAGAGCCTAGAATTAGTTTATCATCTTTTATATTAGTGTCTTCAGAAACTAGGTATTTCCTCGCTATGAATTATGATTCAACCGACCAAATCTGAACCAAGGTTTCAGAAACAGCTTATAGATTTAATCTATCATCTCTTTATTAGGTTGTTTCAACAAGATGAATGGCGAGTCACCCGACCAAGGTAGAACCCAGGTTGAATGGTAGGAAAGTTTGTCTAGAATTCGATTATCATCTCGTCGCTTAGCTTTGTAATGGGAGCGTTTTGGAAGAAAGATTTATTCTCCCATTTACATTTCCATCGTTATGAGCATTATCTATATCCATGATATAATACCACCATATTCCACGGACGTAATGGAATGGCAGAGAGGAAAACGATTTATTCTCTTTTATACTACTAAAACGTATACAAAACTATATATCCATATATGCTGATGTGCCACACAGAGAAAAATATATCATATATACCTACAAGGCAAAGAGGAGTGTAAAGAGAAACAAAAATGAAAGGGTTTACATGTTATATGGCGATACTTCTATGTCTGGAGGGGCCGTGTTTAGGGTAACATATTTAAACAGGCCGGATTCATGTATGTTCCAGGCGAGGAGATATTCCGCGAACGGGAAACAGCGAGTCTTGGGTTTTTTCAAACTGCGTATTGCGTTTCTTTCTATATTATGTAAAAATGTATTCTAAGAGGGAAAGATCACCATGGACTTAGCCTCATAGGCGTCCCGGGTTAAAGACAGCAAACTACCGGTTTTGCTACTGTAAACCGACTGAAATTGACTGCAGCTTTCGTCAGTGTATGAAGTGAATTGTTACAGTTGATGAAAACGTTGTTATTTTGATGTCAATAGAAAATGAAAAAGACAGAGATATTTTTTAATCATTAGCCCCGTGCAACGTGTTACTGAGCGTTAAAGAATTAAAAAAAACTATTAAGAAGAAAAACCAATAAAAGAATAGGAATTAAGAAGACATAAGATAACAACTGGAATTGCCTTTAAATTTTTGAACATCACAATTAACTGGGAAGCAAAAAAAAAAAAACTGGAAGAGGTATCCACAAGAAGAAAACTATAGCATATAATTTACAGCTGCAGAAGGAAATATAAAGTGGAGACAGACCGCCCCTTTAAGGTAAGGTTTCAAGAACACCAGAAAGCTGTAACACGAGGGGAAGTAACTGTCCACATATGGAGAGAAAAGGGAGATCATCACCCTCTGTGGTATCAAGTTGAGATCAGAGACAAAGACCACCATAGGAAAATTCGAAAACTTAATCAGCACATATGCTAGGCCACAAAAATCTCCTGAGCCGACCAAGCATCGAAATGAATACAATATGGGAACCAGTAATAAGGAGTGCCAGAGAAAAAGCGATAATAACAGCAAAAACTGCAATATGAGAACTGGTAAAAAAAAAATTATGCTGAAGACATTAGGTTTATAATATCCAGAAATTCATACACACATGTCCTCAAGGACACATGGCCCAGTGGACAAAGTCGTTAGTTAGATCCAGTGACATGACCCAAAGAGTGTGACTTCAGTACCCGGTTAAGGCAGAACTTTCAGAAGGAAATTAAGCAGGAGATAACTGATAACTGACATCCATTAAATATGGCACATGGAACTAAAACAGTTTACCCCAGTGAGCGCAATAAAGGGTTCAGTTCGACATTCCAACCACCCGAAGAAGGCCGGAGCGTACAACGGCCGAAACGTTATAATAAATATGAGGACAATAGTCCGAATAATGTAAATAATGTATATAATTTACAGTTACATCTAGCTAGTTCAACCGGAAAATGAGACCTTGCCGCCAATCGAGTTCTGCGCCTAAATTTCTAAAGTCTACAAACCATAGAGGAAGGTTCACTAGAATATTTACAATGAAAGTATTTATAGAAAAGGCTAAAGGAAGCTACGTTATAGCGGTAGGAAAGGAACTGAAACCGAGATGCCAGGTCAAGAACAATAACATTGCAGATTTTTTTTATCAAGAATCTCTAAACATATGGCAGGGGGAGAAAGACTAGATGTCGGAGCAATATTCAAAGCAAGGACGAATGGTAGACTTATGAATATGTGAAGTAGATTTTGGCTAGAAAAACTGTCTAGCATGACCGGGTAGACCAACTTTTCTAGCAGCAGGCCAAGACATTTCTGACAATTTGGTTATCAGAAAATGTGAAACCTGGGCTACTAAAGAACTTCCAAAAGATACCTTGCTTTGCGTCTTGTAGAATAGGAAATATGTCGTACATTACATATCTAATGGAAAATATAAGTAACCTTACAATAGAGGTTTATTGGCAGTAACCTGATCCGGTAAAGGAAGAGTTATGTTAAAAGTGCCCTTCTTTGGTAAAGAGAAATACTAGTTAAACCGCTGCATGCCAATGTATTATTATTATTATTATTATTATTATCATTATTATATAATTTCATTATATATTATTATGTATTATTACGTATTATTATTATGCATTATGTATTATTATTATTATTATTATTAATATCATTATTATTATGAATTATGTATTATTGTGTATTATTATGTATTATTATTACGTATTATGATTATGAATTATGTATTATTATTATCATTATTATTATGCATTATGTATTATTGTGTATTATGATTATGTATTATTATTATTGCATATTTTTATTGTGCATTATGTATTATTATCATTATTATCATTATTATTATGCATTATGTATTATTGTGTATTATCATTATTATGTATTATTATGTATTACTATTATTATTATTATCGTTATTATTATTATTATGTATTTTTATTATTAGGTATTATTATTGTGTATTATTATTGTGTTATTATACATTATGTACAATTATTATTATGCGTTATTATGTATTACTATTTTCATTTTTATTATTTATTATTACTATGAATTATTATGTATTATTTTTATTATTATGTAGTATTATGTTTACTATTATTATTATGCATTTTTATTATTATGCCTTTTTATTATGTATTATTATTATGTGTTATTATTATGTATTATTATGTGTTACTATTATGATTTTTATTTTTTATTATTATTACTATATTATTATTATTATTATTATTATTATTATTATTATTATTATTATTATTTTATTTCTTTTGATTTCTGGTGTGTAATCATTTCTTTCTGGGTCTTAACCTAAGGTTAGAAATGGCATCATGACATTTTCTACTAAGCAATTTTGAAAAAAAAATTACATCTTTTACATCGATAAAGCCCTTCGTAAGGTGTCGGCTGAACATGTTAGATTTTTTTTTTTTTTTTGTATTTCTTTAAGGCATGGGCTACCAGGAATTCTTTCAATGAGTCTACTGCAAACTAACTTCATTTAACTTACATTTGTTTTATATACGTTTTAATTTTTTATAATAACTTCATCCCAAACAAGGCAAATAAGCCACTAAGATAGAAGATGTTATATACTTTGAGAGAATATAAGAAAAAAATGTTAATGAGAACAGAAAAAATAAAAGAACAAGAATTAAAAAGACAGAACTTAACTGTAGAATATTGGTTAGCTTTCCAGCGGTCTGACACACAAGTAAGCTAATGTAGACTTGAGGCATTTCATGGAGAAATATATGAGCGAATGAATACCACTCAAATGTATTCGGCAGGACCATTCTAGCAAGTTGGACCAACCTAACGAGTGTATTAGGCACTCTCCTATGAAATGAGGTAAAATCAGCTGGCTTGCTTTACAAGAAAACAAGAAGGCAGACATGTTGGCAGGTAAGTCACTTGACTTCTACATTAACGATGGAAATTGCATTTAGATTTTTGAAGACGAAAGTTGACCGGAAAGTAAGAAGCTGGGAGAGAGTTCCACAGGCGAGAAGTACGACAGAAGAAACTGTTAGCATAGAACTTACGGTTACATCAAGGGATTTCAACTGTAAAATGTCTTCTGGTAAAACGTAATTAGTTTCCAAAGAGCTTACCGTATGTTTTTTCCTACTTACGTATGGACAAACTGAATATGAAGGCCTTGTGAAAGATATCTCAAGAAGCGTTCTTTATTTGATCTGGTGAAATTATTAACTATGCCTGCATGTAATCAAGTAAGCTTCAAGAATTTTTATGGTGCGTACTATGGCGTATTTAATGTGACATATGGCACGTTGAAGTCCACAATGTTACCACCAGACGGAGAAATAGACAGCGTATCGAAAGGACAAAATATCAACTGTTAAGAGAGAGTGTATGTTGTCACCCAGAAAAAAAAATCCAGCTGTGAACCATGAATTTGAAATTTAAATATCTGGGAAATGTTTTAAGAAGGGATGAGAAATGGGTCAGAGAAATTTAAAAGTGTATTGGGATAGCTAAAGATGCCTTCCAGAAACTAAGGAAACTAATTAACTATTAATAAACGGGAAAGTTTCGTTAGAGCCAAGCAAAAAACAAAAAAAACAGCTACGTTATATCAGACTGCCTATACAGCAATGAATTCTGGACAATATCATCACAGATGAAGAGAAGACTGCAGACAACAAAAATGAGGTTCTACAGAAGGATGATGAGGATACCGTGGACGGGTCGCCTAAGCAATGACGAAGTCAAAAGGGAAAAAAAGGACGCTTATATTCTGAATGAGAAAGAACTAACTTACATGTCTTAGACATATAAAGAGGAAAGTGGGCTTGGAGAAGGTGACACTCGCGGGATATATAGAAAGCAAAAAAGAGAAGGGGACAGAAAGCAACCTACTTGAAGAATTATGGGGGTTATAGGGCGCAAGGAATTCTTGCAGTTTGTTAAAAAACAAATATTACTAAAACAAGGGGGTGGAAGTTGTGGAGAACGATGAGCAACATCTACAAATTGAAAGGACACAGCAGGAAGGAAGGAAGGAAAGAAGGAAGGAAGGAAGAAACATCAAAGATAGAATGAAAGAAACAAGTTGAAAGTTGAAAGAAAGAAAATAGTAGACGAAAGAAAAACCAAAGGGTGACGGAAGAAGAAGAAGAAAAAAAAGAAGAAGAAAAAGAAGAAGTAGAAAAAGAAGAAGAAAAAGAAGAAGTAGAAAAAGAAGAAAAAATTAAGAAGTAGAAAAAGAAGAAGAAGAAAAAAAGAAGAAGAAGAAGAAAGAAGAAGAAGAAGAAGAAAGAAGAAGAAGAAGAAGAAAAAAAAAGAAGAAGAAGAAAAAGAAGTAGAAAAAGAAGAAAAAAAAGAAGAAGTAGAAAAAGAAGAAAAAATTAAGAAGTAGAAAAAGAAGAAGAAGAAAAAAAGAAGAAGAAGAAGAAGAAGAAGAAGAAGAAAAAGAAGAAAAAAGAAGAAGAAGAAAAAAAAGAAGAAGAAGAAAAAGAAGAAGTAGAAAAAGAAGAAGAAAAAATTAAGAAGTGGAAAAAGAAGAAGAAGAAAAAAAGAAGAAGAAGAAGAAAGAAGAAGAAGAAAGAAGAAGAAGAAGAAGAAGAAGAAGAAGAAAGAAGAAGAAGAAAAAGAAGAAAAAAGAAGAAGAAAAAGACGAACAAGACGAACAAGAAGAAGAAGAAGAATGAAGAAGAAGAAGAAGAAGAAGAAGGAGAAAGAAGAAGAAGAAGAAGAAGAAGAAGAAGAAGAAGAAGAAGAAGAAGAAAAATAAGAAGAAAGAAGAAGAACAAAAAAAAGAAGAAGAAGAAGAAGAAGAAGAAGAAGAAGAAGAAGAAGAAGAAGAAGAAAGAAGAAGAAGAAGAAGAAGAAGAAGAAGAAGAAGAAGAAAGATGACGGAGAGAAAAACAAATGGAACAATGGAAGAAATCAAAGAAACTTGGAAGGAGAGAAAGTATGAAAAAAACAAAAATTTCAAATAAAGAAACGAGGAAATGAAAGAAAAAAAAAGGAAAATTAAGGAAAACATAAAAAGAAAGTAAAAGCGAAAGAAAGAAAAAAATAACAAAAAAAAACAAATATATCCAAAGAAATAATGAAAGAAACAAGTAGAAAGAAAGAAAAAGGAATATAGTGAAAGAGAGAAAAAATGTAAATAAAAGTAGAAAGAAAGAAAAAAGAAAAATAGGAGAAAGAAAATAGGGAAAGAGAGACGAAAATTCAAAGAAACTTTGAAACAATGAATAAAGAAAAAATTAAAAAAAATTAAAAGAAAGAAAGAAAGAAATAAAGAAGAAAAATCTGAGAACTGTAGAAATATACAAAGATATAAATCAAAGAAAGAAAGAAAGAAGGGAAATGAAGAAGAATAATCAAAGAAACGTAGGAACAAAAAATAAAGAAAGTCAAAAATTCAAAAAAAAAAAGAAGAAAAATCAGAGAAGCGTGGAAAGAAAGAAGATAAATCAGTGAAAAGTTGAAAGAAAGAAAGAAAGAAAGAAAGAAATGTAGAAAGAAAGAAAGAAAGAAAGAAAGAAAGAAATGTTGAAAGAAAGAAAGAAAATAAGGAAAGAGAGAGCAAAATCAATGAAACGTTGCCACAAAAAATAGGCAAAAATCCAAAGAAAGAAAGATAGAATAAAGATAGAAGAAAAATCAGAGAGACGTAGAAAGAAAGAAATGTTGAAAGAAAGAAATGTTGAAAGAAAGAAAGAAAGAAAGAAATGTTGAAAGAAAGAAAGAAAGAAAGAAAGAAATGTTGAAAGAAAGAAAGAAAATAAGGAAAGAGAGAGCAAAATCAATGAAACGTTGCCACAAAGAATAGGCAAAAATCCAAAGAAAGAAAGATAGAATAAAGATAGAAGAAAAATCAGAGAGACGTAGAAAGAAAGAAAGAAAGAAAGAAAGAAAGAAAGAAATGTTGAAAGAAAGAAAGAAAGAAAGAAATGTTGAAAGAAAGAAAGAAAGAAATGTTGAAAGAAAGAAAGAAAGAAAATAAGGAAAGAGAGAGCAAAATCAATGAAACGTTGCCACAAAAAATAGGCAAAAATCCAAAGAAAGAAAGATAGAATAAAGATAGAAGAAAAATCAGAGAGACGTAGAAAGAAAGAAAGAAAGAAAGAAGCTAAATCAGAGACATGTAGAAATAAATAAATAAAGAAAGAAACAAAGGAAGGAAGGAAGGAAGAAAATAGAGAAAGAGAGATGGAAAATCAAAGAAGCTTTGAATCAAAGAATAATGAAAGCCAAAAATCCAAAGTAAGAAAAAAAAAGAAAGAAAGAAAGAAAAAATCAAGGACACTTAGAAAGAAAAAAGATAAATCAAAGAAAGAAAGAAAGAAAGAAAGAAAGAAAGAAAGAAAGAAAGAAGATAAATCAGAGAAATGTTGAAAGAAAGAAAGAAAGAAAGAGAATAAAGGTCTTGGTAGAAAGGAGCAGCAAGCAAAGAAGCAAGCAAACAAGAAAGAAAGAAAGAAAGAAAGAAAGAAAGAAAGAAAGATAAATCCGAGAATTGTTGAAAGAAATAAAGAAAGAAAGAAAGAATAGGGAAAGGGAGAAGAAAAATAAAAAAAGACGTTGAAACAAAGAATAAAATAAGCCAAAAATTCAAAGAAAGAAAAACAGGAAGAAGAAAGAAAAATCAGAGAAACGTAGAAAGAAAGAAAGAAAGAAATGTTGAAAGAAAGAAAGAAAGAAAGAAAGAAAGAAAGAAAGAAAGAATAAAAGTGAAAGTTTAAAGAACCATAAGTTAGAATAACGTAACGGAAAGAAAAAACATAAAAAGAAAGAAAGAAAGAAAGAAAGAAAGAAAGAAACGAAAAGAAACGAAACGAAAAAAGAGACGGAGGTAAAGCGAGAGGAATAAAGGAAATAGAAAGAAATGAGACGATGAAAAAGCGAAGAAAGAAAGAAAGAAAGAAAGAAAGAAAGAAAGAAAGAAAGAATAGGGAAAGGGAGAAGAAAAATAAAAAAAAAAAAACGTTGAAACAAAGAATAAAAAATTCCAAAAATTCAAAGAAGGAAAAACAGAAAGAAGAATGAAAAATCAGAGAAACGTAGAAAGAAAGAAAGAAAGAAAGAAAGAAAGAAGATATATCAAAGCAAAAAGAAAGAAAAAAAAGAAAGACTGTAGGAAAGAAGCATG
>OZ010611.1:37044736-37157236 GCA_963932145.1 Acanthosepion lycidas
AATGTAAAGGTACGTCACATTATTTCCACATTTTATTTCTTCCTACGTTCCAAATACATTCTGTTTCCACAAAAACGTACTTACTCTCTAAATGACAACACATGCAGTATTTTTTTTTTAACTTTTAAACAAGATTAATGGATAAACTGAACAAATATTAATCTATATTGAAGTACAAGGGATATTAACGGTTTGAATTAAATATTAAATGAAATTAAATACATTTATAGTAAATAAATAAAAATAAATATTAAATGAAATTAATGAAATTAAATACATATATTCAAACTTACGACAAATACAAAAGGTGTGTATATTTTTAATGAGGAAATTCTACTTCGATAGCTTTTCCTCGAGAACTGAGACATTATTCAACAGACTCCCGTGTGTGTGCTTTCTTAAACACTTCTAGACATAAGTCAATCGATATATATATATATATATATATATATATATATATATATATATATATGTATATATATATATGTGCATACAGTGTAACCCGGATATAAGAGAGTTGTCTGGACCGGAGAAGTTTCTTATATCCGGATTTCTCTTATATCCGGGTTTGGTCTATTTTGTTTAGGTAAGTATGGCTCTAATTTGGGACCAGATAAAATCTCTCTTATATCCGGGTCTCTTATATCCGGGTTACACTGTGTAATCCGGGTTACACTGTGTATATATATATATATATATATATATATATATATATATATATATATATATATTATGAAATGGACAAAATCCGACAATTATTTTAAGAAATTTTTATGTTTATACATTCATTTATAGATACAAATATTTAAGTAAATGTTCTATTATTAAACAACATTTACCGGATCTGAGTGCCCGAGAAAGTTTCATAGAAAATATTCGTCCTCCGACAGGATTCGAACCTGTATCCTATACGGAACCATCAGATAGCCTGACGTGCCTTAACCGACTGGGCCACAGAGGATCGTTCGGTTAGCAAGGTCTATTTTACTGTCTTTAAACTACAATCTTCCATGATTCTCTCACTTACATTCATATCTGCTGATGGCGTATCCAAATGTAAACAAATGACGTCGCACATTACGAAATGAACAAAGTCCGACAATTATATTAAGACATTTTTATGTTTATAAGAAGAATGTATAAATATAAAAATGTCTTAAAATAATTGTCGGACTTTGTTCATTTCATAATGTGTGACGTCATTTCTCGGATATTCAGGTGTATATATATATATATATATATATATATATATATATATATATATATATATAGTAAATCGATCCAAGCAAGGCGGGAGTGACACTAGCACGCAAGGGGTTACGGAGAGTGAGGGCAAGAGTAAAGAAGAGTGTTTAGAAAAAAGATAGAGAGAACTACAGGTCCTCTTTCTTCTAACAATCTACACTTCATAACCTCTTGTCTTCACTCATATCACAGAAAATCATTCTTTACCATTTAGACTGTAACTCCTACTTGAGGGACTCTCGAGCATTGCAGTGCGCGATATTTTGCAAAAAACAGTAATAAATAAATATAATTTCCGCATATCGTTATATCCAATTACTCTTTGAGAAAAAAAAATTCCAGCGCCACAAGCTGACTCCACGCTACGTTGAGTTGTATTATACCAGATCTTGCAACGCACCATCACTGGTCGGCCAAAAGCCGTCAGCGACGGAACACTGTTATTCCTAACTCTGGCGAGCGGATGATTCGTGCACTGATGATGACCTTTCCTTTTGTGAAGCCTCGGCTTAATCTTGTCAAAGTCGAGTATTAAATTCTGAAACCTCCTGAGTCCGCTTCACCAGATCTGTTATGGCCGAAATGACCAAAGAAAGTGATATACATCAGCGGGTTTGATGATGACCGACCACAGTCGATGGAGAGATTAGATGTTTGACTCTAAAGGCTTCGTATTAGCTTGATACTGTCTCGCCATTAACATAGGATTTTGCGCGGACCGGCTACAAAGTTCGAGTATCCAAACAGCAAACACGAAAATACAGTCTAAAGATATTGGCAAGATAGATACATAGATAGATAGAAAGATAGATAGATAGATAGATAGATAGATAGATAGATAGAGAGACAGACAGACAGACAGACAGACAGACAGATAACTGACTGGGATACATAGATAGATAGAGAGAGATAACTGACTGAGATAGATAGATAGATAGATAGATAGATAGATAGATAGATAGATAGATAGATGGAGAGAGAGAGATAACTGACTGGGATAGATAGATAGATAGATAGATAGATAGATAGATAGATAGATAGATAGATAGATAGAAATGGACAGTGAGATAGATAGTTAGGAATGAACAGAGATAGATAGATAGATAGATAGATAGATAGATAGATAGATAGATAGATAACCGACTGAGATAGATAGATAGATAGATAGATAGATAGATAGATAGATAGATAGAAATGGACAGAGTGAAATAGATAGTTAGAAATGAACAGTGATTGATATATATATATATATATATATGTATATATATATATATAGATAGATAGATAGATAGATAGATAGATAGATAGATAACCGACTGTGATAGATAGATAGATAGATAGATAGATAGATAGATAGATAGATTATGTAGACTAAGATATAGAATTCGATAGATAGAAAGATATACAAATAAATGAAGATTGATAGAGAGACATATTGTAATGCACTTCGTAGCGGTTATTATGTAAGTAATGCTTCGGCAAGTTGCCGTCACGCCTGTATTAGTCTGAAGATTGATTCCAAACGAATTCTTCCTTCTTACCTCTGACCTGAAGCTCTTTATTTATAGTTATGGATTGGTTTATATAGTCACCGGGGATGTACTATTTACTCCACAACTCAAATAAATAGATAGATAGATAGATAGATAGATAGATAGATAGATAGATAGATAGAAATACAAATAAACGGGCAGATACCATTATTCTTTTTTTTTTTCAAGAAAATTTCGCCTCGGGTACTCATATACAAATCGTCCCTTTTGAGGAAATGCGCACACATTTTGAGCATTCTAGGATAGAGGATTTAATTACTGAAATTTCAATAATCTCCACTGTTTTCCCAGCAAGCTCGTCTATATGAAACACATGTCTCTTAGAGAAACAGAAACAATCGGATATATATATATATATATATATATATATATATATATATATATATATATATATATATATATTAATAAATATATAGATAGATAAATAGATATGCATAGATAGATAGATAGATAGATAGATAGATCTGAACAGATATGTAAAGATAGAAAGATACATCTCAGCAGAAATAAAGATTGATAGATCCATGAAAACTAATAATATATGTATGTGTGCGTGTGTGTGTGTGTGTGTGTGTGTGTGTGAAGAAATATAGTCTTAAGATGTGCCACATTTATGGGATAGAGTTCTCAATTTCAGAGATAGAGCGTATGTAAATATAAATAAAAAGGTGAACAATGACGTGAACACTGAGGCGACAGGCTGTTCATGTCAGATGCAATCGTCAGGTCGCCTGACGATAGCGTTTAGCATGAAACAGTTTGTCGCCTCTGAGTGTTGACTTCAGTGTGCACTTATATATATATATATATATATATATATATATATATATATATATATGTATACAAATATATATGAACAGAAATAGAGAGATCGATAGATACATATATACAAAGATAGATATGAACTGACTCAGATAGATAGATAGATAGATAGATAGATAGATAGATAGATAGGAACAGAAACAGAGATAAAAAATACATATAAACAAATTAAGATATATATATTATTAGATAGTTAGATACATACATACATACATACATACATACATAGATAGATAGATAGATAGATAGATAGATAGATAGATAGATAGATAGATAGATAGATAGAAAGATAGAAAGAAAAAAAGAAATACAAATAAACGGGCAGATACCATTATTCTTTTTTTTTTCAAGAAAATTTCGCCTCGGATACTCATATTCAAATCATCCCTTTTGACGAAATGCCCACACATTTTAAGCATTCTAGGATAGAGGATTTAATTACTGAAATTCCAATAATCCCCACTTTTTTCCCAGCAAGCTCGTCTATATGAAATACATGTCTCTTAGAGAAACAGAAACAATCGGATATATATATATATATATATATATATATAGATAGATAGATAGATAGATAGATAGATAGATAGATAGATAGATAGATACATCTCAGCAGAAATAAAGATTGATAGATTCATGTAAACAAAGAATATATATATATGTGTGTGTGTGTGTGTGTGTGTGTGTGTGTGTGTGTCTGTGTGTGTGTGTGTGAAGAAATATAGATTTAAGGTGTGCTACATTTATGGGATAGAGTGCTCAATTTCAGAGATAGAGCGTATGTAAATATAAAAGTGAGCATTGATGTGAACACTCAGAGGCGACAGGCTGTTCATGTCAGATGCAAACGTCAGGTTGCCTGACGATAGCGTTTAGCATGAAACAGTCTGTCGCCTCTGAGTGTTGACTTCAGTGTGCACTTATATATATATATATATATAAATATATATATACAAATATATATGAACAGAAATAGAGAGATTGATCGATACATATATACAAAGATAGATATGAACTGACTCAGATAGATAGATAGATAGATAGATAGGAACAGAAATAGAGATTAATAAATACATATAAACAAATTAAGAGAGATATATTATTAGATAGTTAGATACATATATACAGAGATAGATAGATAGATAGATAGATAGATAGATAGATAGATAGATAGATAGATAGATAGAGAAATCTGCCTGAACCGGTATTTATGTATAGATAGATAGATAGATAGATAGATAGATAGATAGATCTGAACCGGTATGTACAGATAGATAGATAGATAGATAGATCTGAATCGGTATGCAGATAGATAGATAGATAGATAGATAGATAGATAGATAGATAGATATGAACAGATGGAGATAGATATCTCTCTATTTGTCTCTTTACTTACACATATAGATAAGTGAAATAATAGATACATTTTTTTTTTCAAGTGAACTCACCTATATATACAAAAAGTTGATGGACTTCTCCTAAAATGTTCGCTCATTTGTCCGATATGTGGATGTAGGTCGGACTACTTTTTTTAGCACACTCACGTATATATATATATATATATATATATATATATACACACACACACAAACATACATACATACACACACGCACACATATATATATATATATATATATATATATATATATATATATATATATATATATATATGGGTGAGAGTGTTATATACGCGGATGTGTGTATTGAGGTTCCGGTATATACACAGATATATTATTTCTCGTGACCCTCTTTTGTTTGCAACCCTTCATTACCTGTGAGTTTACCTTCGGCCCCACTCCGCTATCGTCTTCAATACACTTATATTAGAGGTATGGATTCCTTCTCCTTCTAATCCAACACATTTGACAGTAAGTGTCAGATTCACATGATGAAGCAGATGCCATAACTCCTCACCATAGACTTCCGCTTCTTTTCTGCTGCCAGCCTAAACACCACCACCGCCGCCGCTGCCTATACGCCCCGCTCGCCACCCCTACCATCAGCACAACCACCACCATCGGCAACGATAAAATATATCTCTCCCTGCTACATGGACTCTCCCGCAAATCACGTCTTCTTTTCTCGTGCAGTGCCTCTTCAAAAACGTAGGCGATCATGGCTCGCCACGACTTCCTCTATTTTGTAGCTCTTAGCGATTTTTGAGTTCAACTCTCTCCACCGTTTTATTATTAGGGTGGTACAAAAATAATGTCGTTTTCTCACATAGTAACATGTGTGAGAAAACGACATTATTTTTGCACCACCCAATATAATCACTTACCTCGCTAATACCCTCAAGGAAGATATGAATCCATCCTTTAACTCCCCATGTTATGGGATAAATAGTTGTTTATAAGCAGTAAATTCGACCTTGCCAACCGACCCTTTCTGGTCGAGCGGTAAGGCACGTCAGGCGGTATGACGGTTCCGTATACGATACAGGTTCGAATCCTGTCGGAGGACGAATATTTTCTATGAGGATTTTGTCGGATATTCAGGCCGGTAAATGTTATTTAATACTGTTTATTATAAACAGAACATTTACTTAAATATTTGTATCTATAAAAAGAACGTTAAACATAAAAAATGTCTTTAAATAAATAATTGTACTTGCATCTGAAAATATTATGTTTATTTCAAAAAAAATTGATATTTGAATATCTACTGCACACAAAAAAATTACTTACACAATCCAAAAAGATATTTCAGCTTTAAATAAACCGCACTGGTTGATAAAAAACACAAATCAATCTAACAATCCCTGACATAACATCCATTTGCAAAAGCTCGTTACGTACGTTACTGTTTTAACTTTCACTGTTGCTTTCTTTATAACCTATGCGTGTCAAATTCTCCAAGCTTTCTTTCCGCCTGAATTGTTTTCAATGTTTGAACCGTCTTTTCTCTGATTCTAAATATTAGGTTGGTGCAAAAATAATGTCGTTTTCTCACATAGTAACATATGTGAGAAAACGACATTATTTTTGCACCAACCTAATGTAAGTATCATTTTCGGTTCCAAATTTCGTACACGAAATGTTGCTAAGATATTTTCGGTAGGTTTGATAACAACCTCCTGACCGGTGTACTTCCCGGCTATCCTTGAGTATATAACTTTATGAAACTTTGAAATCATATTACACTTTTGTGTAAAGAAGTTAAACATATGTCCGGTTTACCATAGCCAACAATGAAGCAATACCTACGATTTACGGTAGAAACAAAAAAAAAAAAAAAAAAAAAAAAAACAGAGACTGGCCCGAATTAAACGAAAATATGTTCGATTAAGTCTAGAATAAAAAAAAAAAAGCGGGTATAGATCTCTAGATTGGTTTAGACAACAGTGAAAATGGTAGACATAGGTCCGGTTTAAACTCGACTTTACAAGGATTCAACGTAAGATAGTTAATTTGGTTTGGCGATGATCTTAACTTTTTTTTCCAAGGGAAGGGCTGACTGAAAAAGTAGACAAACCCCAGCTGAAAAATATGCGACGAATAATTGAAACGTTTCAATGTCCAGGCTATCATTCTTTTCGCTCCATAGATTAGGTTGGTTCGGTTAATTTAATGACAGGTCAACACTTTTGTTGTTATTTAATCCGGAATACAAGATATACGAGGTCTGATCAAAAAGATAACTAAAAATACATATCAGTTTAGTATTTAATCTCCTTCGAAGTATTCCGCTTCTGAAGCTCCGCAGATTATCGAGCATTGTTTCTGTTGATAAAAGCATTCCTGGAAACTTTTTTTTTTTTTTTGCTGGGGGGTGGGATAGTGACCAGCTGCCTCATCGCAATTCTCATAAATTTCTTCAGTGTTTAGAAATCTTGATCCTTTCAAGCGTGATTTAATTTTTGAAGAGGAAACAGTCACAAGAGAAAGAGCTGGGAAATATGGTGGTTTTCAAACCTATTTTATTTACTAAAATAAACTATCAGGACTTTATATGGCAATTTCTGATGACAAACCCAATAAAAAAAAATACATGCTATTTTATGACAGCAGAAATATCCAGGATAGTAATAGCTAATAACTCGTATACGAACAGTACACGTTTTCTAGGGAGTCTACGGAATCCCTGTTGTAGACGCCTACTTAGGCATATTTGTGATTCTCCAACATTGGCAGAGCCAATATATATATATATATATATATATATATATATATATATATATATATATATATATATATATGCCTGTTCAGATCTATCTATGCCTGTTTAGATCTATCTATCTATCTATCTATCTATCTATCTATCTATCTATCTATCTATCCCTGTTTAGATCTATCTATCTATCTATATATCTATCAATTTAACTATATATCTATCTCTGTTTAGATCTATCTATCTATCTATCTATCTATCTATCTATCTATCTATCTATCTATCTATATATATATATATATATATATATATATATATATTGAACAATAAAAAAAATTAAAAAATTAAAATCTTCAGACACACTGGGTTGTAGATTAATATTCTTTCGTTTTTTATATATATATATATATATATATATATATATATATATATATATATATATATATATATATATATATATATATATATATGTAATGAAAAACAAACCACTTTAATGTACCATTACGATAATTTATTTCACCTAAATCCTTTTTTAAGGATTCAGGATCATCAGGTAAATCTTCCAACAACGAATTGAGAAAAAAAATTGGATTAGAAATTGGTGGGTAGTGTAATTTTTGTAATTTAATAGAGGGGGTTGAGAGTGGTAGTTAAACAGACAATATAAAGTATAGGGAGGGGTTAATTTTATATCTCTCTTAAGTATGTTTTATATTGGAGTAGGAGGAGTGACAGAAACTTGACTTCTTTAGATGGTTAATAAAACGGAAATGAATTGTAGAAAATGTATACAAGTGAGAGATAGGGGGGAGGGGGAAAGAGAGATGGAGTTGTTATAATTTTGTTTTAACAAAATTATGTAAAAGATAGTTTACAATGTTTGATAGAAAATTCGATGTCTGAAAAAAATTTTGTTATTAACTTAAATGTTTAATTTTTTAAGTAAATAGTTTCAGGACTAAATATAACTATTATTGTAATAAACATATTTATCTAGGACATAAAGAAATATTTAAAATCTTAATAGTTTATTCACCCGACTAATTGTATTTCCACAATAAAAAAAAAAAAAAAAAAAAATAACAATTACATATTAGCTCTGTCCTAACATTGAGCTCTCAGGATTTCATCCTCTTTGGATTTACCAATTCGGTTTACCAAGTTCCTTATAACTTAACTATATATATATATATATATATATATATATATATATATATATTATATATATATATATATATATATATATATATATATCCCTGTTTAGATCTATCTATCTATCTATCTATCTATCTATCTATCTATCTATCTATCTATCTATCCTGTTTAAATCTATCTATCTATCTATCTATCTATCTATCTATCTACCAACTGAATTCTGTTGAAAGTTCAATGAAGGCATAACCATCACGCCAAACACCTTCTTAATTACCATTAGACTCATCCAACCCTTTCCGAATCCTCTGCACTGTCCTCAGATTGACACTGAAACACTCTGAAATGTTCGTACTGGAGCTTCCGGTGCGAATGCCAAGCAATGCATTATGCCGTTTCCAATTTTCTGGCGGAGTGAATTGTGTCATGATGCTCTTTTTCTTACAGATGGTACAAAACTGACCCTACTGTACCGTTCAGTCGACAAAATCAAAAACAAACAACGCGCATCTGCGAAATTAAAAATATAACATTGCGACAAATTACTAATCGACCCTGTATGTATCTATCGATCTCTATACTTCTGTTCATTATCTATCTATCTATCTATCTATCTATCTATCTATCTATCTATCTATCTATCTATCTATCTATTGAACTCTGTTCGTATCTATCTAGCTAGCTATCACAGTTTTGTCCCTTAAACAGAATAGAACGAAGGACCGTTTTTGATTCTTACAAATGAAAAACAAATACAATAAAGACTAATACTTAATTTACAATAATAACAATTAATAAATTAATTAATTACAATTAATAAACTCTTTGTATATACGCAATTAGTTATTAATTGTTAATTAATATATACAGATATTTACTGTAATACTTTAAATTAATCGAACTATTGTATCTATCTTGTTTGTTCTATTTCACAGTATTTGGGCCGATGAGCGCTCTGGCCTTCTTTAAATATCTTGCATATTTTAAACTCCTGGAAATTTCTAAATGAATATTTCTTTCTAGTTCCCTTTGCTTTATTCTCCTCTTTTTTTCTTTTCATATTTCCTTTTTTCCCATTCTCCTTTCAATTCTATTTAAGTTAGCCATAATGTTCATTCTTTTTTTCTTCCGCATGACCCCTACTAATATCAATTTCTACGGTGTCTTTATTTTCTTCTTTCCTTCATGTTTTCACTTCTTTTTCACTTTGTTCTCTTAGTTACGTCTCTTCTGGCTGCTTCGAAATCATGCCTAATCTTTGTTTCCATCCTACGTCAGTTCTTTTTTGGGATCCATCTTCTTAATAAGCCACTGCCAAATGTTTCAAATCTCAAAAGTTTACCCGCACCCTTCTATCGAAGTGGGGCGCTTCTTCCGCCATATGAAGAATTTCATGGTTGTATTGAGAAGACCAGATAATTCTGCAATGAACGCCAGGGAATTACTGCCATCTTAAACTCCAATCAGTGCCCATTTGACACATGATAAACAGTCTCCATCTTTTGTTTCTAACTAAAGGAAACATATGGCATGATACCACCTGTTTATCAGGGCCCGCCTGACACGCGTTCCCAACATGTGACACGTTAGTTACGACTATCTTTTGTTGGTTGGTTGATTTTGTTTAGAGACATATCAACACCTCTGTGGGCTATTTAATGCTAAAATCTAAATATTTTGTACGTAATGTTTTGCTTTCTACTACAGATAATCTATACAATTAGTCGGGTGAATAAACTATTAAGATTTTAAATATTTCTTTATGTCCTAGATAAATATGTTTATTACAATAATAGTTATATTTAGTCCTGAAACTATTTACTTAAAAAATTAAACATTTAAGTTAATAACAATAACATAATGTTTCAGAGCCAAGGTATGTATATATATATATATATATATATATATATATATATATATATATATATATATATATATATATATATAGTGTTTATATATTGTAGATCCTAAAATTTATTCTATTTACATCATTCGGACTATTGTCCTCATCGTTGTTTCAGCCGTTGTGCTCTCCGGCCTTCTTCAGGTGGTTGAAATGTCGAACTGGACCCTTTATTTTGCTCTCTGTAAACTAACAAATCTTTAACATTTGAGGATACTATGAACCAGATTTCAATCTGTAACGAAAGTTTCGGTAATCCGTATGCATAATCTCAACGAGGATGAAATCCGGAGAGCTCAATGTTAAATCAGAGCGAATAATTTAATTTAAAGTAAAAACAGACCACTAGTTATAATTTATTTCACCAGATTCTCTTTGTTATAATTTATTTCACCAGAGATTTTATTTTTCCATGGATAGATATGAGCAGAAATAGAAAGATCGATAAATACATATAAAGATAGATCAATAGATATGCACAGAAATAGAGATTAATAGATACATATAAACGAAAAGTTAGATAGATAGATAGATAGATAGATAGATAGATAGATAGATAGATACATAGATAGATAGATAGATCTGAACCGGTATGCATAGATAGATAGATAGATAGATAGATAGATAGATATGAACAGATGGAGATAGACATCTCTGTATTTGTCTCTTTACTTACACATATAAATGAGTGAAAAAAGTTGAAAGTTGAAAGAATGAATTTAAAATTTACACTTTTGAAGGGCAGTATTAAGCTTATATAAGGTGAACATAGAGGGTGGAGAGGAATAGTGTCAGAGACATGGTCGAGTATAGAGAGGGAAGGGAGAGTTTTAAAATTTATTTTTATTTTTATTACAATACTTAATATTGAGGAGGAGGAGGAGGGGGGTTAAGTATCAGACATTGACCTATTTAATCGGTCAATTCACCGGAAATGATATGGGAAAAAGGAAGAAAAGAAAAGAAGAAAACAGCTAGATAGATAGATAGATAGATAGATAGATAGATAGATAGATAGATAGATAGGAATGAACAGAGTTAGATAGATAGATAGATAGATAGATAGATAGATAGATAGATAGAGAGCACAACAAAATTAAATCACACTTGAATGCGTACGAACGCACACAAACACATACTCACACACACACACACACACACACACACACACACACACACACACACACACACACATATATATATATATATATATATATATATATATATATATATATATATATATACAATGAAAGATACATAGATATGAAGAGACACGGATAGACAGATATATAACAACGTAATCCTGACAGAGAGTAACAGATCAAGATAGAGATAGGATGAGATCGAGACAGATAGATAGATAGATAGATAGATAGATAGATAGATAGATAGATAGATAGTAACAGAGTAGAAATCTGAATAGACTGAGATAGATAGATAGATAGATAGATAGATAGATAGATAGATAGATAGATAGATAGATAGATATGAATAGACTGGGGTAGATAGATAGATAGATAGATAGATAGATAGATAGATAGATAGATAGATAGATAGTAACAGAGTAGAAATCTGAATAGACTGAGATAGATAGATAGATAGATAGATAGATAGATATGAATAGACTGAGGTAGATAGATAGTTAGATAGATAGATAGATAGATAGATAGATAGATAGATAGATAGATAGATAGATATGAATAGACTGAGGTAGATAGATAGATAGATACATAGATACATAGATAGATAGTAACAGTGTAGAAATCTGAATAGACTGAGATAGATAGATAGATAGATAGATAGATAGATAGATAGATAGATAGATAGATAGATAAATAGATAGATATGAATAGACTGAGGTAGATATTAATAAAGGGTATAGATATAAATACTGAGAGAGTTTCCTTAATTGATGAGACTTGTTGTCGCTCGTTAACCAGCAATGGTCACAGTAAATCTTTACTACGTATCACGAATGAATAAATTTCTACTATGTATCTGAAATCCGACGAAAAATCCATATCATCCACATGGCCGTATTACTAAAATCAGCAAGAATGCCGAGGACAGCGTTAGCGTTTGGAGAAGACTTGCTCTGACCCATTCGCCAACGATGACCGCAAGAAACCACTGATGGGAAATGGAAATTCGAGAAAGAATCGAAATTATCCAGAAGACAGCATTACTAAAATCAGCAAGAATACTGAGGAAAGTGCTGGAGTTTTTCAGGTGACTTGCTGTCTCTCGTTCGCCAGAAATGGCCACAGAAACTTCCTAGTTTGAATTGGAAATCCGTGGAAAAATCGAATCCCTCCAGAGGACAGCCTTTCTAAAATCAGGAAAAATAGAGGGGAGAGTGCTGGGCTTTTAAGGTGTGTTGCTCTCACACATTAGCCAGCGATGGCCATAGCAACGGCCTACGGTGAATTGGAAATTTGAGGAAGTACTGAAATCATCCAGACTATAATATTACTGAGATTAATATGAATACTATGGAGAGTGCTGGACTTTTAAGCTGTTTTGCCGTCACACATTCCCCAGCGATGACCAAAATAACGTCCTCGTGTGAATAGGAAAATCCAAGGAAGAATCGAATGCATCCGAACGATAGCATTACTAAAATTAGTAAGAATGCTAGGAAGGCTGGTGACGTTTTGAGGAGACATTATGTCAGCGATAACCACAAAAAAAAAAACAAACAAAAAAAACGCCCTCATGTGAATTAAAATCCGAGGAAAAATCGAAACCATCCAGAAGACAGAATTGCTAAAATCAGAAATAATACTGAGGAAAGTCCTGGAGTATTAAAGAGACTTGCTGTCACTCGTTCAAGTGACCAAAGCATGAAGATGTGAAATGGAGATCAGTGGAAGTATTGAAACCATCTAGATGACAGCATTTCTAAAATCAGCAAGAATACTGAGGAGAGTCCTGGAGTATTTAGGTGGCATCATGTAACTCATTCAACAGACATGACCACAAGTAAGCATGAAGATCAGAAATAGAGATCAGTTTAAGTATCGAAACCAGCCAGACGGCAGTGTTGCTAAAATCAGCAAAATACTGAGGAGAGTGCTGGATTTGGTTGGTTGGTTGGGTTTTATGTCATATCAACCACTGTAGGTCATTTAATGCCAAATTAAGTTTATATATATATATATATATATATATATATATATATATATATATATATATATATATATATATATATATATATATATTAAATATACAGTACAATTAAACGTATAGCTGGCAACATTTTTTTTTTTTCAAAAAAACATATAGCTGACAACATTATTTTTTTCAAAAAAACGTATAGCTGGCAACATTATTGTTTCAACAAGGTATAGCTGGCAACATTATTTTTTCAAGAAAAACGCTCAGCCGGCAACATCATTATTTCCAAAAAAAACGCATAGCTGGCAACATTATTGCTTAAAAAAAAAATACGTATAGCTGGCAACATTATTTGTTTCAAAAACATAGCTGGCAACATTATTGTTTCAAAAACATATAGCTGGCAACATTATTGTTTCAAAAACGTACAGCTGGCAACATTATTTTTCTGAAAACACCATCTGAAGCCTTCCTTGCTGTTGGACGTAGTTTATCGTCATACCCAGGACGCGGATGTAGTTTAACGTCATACCCAGGACGCGGATGTAGTTTATCGTCATACCCAGGACGCGGATGTAGTTTAACGTCATACCCAGGTCGCGGGTGTAGTTTAACGTCATACCCAGGACGTAAAGAGAGTACTGGAGTATTGAGGTAACTTGATGTCACTCCTTCAACAGACTACAAGAAAGCATGAACATATGAAATGGAGATCAGTGGAAGAATCGGAAATTACTAAAATCAGCTAGAATACTGAGGAGAGTGCTGGGTATTGAGGTGTCATTCGTTCAACAAAGATTATAAAAGAAAGCATAAAGAATTGAAATGGAAATCCGAGGAAGAATCGAAAACATTCTAGATGGCAACATTACTAAAAGCAGCAAGAATACTGAGGAAATCCTGGAGTATTGAAGTGACTTGTGTGTCACTCGTTCAACTGACAAAAGTATGAAGATGTGAAATGAAGATCTGCAGAAGTATCGAAATCATCTAGACGACAGCATTGCTAAAATCAGCAAGAATACTGAGGAGAGTCCTGGAGTATTTAGATGGCATCATGTAACTCATTCAACAGACATGACCACAAGTAAGCATGAAGATCAGAAATAGAGATCAGTTGAAGTATCGAAACCAGCCTGACGGCAGTGTTGCCAAAATCAGCAAAATACTGAGGAGAGTGCTGGAGTATTGAGGGGACTTGCTGCCACTCGTTAAACTTTTCATGATCAGCAGAGACCTGTGAAATGAAAATTTATCTAATAAGTTATATACGATTTTCAGTAGACCTGAAAGTGAAAGTGAAAGTGAAAATGAAAGAAAACCATAAGAATATAACTCGACTTTTCTATATCTTGTTATATATTGGAAAAATAACTGTTCGGTTACGCATATGTCTACACACAGAGACACACACATATACACAAATGTACACGCCCCCCACTCCTCCCAACAGACACACCTGGCAAATATACAAGACATTTTTGGAAAAACGATTTTTTGACAGCGTAGCTAATCAAATGGCGCCATCAGAAAAAGCGATTTGCATATTTACCATCTTACCACTTTTACATCCTATATATATATATATATATATATATATATATATATATATATATATATATATATATATATGTCTATGTGTGTGTGTGTGTGTCGGTCTCATGACGCGTGTATGCAAATCATTCTGTACGCAAGAAAATGCTTTCTTACAATAATAGTAACAGTAAGAATGAATTGTTCTTCAATGTTCCGTGTCCCTTCATGACCTTGGTGATAATGGCTCTCCACAAGGTCCTATTTGTTGTAGCTTTTAGAATGCTGCGTCTTTTCACTATCTCTCTCTCTGTCCCAGTTCTGCGAAATATTTGCACAAGCTCGTCATGTTGTGTACTCGATATCTCTCTCTGTCCCTCTTATCTTCTGCCCCGTCAAAATCAACAAATCTCTCCTTATTATGTGTCCCAGTAATTTCAGTTGTGTCCTTTTTGTTTCCAGTTATGTAAAAACTTCGGCCCGTGGTATTCTCAGCATCCTTCTGTAGAAACATATTTCGGTTGCTTGAAGTCTCTTTTTTATCGGTGAGGAGACTGTGCAGCAGTCAGTGCTATATAGGAAGACTGATATTCTATATAGGACCGCTTACAGTGACCAGACAAGAGCAAATAGTTGCGTCATTAGCATAGATACGGAGCCGATTATGTCGGGAAAATGTCACAAACGAAGAAGGAAATGAAAACGATGAAGGATGAAAAGAAAGAAATGAGAAAAGGAAGAAAAAAGAAAGAAAGAAATGAGAAAGAGGAAGAAAAGAAAGAAAGAAAAATACGAAAAAGGAAGAAAAGGAAGAAAGAAAGAAAGAAAAAAAAAGAAAGAAAGAAAGAAAGAAAGAAATGAGAAAAAGGAAGAAAAGAAAGAAAGAAAAATGCGAAAAAGGAAGAAAAGGAAGTAAGAAAGAAAGAAAAAAGAAAGAAAGAAAGAAAGAAATGAGAAAAAGGAAGAAAAGAAAGAAAAATGCGAAAAAGGAAGAAAAGGAAGTAAGTAAGAAAGAAAGAAGAAAGAAAGAAAGAAATGAGAAAAGGAAGAAAAGAAAGAAAGAAAAATGCGAAAAAGGAAGAAAAGGAAGTAAGAAATGAAAGAAAGAAAGAAAGAAATGAGAAGAGGAAAAAAGGAAGAAAGAAATGAGAAAAAGAAATGAGAAAAGGAAGCAAAGAAAGAAATGAGAAAAAGGAAGAAAAGAAAGAAAGAAAAATGTGAAAAGGAAGAAACAACTGAGTAAAAGAAGAAATGAGAAAAGGAAGAAGAGGAAGAAAGAAATGAGAAAAAGAAAGAAAGAAATGAGAAAAAGAAAGGAATAGGAAAAAGAAAGTAAGAAATGTAAGAAACAAAGAAAGAAAGAAACGAGAAAAAGAAAGGAATAGGAAAGAGGAAGAAAGAAAGAAAGAAACGAGAAAAAGAAAGGAATAGGAAAAAGGAAGAAAGAAAGAAATAAAGAAACGAGAAAAAGAAAGGAATAGGAAAAAGGAAGAAAAGGACGAAAGAAAAACGAGAAAAAGAAAAAAGGCAAAAATGATACAAAGACTTAAAGCAATAAAGAAAAATGAAAGAATTAATGAAATTAGATAAAAAGAAGAAAATTCCTTAAAAAAAAGTAGAAAGAAATGCGAAAAAGGAAGAAAAGAAAGAATGAAATGAGAAAAAGGAAGAAAAGAGAGAAAGAAGAAATGAGTAAAGGAAGAAAAAAAAGAAATGAGAAAAAGAAAGAAAGAAAGAAAGAAATGAGAAAAAGGAAGAAAGAAAGAAAGAAATTAGAAAATGGAAGAAAGAAAGAAAGAAATTAGAAAAAAGAAGAAAGAAAGAAAGAAAGAAATGAGAAAAAGAAAGAAAGAAAGAAATGCAAAAAAAGGGAAAAGAAATGAAGAAAAAATAAAGTAAAAGAAAGGAAAGAGAAGAAAAAAAGAAACAAAATGAAAAGAAAGAAAGAAATGAGAAAAATCATGAAAGGAATAAAAAAGACAGAAATAAAAGAAAGAAGGAATGAGAGACAGAAAGAAAAAAAGAAAAAACACAAGTAATGAGCAAAAATTGAAGTAAAATTAAAGAAAGAAGGAATGAAAATGAGAAAAATGATGAAAAATAAAGAAAAGAGCAATGAAAGAAAGAAAAATTGAGAAAAAGTATGAAAGCAAAAAATAAACTGAAGAAGTTCTTACAAATATTATTAAAAAGAACTAAGAATTAAGTTATTAACGGCATTCCGTTGAACTTTGTAGAAACGACTCCCAGGAGGATGCTTCCCTGAAAACTACAGTCTATTTACGTCCAGCATCAATCGGTATCTACGCTAGCGGGCCTCAAAATAGGTACTGCTTACCTCCTCTTCAGTGTTAGTTACAACGATCTCGCTCAGTAACCCTCTACCTTGAGTTGCTCTTGGGCCTTGTATTGAGTGAATTAACAGTACGAAACAATAATTGAAAAATGCCTAACATTGGTTGCACTTACCATTGTCAGAAGCACAGGAAAATAAAATTAAAGAAAAAGAAAATATCGAAATATCCAGACGACATAATAACTAAAATCGGTGATTAATACACTGTCAGTTGCTTCCATCATCCCCAGTGAAAACATCTCCAGATTACTGATAGAGAATTTCACTGGGGTCATGATGCTACTGACGGAGAATATAAATTCCATCCGAACAATGGATTTTCTCGATTTTTCCATTGTTTTCAGCGTCACAAAAATCACGCCGATTCTCAGTCGATAAATAATTGAATTGCAGTTATTAGGTTGGTGCGAAAATAATGTCGGTTTTTGACGTATTTTTTAGCGACAAAAACCGACATTATTTTTGCACCAACCTAATATATTGGTGCGGACAGAGAGGTGAACGTGCTTAAGATGGCACTTGGCCATCGGAAAGATACCATCCAACAACGTGACATCAGAGACAGCGCGAGTGAATATTCCCCAATCGTTTTTCGCAATAAACACGCCCCCAAAACAAACAAAAAAAAAAAAACAAACAAAAAAAAAACAACAGACTATCCTCACTAAACACTATCAATACCCGCTCTTGAAAATCGGCTTTGGTCGAATTTTTTTCCCGACGTAACTGGCCATCGTCAGTCTTTTTCCCGATGATCCATTTTCCGATTTCCGGCACTGGTCGACATTCCGGATTTTATAGCTAACCTTATTTGGGTGACAGACGACAGGCGTTGGGCGAGAACAAAACTGTTATATCTGCGAAAGGGTAACCCAGATTAAAAAGGTGCGGGGGCACTTGCGTGCAAGAAAATGAGGGGATTGCGTGCTGGGGAAAAGGGCTGTTGAAGCGAATGACGATAGTTATGGCGGAGCTGGTTGGTGAAAAGGATGAGAAAGATTTACTACGATTTGCCCTTAAAATTCTCCTAGAAGAGAAATGATAGAAATGATAGAAGCTAGAAGGGAAGCCCAAAATACGAGAGAAGAAAAATAATGAATAAATACGTTAAAAAATAACTAAATTTTAAGACATTAAGATGAACGAGAATACGTGAAGTTCCAACATTCGTAAACAACTGACAGGTTTATGAAGTAGATCGAAGGAAAAAAAAAATGAATGAATAAAAAATAATGAAAAAGGAGAAAAAAATAATGAAAAAGGAGAAAAAAATATATAAATAAAAGAAAAAAAAAATCGTCTAAATAATAGTCTCAATAAATGAATGAGAATAGCCAAAAAAATGGTTGGGGAGTATCAGAGGTCAGTAGGAATTGCTCACAGATTATTCCATTAAAAAAAACAAAAAACATTGAAAGTTACGAAATAAAGGATTTTCATTGGCCTGAAATTAAAGCAAATATTACTGATAGATGGATCTTATGCGATAGATAAATTGTCGTCTAAAATTTGCAAAAAAAAAAAAAAAAAAAAAGACGATAAAACTTTCATCTCATTTTAATAGATATATCTACCAGAATTACACAAAAATATCTTGAAATACTAAACAGTAAATTTATTCAATAAAATCGTCGTTGCTTTCAACCACGGTCTCCAGACGACTTTGGAATCCACTGCAACTCTTCTGGACGGTCTCCTTGTTTCAGTTGGTGAATGCTGCCATAATCCTTGCTTTTAGTTCATCTTTCGTGTTACAAGGAGTTTTATTGGTCTCCCGCTCAACTGCGCCGCACACATAATAATCAAGAAGGTTGCAGTATATAATGGGTGATGTAGTTGCAGCAATTGTCTGACAGCCATCACTGGTGTTCCCCTACTTGTGTGTCAAGGTAGAGAGTCGTGATGCCAGACATAGGGTCTTTCAGCCACAAACCTCTTGACCCAGGGCAGTACTACCTCCTCAAAGCACTTGATGCAGGCCTCCGTGTTGAGTCTAAGACCCTCAACAACAAAGTCGGCTGTTCTTTTCTCATCTGAACGACCAAAGGAAATTTTCTGAGCTGTCGTACCTTCGTAATCACGATTAGACTCATCCAACTCTTTCCGAATACTCTGCACTGTCCTCAAATTGAAACCCAAACACTCTGAAATGTTCGTATTGGAGCTTCCGTTGCAAATGCCAAGAAATACTGCATGCCGTTTCCAAATTTCTGGCGGATTGTATTACCCTCTGGTGCTCATTTGCTCACAAACAGGGTCCATCTGACGCTACTATAATGGGCAGTCGACCAAATCAAAAACAAACAACACGCATGCACGAAATTAAAAATATACAATGGCAACAATTTACACCCATAACACTCTGTATCTACAACAGAAATACGACATGAATACAAACTGTATGATATATCAGTAACAAATTCATTGCCTGGTAGGAAATTAAAACCATCATTGCTAAGAAAATCGTGATATTATATTACGATTTAAAATACTTTCATACATTCATGGCAATTTTCGGATGAGCTATGGGACATAGACTTTTTGAATTTAAGCGCAGTACTAGACTGGCGTCGAGATCTCATCAATTTACAATAGATGGAACCGTAAATTCTATGCAAACAGTTTCTTTTCTCGCTCGCAGAACTCCTTTCCGGCTGCATGCTTTCCAGCCAACTTTAATCCTGCAAATCTACTGTCTTCCTTATTACTCCTTTCTCTTCCCATTCATTAGGAATATTTCTGTTCCCCATTCCTAATTCTTCCCACCCAGTAACCATTGTGTGTTAGTGGCTTTACTGCCTTGCTTGGGCTGAAACCGATAAATACACGCACACACACACACATATATATATATATATATATATATATATATATATATATATATATATAGTATACATTTCTAATAATTTTATTATAAAATCCACTAAGAATAAGAAAGAAATGGAATTGCAGTGGTCAGGATTTGACGCAAGCACTAGTGTAACGAATTTGTAAACAGTCACTATTACTGCTGATAATGCAAGACTCTCCTAACAATTGAGTTCTCTGAATGACTGTACGTATGAAAAAATAAGTACACTTTTCTCCCTACCGGACGTCGATGGCGTAGTGGTTAGAATCTCCGACTGATACCAAAGCGGTCGGTTTTCGGTCCCGGCCTTAAGCGATCGGATGTCTAGTCACACTGATGATCTGCGAAACAGTTCGTCTGTGAAAGACTTTATGTATATATATATATAGTCTTCCACAGAAAGACTATTTAGTTGCCAGTCTAGTACTATGCTTAAAATTTTGGTGTCTTTCTCTCTCTCTCTATCGGTATATCGATCGAGATATATATATATATATATATATATATATATATATATATATATATATATATATATATATATATATATAAATGAATGATAAACATAGTTTTAAAAACTATATAATCCTAAAACTATATTTTTACCATATATATATATATATATATAGAGAGAGAGAGAGTACAGTAATTTAAGTGTTAAGAGCGTACTATATATATATATATATATATATATATATCAATAGTAGTACTCATTTGGAAAACCTCGTATAGCTCAACTTACAGATATGTCAGCACAAATTTGTAGCCGAGGAAAAAATAAAATATAAAAGAACTATTAGGTTGGTGCAAAAATAATGACGTAATAATGTCGTTTTTTGACATTAAAAAATACGTCAAAAAACGACATTATTACGTCATTAGAACAAGACGAAAAAAATTAAGTGCTTAAGCTCCAAGTCCCAAGAAAAAAAACGCAAACAAGTCGAAAACTAAAACGTAGAATGCTCAATACGGTAAGTAAAGCGATAAACTAGAAAGGTAGTTTTGGGGTGACTATTCTGGTGATTATTAAAGAATAATTGTGATTTCCATCTCATACTAGAGATGAACGATTCTATCTTCTTCTGTAACACTAATTCGTAAAATGCCTATCGAGTTCTAGTATATATATATATATATATATATATATATATATATATATATATATATATATATATATATATGTAAGCAAATATATGGATATAGATCCGACAGTATGAAGAAAAATATACGGAAAAAACAAACAAAAATCCTTATATGCAATTATGCTGTTTTAATGTTAATATAATGTCAACGTCGGACGTTTCGGTCTAATAAACCATCTTCAGGACATATTCATAAAATATAATTAACATTATCTTTGTCATGTTGAATTGATAATGTAAATTATATTTTATGAATATGTCCTGAAGATGGATTATTAGACCGAAACGTCCGACGTTGACATTATATTAACATTAAAACAGCATAATTCCATATAAGGATTTTTGTTTGTTTTTCCGTATATTTTTCTTCATACATACATATATATATATATATATATATATATATATATATATATATATATATATATATATATCGAGAGAGAGAACGTTGCAAATTAAAAAAATAATAATGTTCTTTTTATGAAAGTATTTATTTATTTATATATATATTTGATATTTCAGATTGACCTCAATCTTTCTTCAGAAATAACTGTTTGTTACAAATAAATTAAAATTATGTTCTGTGAGGGTACCAATAATAAAATAACAGATTCTATGTACCCTTACCTCTAGACCCAACTAGCACATTCAAAACAGAATTATCACTTCTCATTCGAACCTGAACCACAACATAAAAAATACCATAAAATCTCTTATACCTGAGAACCCTAAAACAGCAACATTCTACACTATCCCAAAACTACATAAACTCCCCACAATCCTTTCAGAAAAACACCATAACACTTTTTCATCCAACCCACATCAAATTACACAATCAAATAATGAAGAGAACATCTATGAAATTTCAAAATCCCTTAAAATCATACCACCTGGTAGACCCATAATATCAGGCATTGGTACCCTCACAGAACTTATATCTGGGTACATAGGCAATATCCTAAAACCTTTATTGCCCGAAATACCTAGTTATATTAGAGACACTACTGACTTTCTCAACAAATTATAATACATTAACTTAGTCCACCATGATACAATCCTAGTAACGATGGAGGTTTCGTCCCTTTACACGAACATTCCACATGTTGAAGGAGTATCAGCTTGCCATGAGTTCCTTAGTAACCAAAATTATCTAACTACCAAATTACAGATATATGCCAATTAATAAATTTAATCTTAACACATAATAATTTTAAATTCAACAACAAGCACTATTTACAGATTAGTGGCACACCAGTGGGCACGAAAATAGCACCTAGTTATGCTAATATCTTTATGCACATTCTAGAAAGGAAGATACTAGACAATTCAGAATATAAACCATCATATTACTTTAGATATATTGATGACATTTTCTTACTATGGATTCATGGATCAGAAAAAATTAAAAAACTTTTTCACATTCTGCAACAACTTCCACAATACAATTAAATTTACCCTGGAGCACTCATACACATCCGTCCCTTTCTTAGACGTTATGATAAAATTAAACAAACATATACTTTCTACCAGTCTATACAACAAACCCACAAACCAACATAATTTCCTACACTTTAACAGCTGTCATCTCCTTAAATTAAAAAAATCTATTGTATACAGCTCATTTCTAAGAATCAAACGCATATGCTCAGACCATCTAGATTTTCTATACAACATTAATAACTTAACAAAACAATTCCTAAAATGTAAATACCCAATAAAAATAATAAAACAAGCACTAAATAAAACTATCCACATAAATCGTAACACACTTCTCACATACAAGAAAAGTAAAAACAACAATCGGATTCCCATGGTTTTTAACCACAATCAGTATTCCCACACACTTATTCACAATTTAAAAAAGGATTACAAGAACCTCTAGTTAGACAAAAAGATCAAAGACATTTTCGATAAACCACCCATAAATGCAAAGAAACAATCACCTAACCTATCAGCTATCCTCTCCTCTACCAAATATCTAAACAATACAAACCAATCAGGAAATTACAAATGTAACAAACCTCGTTGCTTAGTTTGCAAACACTTAATAATAGATAATGTATTTTCTGTACCCAACACCAATATCAAGATACACCCACCTCACCTCACCTGTGATAGCCATAACATAAGCTACTATTTATTCTGCACCTTATGTCCTAATAGTGGATATATTGGTGAATCTGGAAATAATTTTAGATTTCGCTTCAACAAACAAACGATACGTCAAAACAATCATTATTCCCCCATAGCTGAACACTTTAATCAATCAGGACACTCATCAGAAAACTGTAAATGTTTATTGATAGATTCTGATTTCAGTTCCACATACACACGCAGAAAAAAAGAAAAATACTGAATTTTACAATTAAATACATATAAACTAGGGTTAAATAACGACTTGGGTATTTTAAATCTTTATAAATATTTCAATAGTTAAACATGTTTTTTTAGATATAGTTAAAAAAAAAAATTATTTTTTTAAACAACATCTAAAATATAATTACAGTTAGATTTACGTTAGGAATATTCGAACACAGTGTCGTTCCATACCAAGTGACGTACGCGTCTCACGACGGACGCTACTTGTAAACAAACAGTAATTTTAATTTATTTGTAACAGTAATTTCTGAAGAAAGATTGAGGTCAATCTGAAATATCAAATATATATATATAAATAAATATTTCCATAAAAAACATTATTTTTTTTTAATTTGCAACTTTTTCAATATATACATATTAAGAAAGTATACGTGGCTTATCATTATGCTATATATATATATATATATATATATATATATATATATATATATATATATATATATATATATATGTGTGTGTGTGTGTGTGTGTCTTTGTGTTGGTATTAGGATATTGCACAGAAAACATATCTAAATTGCTACACAATTGCAGTCGCGTTTCTATGCGTATCAATGCATCTCATCGAGTGATTATAAATTACTGGCCAGTTAAATAAGCAATACACCAATTATATAAAAGATGGGATACACAATTTATGTTAAATAAGGAATACACCTATTATATAAAAGATGCGATACACAATTTATGTTAAATAAGGAATACACCTATTATATAAAAGATGCGATACACAATTTATGTTAAATAAGGAATACACCTATTATATAAAAGATGGAATACACAATTTAGGTTAAATACGGAATACATCTATTATATAAAAGATGGAATACACAATTTATGTTAAATAAGGAATACACCTATTATATAAAAGATGGAATACACAATTTAGGTTAAATACGGAATACATCTATTATATAAAAGATGGAATACACAATTTATGTTAAATAAGGAATACACCTATTATATAAAAGATGGAATACACAATTTAGATTAAATACGGAATACATCTATTATATAAAAGATGGAATACACAATTTATGTTAAATAAGGAATACACCTATTATATAAAAGATGGAATACACAATTTATGTTAGATAAGGAATACACCTATTATATAAAAGATGGAATACACAATTTAGGTTAAATACGGAATACACCTATTATATAAAAGATGGAATACACAATTTAGGTTAAATACGGAATACACCTATTATATAAAAGATGGGATACACAATTTATGTTAAATACGGAATACACCTATTATATAAAAGATGGAATACACAATTTGTTTTAAATAAGGAATACACTTATTATATAAAAGATGGGATACACAATTTATGTTAAATACGGAATACACTAATTGTATAAAAGATTAAATGCACAATTTTATATGAACGGTTCAATGCCATCGGATACCAAAGAGAAATATTTTGACAACTGAATATTAATGCTATGAATTCAAATTACTCGAATATTTTGTCTAATGCTGGTAACGTCTCTGTCATCTGCACATTTGTGTCGGAACGCCCTGGCCAGTGGGAAATACTTTCCTGTCTCGTGTCGGTCCCATTTTCAACCAGAAACGATGAACATCGACGATTATTCGCACGTTCGAAAGAGCGTCCCTTATCAGTTTTGTGGGGTTGGAGTGTCTGCAAACAAAAATGTCCCGGAAACAGCAGAATGAGCGAAAAAAAACAAAAAAACAAAAAAAACTATACGAAATGGAATGCAAAAATCAACACCGGAAATAAACTGGAAAATATCTCCTCATGCGCATGCGCATCCTAACGCCACCCGATCGTAATTTTTTGTTATCCGTCACTCCGTCAACCCCAACCCCTTATAAGACAACTCCTCGCATATGGCGGCGAAAAATTTCTCGATTGTTCTTGGCAGGTTTAACCACACCCTGATCGTTTCGTATTAACTGAATTCGGAACCTCATTTTTCGGATTTTTCTCTTCTTTTTGAATTTTTTTTTATTTATTTCCGTTTCGCCTTGACAAAAACACTTAAAATAATTTTAAAATAGAAAAAGAATGTTGTATCTAATTAATAAAATACTAATACGGGTTGTCTAAAATATTATTGCGTATTGTCTTATCGCTAAATACACGACAAAAAAAGATTTTCACCCCGTACAAGGCCCAAGAGCCACTCGAGGTAGAAAATTACAGAGTAAGAGACAGCACACCAGGTGAGGCTGATAATGCCACCAAGTGGTCACCGTAAGCAAACGAGAAGGAAAAGATTTAAAATGGCTTTAGAAGGAACCGGAAACCCAAATTTAAACAGGAAACGAGAGATGCATTGAAAATGTTTTAGTAAAGAAAATCTTTATGAATAATTTTACAAGGGAAATATATAGCAAATTGTTATATTAGGTTGGTGCAAAAATAATGACGTAATAATGTCGTTTTTTGACGTATTTTTTAACGTCAAAAAACGACATTATTACGTCATTATTTTTGCACCAACCTAATATTAAGGATATATGACTGATAGAAACGCATTGTAAATAGTTGTTATGCCTCTTGATTCCTTAGGAAACATAGGGCCGCAATAACACCTTTCCAACGGACGCGGTTCCGGCCAATCCTCTTCAGGTCGGCCCATGTCGTGCCGGCTGCCTTCACCTCTGCGTCAACGCTTCTGCATTGTCTCTTTTGTTCGACTTACTATTTGCAGCCCTTGTGGATTTCAGTCAAATGCCTGCCTGGTGACAATAGAAGCAACCTTGCGGAGTATGCAGCCGATCCATACCCATTTCTGTTTTTTGTTGTCAATCTCGATTGGACCTTGTCTGGTTCTGTCCCACAATTGGTCGTTCGAGACGATCACCGGCCACCTGATATTGAGGATGTTCCTGAGACATCGGTTGATAAATGTCTAAACTTTGCGGGTGTTGGTCTTGGTTATCCACCAGGTATCTGGGCCGTAAAGTAGGACCGACTTGACGTTGGTGTTGAAGATCCCGATCTTGTTTTAAAGTAAGGAGGCTATTGATCTCCAGATTGGCCACAGAGTGTTGAATGCCTGTCGGACGCATTGCAAATTAATTTGCTTTTAAATAATGTGAAACCCTGGAAGGAAAAGTATTTTAGGATATAAAGAAATTCAAAAGGATTTTCTACAGGTAAACATTTGAAATTATTTTATCAGAAAAACGCAATGAAAATTATTTTATCAACAAAAGGTATTATAATCAGTTGTATGGTAGAAATGCGTAAAAACGTCAGAAATACTTTGTAAAGACTTTCAAGAAAAATGCATTAAATTAAACTTGCTATAGAGAGGCAATCTAAATTATGTTTTTAATAATTTCACCCAAAGCAAGGCGATAATGACACTAGCAGGTTTCAGTGAGAGAAATAGAATGAGAAGACTTTAGTTAGAACACGTGAGAAAAATGATAATAAAGAAAGAGAGGAGGGTGATTAAATTCAAACGACGACTGGGAAGCAGAAAATCAGAAGGGAACAGATCAGAATTGACGGTTGCATCGAGCTCGTTCAACGGTAAACTGGTGAGACCTAGTTACCAGTCTAGCAGCACGCTTAAATGCATGTAGTCAAGGCTGTAAAGAGAAAAAAGAAAAAAGAAACTCTACTTTACTAGGAAAAAGGAATTATAAAGGATTTCGGGACAGAAATGCATTAAAATATTTTGAGAAATTTAATTATGAATAAAGTTAAATTATTAATTAATGTTAATCTTAAATATTTAAGTGAAATAATAAATTGTAAATGATTTAGAAATGTACTGTAACTAATTATATTGACCTACAGATGTATTTAAAATATTTATTTTAATCAATCTACCCCAAGTAAGGTAATAACACCACTAAGACGCTAGGGGGCTACTGGAAATGAAAAAGAATGAAATGTCTTTAAAAGGAAATCCAATAATACATTTCAGAGTTTAGACAAAGTCGTTAGAAGGAATCGGTAACCGAAATTTAAATAGGAAACAAGAGATAAATCTCTACTTCAGTTCTAAAAGTTGGGGAGGAGTTTGAACTGGGCGATGGCTGATTTACTACGGGTTAATGGGAAGACCAGGAAGAAAGATATTTTAACTTATAAATATAATGAAAATGCATTTGATATAGAAATGTATTTCTGAATGATTTACTTTTACAGGATAGTAATTCGTTGTAAATTATTTTACCATAAAAAGCATTCTAAACAATTCTATGACAGCAATGCATTTAAATAATTACACTGCTTCGGTCATGTCGAATGTGTAGTGGTTGGGCGGGGCATGAACACCAGTCTGCCAGTTATTGCCCGCGCTGTCTAAACAAATGCGTCGGGAGACAAACAAGCTGGCTGGCTGACTAGATCGCTAGGTTATGGATCGCTTACTCATGTCCTCAAAACTAGTTGCCAAGCATTCTTGCTAGTTAGGTTTGACGAATAGCAAGTTAAGCCGCTAAAAACATCTACGTCTGTCGATGGTGCGTGTGTCTGTGCTTCTCAATTCAATACTGGTCCCTCTATTTACGGATAGACCCAAGGAAAACAATGACCAACATTAACCTATAGACTCAAGCATAGCCAACGCAATGACTTACCTGGGGGCTCGTGTATAAACATAACCAAAGTTTATAGCAAAAAATAAATAAAATATTTGGACAGACACTCTCTGGAGTCAGGACATTGGAGATGATGTTAATGTAATTTAATTTTATATATTGTCCCCACTTATCCTCAGATAAACCAAAGTATTTTCTCTCACATACACTTTTGTCTTACTTTCATTCTAACCCGAGGAAGCCAAAGAGAGCAAACACCCTCAGCGAACCGCGTCGTTGATAAATCTTTCACTTGGTCTCATCATCAGCGGACACAAGTTTAATTAGTATCTCGAGTATTAACACTACTTATTTAAAAGCAATTTTTACTTATTGACTCAAGTATATTTACTCAAGTATATTGACTCAAGTATAAGCGCAACTAATGTTTATCTTCAGACTCAAGTAAAAACATAATCAAATTTATAAACTCAGTGTTGGAATTTTGGGGTACCCTGGTGTACTAGTGAGCCATCCAAAATGAGCTGACTCATTTTATAGTTCACCAATAGAAGGGTTAACCAATCAGAAGGCTTAAAATATTCAATGCGACGTGCATAAAGGCGGCCATGTTTTTTCCCGAATATGCACTGCCAGCCTTTGATCTCGAAGACTGAGTTGTTTCATTTAACAGATTAGGTACTGCGCTGTACTCTATATTCATAGACTATGGTGAACATAGTCAGCAGTAAGCACCACAGCTCTTTATATATTTCTATCTTATCTAGAAATATTTTCATGGAAATTATTCAGATGAACTTTTCTTTTTAGTGAAACGAACTACATGAATTTAACCGTGCTACTAGATTGGCAGTTAGGTCTCACCGTTTTACTGTTTCACTACACCTAATTGACACCGTCTCTTCTATTCTGATAGATTCGTTTCTCGCAATTCTCGCCTGTGGAACTCCGTTCCGATTTATTACTTACCTGTTACCTATTTTTCGGATGTCAACGAACACTCGTTGCCACTTTTGTGCTGTCAACGAATACTTGTTGTCACTTTCGTAATGCTCGTTGTAGTAGAGACTTTGTAATCGCAGATACAACTATAGTAACGCTCTTGAACAATACTGGTGTCAGAAGCCTTCCAATAACATTCGCACTAATAGTACTTGCTCGATAAGACTCGCTCGAATAATAACACGTATAGTGATCCTAAAAGAGAATAGAGTTCTTTATAGTAATATAGGATAGACTAGAAATGGTGGTCTGTGTAGTAATAGACGAGAGACAAGAAACAGTGGTCCGTATAATAATAGAGGATAGACTAGAAATAGCGATCGTTAGTCGTCACGATGCTTTCTACTTATGTATTTCACTCTGTGGTCACGTGGTCTACTTAATTTAATAATGTGTTTTCTCACTGGCGATCTATGTTCAAACTCAAGTGTCGGCAGCCAGTTAATTCCTATATAACATAAAGTAAGATATATATTAATATATAAGTCTGCTTCTATATCGACATTTTAAATTATTTCATTCCTTTGATTTAATAGCTTGCTTTGATTATTGTATTTTATTATTATTATTTTTCTTCTAAACACAGGTTACACCTATCTATCTATCTATCTATATATATATATATATATATATATATATATATATATATATATATATCTTAAGCACCACACACACATACTTATATATATAACAATTTCTAAAAACTCCTCACATATTTGACAGCACGAGTAGGCGAGTAAATAGATAAACAGTAGGTAACATTTAAGAGTTTAGGCGGATCCGTTTGGAATAGAGAGCTAAAGTACACTTTAGAAGGAACCAGAAACTCAATAATAAAGAGGAAACCAGGCATAAAGTCCTGGAAGAATGCGAACCGGATAATTGATCAAAAGACTCCGAAGACTGCAAACCGGAGGATCGTTCAAAAGTTTCGGAAAACTGCCAACCGGATGATTGTTCAAAAGACCTGGAAGACAGTGAACCCAGACGATTGTTCAAAAGACTCGGAAGACTGCCAAACGGATGATTATTCAAAAGCCAGGAACACTGCGAAGCGGGCGATTGTTTAAAAGACTCGTATGACTGCCAAACGGATGATTGTTGAAAAGACTAGGAACTGCCAACCCGATAATTGTTCAAAATACCGGGAAGGCTGCGAACCAGACGATTGTTAAAAAAAAACTCGGAATTCTGCGAACCGGATAATTGTTCAAAAGAATTGGAAGATTGTGAAACGAATGATTGATCAAAAAACCGGGAAGACTGCCAACCGGATGATTGTTCATAAGATCGGGAAGATTGGGAACCGGATGATTGATCAAAAGACCGGGAAGACTGCCAACCGGATGATTATTCATAAGATCGGGAAGACTGCGAACCGGACGATTTGTCAAAAGACCGGAAAGATTGCGAACCGGACGATTGTTAAAAAACTCGGAATTCTGCGAACCGGACGATTGTTCAAAATGGAAGATTTCGAAGCGGGTGATTGATCAAAAGACACGGAAGACTGCGAACCGGACGATTGTTCAAAAGACCGGGAAGACTGTAACATTTTTTTAAATACGCTCCCTTTAATTAAATAATCGGTGGTCCACTACTCTACAATTATAAATAATTAAGTAAGTATAATAATTATAAATAAATTCAAATATTTTACGTTCATATGATAATCCCGGTTATTTTAATTACTAAATGTTTTGAGAAATATAACTGTAATCCCAATATATATAATACAAAGAAAAAAAGGTAAGACAAGCTTTACCGTTCATAATTAAAAAAAAAAAAAACATCCGACAATTTCGCCCTCACTCAACAGAGCTGAAATCGAGGGAATAAGTGTTACAATTTTAAAATATAAACTATGAAATATTTGTAATGTATTAAAAACAAAACAATCAGATTAAAATAACGTAAACACCCCCTAACGGCTAGACACGAGAATTCATCAACAGGTACCTAGGTAAATTAGGAATGGCACATTCCAATTTGGTGATGTGGTCAGCAACACGTATGGTTCAACCATCGCTGAGCATCTTGTAAATAATCGGATTCCTCCCTGGGTGCCCTCTACTTTCGGTCTTGTGCCACATCTAAGCTACGCTTGGAAAATCACTAGGGGACCTCGGCGTGGTATAATAGTTAGCAAGCTTGTTTCGCTAGATCAGTTAAGACTGAAAAGTGAGTACGATCCTCACTAGGTACCCCATACTTTCGACCTTGTGCCACATCTAAGCTACGTTTGGAAAATCACTAGGGACCTCGGCGTGGTATAATAGTTAGCAAGCTTGTTTCGCTAGATCAGTTAAGACTGAAAAGTGAGTAAGATCCTCACTAGGTACCCCATACTTTCGATCTTGTGCCACATCTAAGCTACGCTTGGAAAATCACTAGGGGACCTCGGCGTGGTATAATAGTTAGCAAGCTTGTTTCGCTAGATCAGTTAAGACTGAAAAGTGAGTACGATCCTCACTAGGTGCCCCATACTTTCGGCCTTGTGCCACACCTAAGCTACGGTTGGAAAATCACTATAAATAGTCGGAACTGTGCCACCAATTTTAGCGTCGACTCTTTTACTATCCTTTATTGCGCTCATCCTTTATCCAATATATATAATACATAACTGCGCCAGCGTTGCGTATATATATATATATATATATATATATATATATGTAATTATTTTTTTAAAATATGATTCCTTCGCTACATAAGAGTTCTCATGTTTCAAAACGAGAGCCGAATCCATCAATATAATTATTAAAATTAAATTGAATTAAAGTAACAAGCCTTGTTTCATCCTCTAGCGAAAATCTAGGAATAACCAATTTTGAAATTTACGTATCGTTATAAGCGTGTTCATTCGTTACTATGGAAACGGCTGGGGCGACCATTTTTATCCACATATCAGTCACCTTCCGGGAGAGCTCACGCTGAGGTAAGATGGGGTTAAGAAAGGAAAATTCTAGAGAGTGCCGCCATAGAAAATTACCCAAGTATTAATCTACGCCCAGGTTTTTTCCCTATTTCACCTTTCTTAACAAAATTACTGCTCTTACAAACAAATATACACAACAGATTCATAAAATCAAAAGAAAATGGTTGAATACATCAACACAGTTATAATGACAATATTCTCCACACGTGACAAATACTGACGTTATTTTCAGTCAACAATATGAAAATAGCGTTTCTCTACATTCCAGTTGCTAGGTACATTCTGTTTTTGTTTTTATTAGTTACTATTGTTCAATTAATTTCATTTTCGTATTTTGCTTTGATAAAGTCCACATAGGACGAAACGCGACAGTAATTACTATTTTTACTATTGTCATTTTTATTCATAAATATTGTCTTCTCTAGTGGTTAAATCGGATAAATTTTCATATATATATATATATATATATATATATATATATATATATATATATATATATATATATATATATATATCAATTAAAAGGTGAAATTATAATTTATAAATTCATGAATCATTTATACAAAAAACAAATATAGATGATGTATTCTCGCCATTTAAATCATTAACCTCTATATTTGTTTTTTGTATGAATGATTCATGAATTTATATAAATATATATATATATATATATATATATATATATATATATATATATAATTATTTATTTAAAAAAAAATTATAACATAAATATGCTATAAAATCACTACAAAAATAGCCATTTTGTTTCAACACCTTCGGTGTCTTATCAAGTGATGACGTTGAATGTAAAATAAATGGTTTTTAAAAGTTTCAAATTAATTAACAATCCTTCGCAAGGGGAAAACGTTGTTACAAAGGCTAGATGAACCAATCAAAACACAAGTATAGGAAAATTCAAAAAGCTTGATAACGAAGTCATGTTATAGTATCTATTCAGATGTTTAAAATATGGGTAGTATTAAAAAAGAATTTATTCCAACCAATAATTACTAAATTATATGATAAAATTTAATATTAAAATTTAAAACAGCTAATTGCAAAATCAAGATTTAAAATTTATTCGCTATTAAGTTTACAACTATAAAATTACTGAGGAGAAAAGAAGAAATATATATGTTATTCAATTTATTTCTTCATTGAAGTTACTTTAGCTATATTTAATATCCGGTCTTTTTACAATGTATACATTTTAGTCCTAATAGTGTGTGAATGGGGTCCTAAACTCACGCGTAAAACAAGCGCAATCAGATTCTAATATATAAGCACCAAGACATATTTATATATATACACACACAAAAAGAGACAAGACAGAGAACATCACGGTCTGTCATGGAAAAAAAAAGTGGGGGGAGTGGGGGAAGGGAAACCAACACACACGTACATACATACACAATTAAAAGTGAATGCACTTTCCATACACATAGATACCTATAAATACATGCACACACATCCACAGACATTGACCCAGACAATCGGATACCACAACCGATAAATATTTAAGACAGAAAATGTCATTACATGAATGTTAACAACCTATTGAAATCTAACTTAAGCGAGTAAATATACAAAGATAAAAATGATTAAAAATAATATTATTTAATATATTAAAATAGTGTATGTAAATATGTGTGTGTGTGTGTGTGTATGTATATGAGGTGGACATCGTAGTTACCGATGGGTGTTGACTTTGATGTCCGATTTTATATTTATATTTTTAAATAAATAATTATAACTGCTCTACTTTGTATTGATCACTCTTTTAAGAATAGTAATTGTTAGTTATTGGAATTCATTCCATATACACCAATCATATACTTGGGTATATATATATATATATATATATATAAATTTAATTAACAGTCAGTCTATACTAATCACCTGAATAATGCGTTGTAAATGAAACCCTGAGTCGTGCAAATGTTGACAGATAATATGTACATTAATATATACGTTTTTTAAGCATTTCACCAAGACGAGAGTGTCACAAGCACGAGAGGAAATTAAGAAAAAAAGACAGAGGAGGGTTACAGAGAGTGAAAATAAAAATTGTGTTTGAGGAAAGGATAAAGTGAATGACGGGGATCAACCTCAAGGGATCAGATGATGTCGATTGACATTACATTCCGAATATTTGCAGATTATACCTATCAGGGTAGCAAGTAGAAGGAAGGGATTTCCACTGTCGGAGAGTACGACAGAAGAAGCTGTTGGAGTAGAAAAGTCGCTTACATTGATCTGTTTCGACAGTGAAAAGGTGGCACCGAGATGCCAACCTAGTAGCACGCTTAAATTCATGCAGTCGGGGCACCAGTGAAAATAGCTCGTCAGAGCCATTGCCATGAAAATAGCCACAGTACATAGGTGATAAATTGCTTGGTGTCGAGACCTCATGTCAGGACGGATCACATTGCATATCCGTCTTTGGATTTTGTCGAGAACCTTGAGATGAACAGCGGGGGGCACCACACCATATATGGCAACAGTATTCAATGCATGGACGAATGGTAAATTTGTAGATGGGAAGGATCGACTCTTTTTCTCTAGCACTCCTTATTACTAGTTCCATATTGTATTCATTTCTGTGCTTGGTCGGCTCAGGAGATTTTTGTGGCTTAGCATATCTGTTGATTCGTTGTGAATATGGCAATAAAAATGAAGATAACTGTCTGAATAATGCAAATAATGCCTCATCTCAGAGATATAGACAAAAGCTTAAATAGGTTAAAATTATAATGTTAGAGGCTGCATTGATTTAAAACGCTGCATCTGTTGAATACGCTGTCCGAACGAAACTTCCTCCTTATCAATGGAATACAAAGAGAAAGAGGATAGTTTCCCTCTCTGTATATGGTATGGCGAGCCTTAACTGTAACGGTCTGAAATGGTGAAACTAGGAAAATGTGGCGTGACAAAACAGGTGCCATGGAAATAGCGATAGTGTAGTAGTTCGCGAGGTTGCCAATGCGTAAGTTAGGTTATACAGGAGGAGAATAATTCATACGAAATCGTTCTGTCTACTCAATATGCTATTAGAATAAAACTAACGGCTACATTTAGGTATTTCAACAGTAAAGTGAGACCTAACTGCCAATCTAGTTCTGCGCTTAAATTCATGAAAATGAGTTACCAAAGAGGAAATCTCTCACACTTTCAGTGCCAATTAAATAAACTTCTGCATTTGTAAGGCAACAGGACAATTTACGGGATTGAATTGGAATTTTGATCTAGATTAATTACCGAATAAGATCAAATTATATCGAAATCGCATTCTGATATTGCTTGTGAAATAAATAATTACAAAGTCCCTTTGCTGACGTGTGTGATTAGAATCATTGGCGCGAGATGTTGATAGTTATAACCATGATGTATGTCATCTCTAAGAGAGCGAAATCAAAGAATGACTTGATATAAATATCGTTGTTAGACAACACAAGTTAATAGCTTTGGAAACAGACATAAATATTAGAGAAATGGTTTTGGCATCAACACCAACTGGAAGAATAACAGCCATAGACATTGGACGAACGACCATAGAATATACATTGAAGAACGAGATCAAAAGAATCATCAAGAAAAGTCCATTATTCTTCCTCAAAGCTTTGAAGAGCTGGAAGATCTTTGTTTTTTTACAGTAAGGTTCACCTTGTACCAGCCCCAGGAGCCACTCGAGGTAAAGGGTTACGTTAAGGGATAGTTTAAACGGATAGGAGAGAAAGATGACGGTTAATTCTAGACTTGAACAGGTTAATAATGTGGTGATCGTGGAAATATTCTCTTGGGGGTCTGTGACACAGAGCAGTGGTTCGCAGAAAGGAGCTGTTCGAGTGGAACTTTCATCTCACCGATGGGATACGGAGGGAATGTGGGATGTTTGCTACAATGTAACTGGTGTGACGATTCCTATGAATCAAGGAATATAGTTCAAGTATTTTCCATCGAAGTAGCGATAGAGCAGAGAGAGGCTCACCACATCCCGCCTGTTAGAGACAGAGGTTGGAAGGTGGAAATAATTCTTCGCCAACAAGGACTCGAAGATGATTTTGAATTTTATCGAGACTGGTCATCTCCCGCTTAAATATGTTAAAAGTACGCCATTTTCGGCCCAATCTGGCTCTTATAAACGCAGAGGATAGCATGAGGCATCAGGTACTTACTGGAACAGCACAGCGAGCCGATCATTTTTACCTGCAATGGATTGTATCTAAGAGTTCACTCTGAGGCCGAATATTCTCTCATCGTTACTGGGTTTGATCGGCCATGATGGAATATAAATAGTCTAAGGCAATTTTATCTGATATTTAACATCAATGTACAACAACAAATCTTCAAACATCTCGCTATTTTTAATACTTATTTGTCGAAAATAGTTTGTCACGCACAAGGACTCGGAGACGCTTTTGGAATATCGGGAGGAGGATAAGGAGTGGGCAGACCTCGCCCAAAAATGACAACAGTACCCCAGTTTCAGCCTGGTTCTTATAAATGCAGAGGATAGCATGAGGAGTCAGGTACTTACTGGTACTATCGTTTTTTGACGTTAAAAAATACGTCAAAAACGATATTATTTTTGCACCAACCTAATAGATTGGCAGTTTGGTCACATTTTACTGTTGAAATACCTAAATATAGCCGTAAGTTCTATTGTAATAGCATCTTAGGTAGACAGAACGATCATTTTACGTACGACCCGATCATATTTACATGCATTAGATCTTACTTATTATAAAACGCAGATTGTGTGTGTGTGTGTCTGTACGTTTATATATTGGATCGAATTTCCTACATTTTTTAACCGATTTCAACAAAACTCCACAGGACTGCGTAAAATTACCTTGTGCTTGTTCTGACAGCGCCAAAAATTGGAAAAACACATTTTTTTTTGCATGAAATAAATTTGAAAACACGATTAAGAGGCATTAATGAAAGGGGGACAACTCATATCGAGTTATACTTATTAATATCGAGTTATCGAGTTATGCTTATGTGACGTCATCCCCTGGTCGCAGCGCCAACCGTGTCGTTCTATCCCAGTCTACCACGGCACCAACTGTGACGTCCTACTTTGATTCCCGGTCTGCATTGATTTTTTTTTTCTTTGGCCAGCCGGTCTGTAGTTGATAATAAGATGTCTTCCCGTACCAATAGTTTGTTTTCATATCCTTAGATAACACTGCCGATGCCCAAACATATCTGATTCTTTCCTTCTTTCCCTTTCTTTTTACTCAGAATTTCCCTGTCATTGTAATGACACTCTTTCACCATTTGTTACTTATCAAATTATCCTTTTATCCATTGTCTCTTAGCTGTGTGTGTGTTCTTGCTTATCACTCACGATTCGGTTCTTAGCCTCTCCTTTTCTTCTTTTCTTTCTTTTCCCTTTCTGCCTCCTTAAATGGTGCCACAATTATTATAAAACCCAGGTTGGTTGTGCGTGTGTGTGTGTGTGTGTGTGTGTGTGTGTGTGTGTGTGTGTGTCCGTTTATATATGGGATCGGATTTCCTACATTTTTCAACCGATTTCAACAAAACTTCACTTTTTTTTTGGCAGGTAGTGTTTCTTGTCTTGCACACTTTTCCTTTAGTTTTACATTCAGAATGCTTTTAAAATTCCATTTACAAGACAATTGTTTATAATAAAATTCTATTCAATCGGTAGACTCATAACGATTGAAAATAATGTTTCTGTTTGAGTTTGACCAATTCGTAAAACAAAAAAAAAATTTTTTTAAATAAATAAATAAAACTAAGTTTATGTCTTGCGTGTCCGTCAACCTTAAACAATAATCTTTGTCAATTTTATTTTTCAGTCTTTATGATGGTCGATACTTGATCTATCTCTTACTGTTACATCCCCGGGTAACACCGGGCTGTACTGCTAGTCGTATATAAGAGTTCAATTTGAGGTCGGGTGCGAGTGTGAGACCCAATATTCTCTCAAGGGGCGGTGTCTCTTCTCTTCGTGACTTGTGGGAGTTTCGTGTCTGATCGGAGGTGATAGAATTTAACTAGTCCAAGGCAATTTTAACTGATATCTACTATGGACAATAACAAATCTTGAAGCCTTCCTCCTTTCTTAACACTGACCAGTCGGTAATAGTGTGTCATCCACAAAGACTCGGAGACGCATTTGGACTGTCGGAAAGAGAGTGAGAACTGAGCAGCTCCCGACCAAATAAAGTACTCCATTTTTGGCATAATCTGGCTCTTGTAAAAATAGACAATAACATGAGATGGTATGAAGATAATATCTGTAGTACTTTTGTGAGTCAGCAAAGGACAAGGAAATTTGATGAGGGCCGATATAAAATATTTACAACATAGCTGAGAAATCAGAATGATTTGCAGTACGCCTTCAAGTCAGCATCGTCGTGACGTTGCAGTAGTTTTAATTGAGAAAAAAGACTCTTTGTTGTTGGCAGATGTAATGGCTAGCGGTTCGGATTTAAGTATCAGAGAGCCGAGTTCGAATTCCACTCGAATCCATTACATTCACTTACGTGCTAACACCCTTGGGAAAGGTACGAATCCTCTTCTTCTCCCTCCAGCTATGGGTAAATAGCAGGACCGACCTGGTTCTATAGACTTTCTAACGCATAAAGAAATGGCAACCTACTGCAGGAAAAAATCTGCTTCGTCAGTCATGTATCGAAAGATACATGATCGGCTAAGCGTGTATCACGTCTGAGACATAACTGACTGACTATTATTGGTAGATTCATTCGGTCTATTGGACTCGTTCTCGATGTTTCCTTTAATTGTATTCAGCCGTAAAATTACGTATTTACCTGGATGATTAAATATTTCTGTATTTCTAATGCAACAGGATACTTTACGGGATCAATTTGGAACTTAGACCTACATTTATTACCGAATCAGATCAAATTATGTCGAAATCAATTCCGATATCGCTTCTGAAATAATTACAAAGTCCCTTTGCTGACGTGTGGGATAAGAAAAAAAATTATGCGAGGTATAAAACTTTTTTTATTATTTCACTTCAAGCAAAGAGATAAAGCCACTTAGACGCAACAGGGTTACCGAGAATGAAATAATCTGGAGAAAAAAAAACGTTAATAATGAGAATAGGAAAAAACAGGATTAAAAGAAGGCTGAAGATAGCGATTGAGGTTACATTTAAACTTTTGAAGATCATGGTTGACAGAAAAGCCGGTGGAGAGTTCAACAATCAAGAAATTCAAACGAAGAATCTATAAGAATAGAACTTACGTTCACATCGACAGGGTTCGATTAGTAAATTGCCGCCATTTTCTATTTTTGTTTCCAGTTGTAAACGCATTTAAGCGGATGTTAAGAGATAGAACCCGGGTCTCAAAACATTTCGCTGCCAATTAAACCTTTTCTGTATTTGTAAATTAACGGAAGACTTTGAGGCTTCAATCGGAAATTCAGACTGAGTTTGATCAAAGAATCAGATTACATAGAAAACAATTTTCCAATATCGCGTCTGAAATAAATAAGTACAAAGTCCCTTGGTTGGCGTTTGTGCAAAGAAATATTTTCTGTTATGCGAATTCATACAAATAAACTAGACTTTCTTTAATCATTTCATTCCTGAAACTTTGCTGAATTTGAGAAATAACAGTGATTTACAATGAGCCTTTAAGTAGACACAGCTCAGATGTTGTAATAGTTTTAATTGAGAAAACGTTTCTTCGTTATTGGCAGCGTCTTTCGGTCTTTTGGACTCGTTATCGTTATTTTTTTTAATTGTGTCCAACCGTAAACTTACGTATTTACCCGGATGATTAAATAAAGATTTCTGTATTTCAAATCCAACGGGATAATCCACGGGATCGATTTGGTATTCAGACCTATATTGATTACCGAATCAGATTAAATTATATCGAAACCGATTCTGATATCACTTCTAAAATAATTAAAGCTTACGTGTGGGATTAGAAAAAAATAATTCATGCGAATTCATACAGTATAATTTTTTTTTAATTATTTCACTTCAAGCAAAGCGATAAAGCCACTTAGACGCAACAGGGTTACTGAGAATGAAAGAATCTGAAAAAAACGTTAATAATGAGAATAGGAAAAAAAACAGGTTTAGAAAAAAAGGCTGAAGATAGCTATTGACATTACATTTAAACTTTTAAAGACTGTTGTTGACAGAAAAGCAACAAGTCGGTAGATTGCCCAACAATCAAGAAGTTCAAACGAAGAATCTATAAGAATAGAACTTACGTTCACATCGACAGGGTTCGATGGGTAAATTGTCGCCATTTTCCATTTTTGTTTGCAACTGTAAACGCATTTCCGCGGTTGCTAAGAGACCGGGACTCAAAACATTCCAATATCGCTTCTAAATTAATTTCAAAGTCACTTTGCTTACGTGCGTAGAAAAAGTCACTTTGCTTACGTGCGTAGAAAAAATACTTTATGCGAATTCACACAGTTGTACAAATTTTTTAATCATTTCCCTACAAACAAGGCGATAAAGTCACTGAGACGCAAAGTGGGGCTTTTGAGCATGAAAGAATCGGTGAAAACATTTGTAATGTGAAAAAAAGGAGCAGGATTAAAAAGTGAGAAAATAGCGATTGACGTTACATTTAAACTTTTGAAGATCGTAGTTGACAGAAAAGCAGCAAGCAGGGAGAGACGGCGAAATTTGCTCCTTGGGCAAATCCGAATATTTCCGAAATATTAAAGCCTCTCGAAAGCCCTCGGCTTTTTCCGTTTTTATTTATTTATTTATTGCGGAATGAAAATGTCCCAAAGTCGATGGACAAATTGGAGTCGACATCTTCTTGCTACTGACCTTTTTGCTATCTAAGAAAAGATAAAAATGTCAGTAAATAAATGACATGAGAGACACACATTCTATTTTCTTAACCAAACTTTCTATATTTTTCTCTTTCTTTTTTTACCTCTTTCTTTTAATTTCTTTCTTTTTTCTTTTCTTTTCTTTCTTTTAGCCGACTTTTCATTTATTTTTTCTCGTTTTTCTTTCTTTCATTCTTTCTTTCCTTTAAAGTCCTTGATTTTTCTTTTTTTTAAATTTATAATCTTGTCTAATCATTTATTTATTCATACTCTTTTCTTTTATTTCTCTTTCTAATTTCTTAACATATTCTTTATTCTTTCTTTATTTCTTTCTTTCTTTTGTTCTCTCTTTCTTTTTTATTTTTCTTTCTTTTTTCTTTCTTTCTTTCGTTCTTTCTTTCTTACACTTCGATTTGTCTTTGTCTTGTCTTTTAGTATTTTTACTCTCTTTTTGCCATTCGTTCTTTCTTTCCTTCTTTCTTTCTTTCTTTCTTTCTTTCTTTCTTTCTTTCTCCCCACCCAATTGCCCTTGTTCTTTTTTCAGTTTTTTCCTCTTTTTCCTTTGGCATTTCATTTCTTTCTTTCTTTCTTTCTTTCTTTCTTTCTCCACACCCACCTACCTTTGTTCTTTTTTCAGTATTTTTCTTCTTTTTTTTTGGCATTTCATCGATTTCATTTTCTTTCTTTCTTTCTTTCTTTCTTTTTTTTCTTTCTTTCTTTCTTTCTTTCTTTCTTTCTTGCTTGCTTTCTTTTTTTCTTTCTTTCTTTCTTTCTTTCTTTCTTTCTTTCTTTCTTTCTTTCTTTCTTGCTTGCTTGCTTTTTTGCTTTCTTTCTTTCTTAATTCACAGTTTCTTTTTTTGTTTTAGACTTTTTTGCACGGATGACAGAACTGGATAGCTGAGTTCCTGTTCAGTTTGCACTCTGCCATTGCTAAAGGAATGAAACTATCTCCCCCGTTGCAGGAGATGTCAACCAGCTGAGATGAAAAGCAAATTCTGAATTAAACAGTGAAAAAATCCCGTTGAAAAATGCTGCACAATCTTTCTTATAAACACTCATAGCAAGGCTGTTCGCAGATATTTACAGATTGGCTACCAACAACGAGATAACTCGTCGTTAGCAGTTTTTCTTATAACATCGACTACGAGTTATCTCGTGCCGACTACGAGTTATCTCGTGATGACTACGAGTTATCGCGTGCTTGACATTTTTTGATAATTTCTCGTCTACGGTCGCAAGCAACGAGTTTATTCGCAATGATGCTTTAGGAGTGAAATAAATGTCGGAGCTATAAATCAATTCATTGTTTTATTGGCTCAGTTGGCTATTATAAAATTGTTGTTTAAAGTTAGATTTATTAATTGATTTCTGACAGTCAATAAATAAAAAAAAAAAAATGATGAGATGACTTATCATCGTCTCTATCTGGAAAACTCTCAAAAAGCAGGTGTTAAACAACTTTGATTTTTCACATAATCAAAGCTTTCTCATACTTGTAAAATACAAAATGAAAAGTGATAATAATAGTCGTCTATACCGTTGCATATAAAAATAGACCCCTGATAAATGGTAATATTTGACATCCATTAACCGGGTAGCCAGCCTCACTCACGGTTTAAATTTATAAAATCTTTTTTTATGAAAACAATTTTTCAGGGAATTGGACTTCTCCGGTCCTCTAAATGCTATAGTTCTTTCTCTCACAGAAGACGGAAAGTACGACGCTGAGATCCGAACACGTATTGGGATGGCCAAAGTCGCATTCCAAAAGCTAAGCGGATTATCACGAGACAGAAATAGTTTGAAACAAAGAAAAGACTACTGAACTGATACGTGATATCTATCCTTCTTTACCTTCAGCGATTGAAGAAGAGACTCAATGCAAAAGAAATGTGGTTCTACAGGAGGATGATAAGGATACCATTGTCCGAACATGTGAGAAACGATGAGGTTTTTGAGAGAATGGAAACAAAAAGGAAACATACTTAATATCAGGAAAAATAAGCAAAAAGTACTCATCTATGCGCAACGTGTCTTGGCCAAATAGACCTGGCGGAGCCCATCCCTCTCCATTTCAAACCACAGCCGATGACCTCTAACTTGAAAGATGGTCATTGTAACACCCATAGCGTGACCTGTCATGACTTTATGCCAGTTCTGTGTACTTAGAACTGCTGGAAATTGTTGAACCTGTTGGTTTTTGAATTGGTACCGTTACACATAATCAAAGCTTTCACATACTTGTAAAATACAAAATGAAAAGTGAGAATAATAGTTGTCTATACCACTGCACATAAAATAGACACCCGATAAATGATAATATTTGGTATTCATTAACCGGGTAGCCAGTGTCACTCTCGGCTTAAATTTATAAAATATTTTTTATTAAAAGTCAGGGAATTGGATTTCTCCGGTCCACTAAATGCTATAGCTCTTTCTCTCACAGAAGACGGAAAGTGCGACGCTGAGATCCGAAGACGTATTGTATTGGCCAAAGATGCATTGCAAAAGCTAAGCAGAGTATCAAGAGACAGGAAATTTCGTTGGAAACAAAGACAAGAGTACTGAACGCCTACGCGATATTTGTCATCTTTTAGGGCAGCAAATGTTGGACGGTCTCCTCAAAGATGAAGAAGAGACTCGAGGCAACGGAGGTATGGCTCTACAGAAGGATGCTTAGAATATCATGGACCAAGCGTGTGAGCAACGATGAGGTTTTGGAGAGGATTTAAACAAGGAGGAAGCTTATACTTATCATCAGGAAGAGGCAGCTAAAATTTCTGGGATGCGTAATGAGAAAGGATGGCTTGGAGAATCTGATACTCACAGGGCGAATTAAGGGAAAGCGGGGCACGGGAAAGAAACGCGTGCCATATTTAACGGGCTTAAGCAAGCTGATGACAGAACAGGGTCTGGGAGAAGTAGCAAAGGGACAAAATTAACAGAGAGCTACAAGGGACAAGAGGAAGTGGAGAGCCATAATCGACTACGTCCTGAAGGGACACGGTACGTATCAGTGATTCTTAACGTAGTCCCTGAAGCCCACAATGGCTCTGAGAAATTTTATAAATGAAAATGCAATTCGCACAAGGAAAATAGTTGAGCTTTAAAATTGTATATTTTCCCCACTGGCGTAAAATTTTGAAAACACAAACTGCTTTACCTAATTTTTAAAGGCAAACAATCCAGAAATTATTTAACTATTTTTTTTAGATTTTTTTTTTATGATCTCTATATATAAAAAAGAGGATACCTGTGTGTCTGTCTATCTGTGTGATACCTTTTCACTCGTGATCGATCCAACCTATTTTGACCAAATTTGACACATACATTCTACAATGAGATAGATTCTTAGCGTAAACAATCGATATTTTTAAAAAAATCAATAATCGATAAAGCCGATCGAAATCGATAAATTCAAATTTTCCTCCGATTTCGTTCAAACTCGGTATGTAGGTTACTTAGATTATTGTCATTTCTACGCCACTGCGTTTAGAGAAAAACTAAAAATCGATTTGAACACAAATTTTAAGCTAAAACTTCCTCAATTTTCAAGCAATCTAATACAAGCTTCATTTACCTGTACCAACTTTTTTCCATTCTTTCTTTCCTCTTTTTTACTTTCTTTCTTTCACGCTTTCTTTTCTCGCAATCTCCTTTATTCGTTTTTCATAGTTTTACTCTCCATTTGCAATAACTTTCTTCTTTTCTTTCTTTCATTCATTCTTTCTTTCTTTCTTTTTTCACAGTCTCCTTTATTCTGCGCTATATTGCGACTCGGTAGTTTAGCCACCGAATTGAATTTCATAAACTCCAAAATAATTGTGGTCTGAAGTGGGTCTTCATGTTGCCTGTTTTACTCCTTCATGTCCTCGGCTAACTTCGATTGAATAAATACAAACTACTTCTGTTATATCAGTAACTGCATTAATTCAAAATGTTATTGTTATGGGGTCCACCCCTTTTTCATATAAGTCGACTCTACCAAGTGTACCTGGACTGCTTCCGTTAAATACCCAGAGTTACAGTCAGTCAGGGTAGTAGTCAGTAGTCGGGGGTCGGATAGTGAGAGGATATACGGAGAGTCAGAGGATATACGAACGGAGATAGTGTGAGTAACCTCTTGTAGAAGTCAGTTATAAGGACGTAGACTCTAAGGAAATCCTACTTCGAGACTGTATATAACTATCTGTATTTGCTACTAACCACGTTCCTGGACTTACTAACAGTATTACCCTTTGTATGATTGTGCAAATACATTTTATTTCTTATATTTAATTATTGCGTTTGTCATTCCTTGGAGACCGAATTCATCTCGGAATCCACAACAGTTATAATGAAGTTACTTTAAAATAACTGAAAAAGCTAGACGCTGTTACATCTAAACATGATGCTGTTTTTGCTACATTCTAATTGAACGCTTTTTCTGATCAACTATATAGCTGCTAGTAAATTGTATTTTCAAGTTGATTATTTAGCTGAAATTTAATTTAATTTATTCTTTTAAATTTATTTGAGACCAGCATTTTTTATGAATTTAAAGTGAGTTCTTGCGTTACAATATGACAGAATTAATTAACAAAAAAATGTTATTTTAGTTATTGAAATCCTTAATTTATTTGTATTATATCTGTATTTATCCTGTTAGGTGGAATTTCTAATTTTACTTATGTGGGCCTGGAATTTTTCTGACACCAAAAGTGGATGACAAGGAAGAAGAGACTTAGAAACATTGTTCTAATCGAATTAATTTTCCGAAAATATCCATGCTTTGAGCGTTAAACATAACACCCAGTTCGCGTCTTGATAATTATTCTGTCGCGCGAGCACATGCCTGCATACACATTTGATCCGTTTGCTCATCTGGAAAACAGGGCAGAGTTTGTCAGCGGCAGACTCCAGTCCTTTGTCCGCAGGAACTGGCTAACGTTACGCCTGAACAAACGCCCGATTAGTCTGCTAATAATGCATCGTAAATGAACAAATAGCTAAACAATTAATGTATGACAGGAAAACGTGTTTCCGGGGAGACATCGCGAGTGAAATTGCCAGCAAGTGTTGGTTAGAAAATTTGGATGGATGACACCTGGGTTAAAGAAAGACGAGTTAAAAGAACTATGTGGATCGTTGAGTGTGAGAGAGGGGAGAACGATTGTAAAACGGACCCCAAGTAGTGACAGAACGCTCGAAATCGGGACGTTGAAAATAAGAAGATTTAAAAAAAAAAATGTATATATATATATATATATATATTTCCTTACAGCCTCTTCCATCCCTTCCGATACCACTTCGACCATTCATCGGCAGATGGTCGAGCAAATTGGCAAAGGACGAAGGAGAATCGTCATCCATGCGAGATTCAGCCATCGGAGACACCTGCGAAATCTCAAAATGAGCTTCGGGTTGCTATCAAGGGAGGTCACTCCTGATCATTTTATGTATGAGTGACGCTGTGTATGTGTGTCATTCACAGGAAAAAAATTGCTAAAGAAAATTTTCTAAATAATCATAGAAACATAGAAACCCTTTTTTCCTACCCTTTTTCCCGTGGGATAAAAAAGATTATAAACCTTTTAAAAACATGTAAGAAAGCAATAAGTTAAAGATGCTGAAAACTGATTCGCTTTGGGTCGACGACTTCCGTCTGTTGTATCGATCGGTGACAATTTAGAATAACGGACTTTCAAGTCAGAAACATACACGCATCTCATACGAAAGAAGTTCGTTCGTCCTGGGTGTGACGATAAACTACATCTGGCAGTAAGTCCTCTTATCAGGGGGTTTTGAGGAGCGTAGAACCACCTCTTAATTAGTGTTGTTTCCAAGTTCACCCTGACCCGGGTTATTAGCACGTGTTAGGGTTCCAGCCATGGACAAATAGTTAACCCCAAAACTGGGGTCAAAACACTCTGAAACTATGAAAAGAGATTTTAGATAGTATAAATATCAGCAATACATTTTTTTAAAAAGATATTACCAGAAATAAATTGAATATATATATATATATATATATATATATATATATATATATATATATATACATACATATATATATATATATATATATATATATATATATATATGTATATATATATATATATATATATATATATATATATATATATATATATATATATAAATTGGCAAAGGACGAAAGAGTTGTAAGAACTGTCCAAATGTTTTATATTTCCGAGCGCTTTCGGCTATACATTTTAGCCATTATCAAGGATTATTCGATTTTTCAGCTTAATTGAGTGTGTGCGTTCTGTGTATGTCTTAGTGTGTGGGAGGGATGTTTTTAATTTCCGAATACGGTTAGCACATTGTGGCTTTGTTCGTAGTTAATATTGTTAAGGGTTGGCTTTTTCTTTTTTATTATTAAAGCTTCCATGATTTTTTGTCTTTTTTTGCGGGTGGATGCAGTTAATATATTTGTGTTTTCTGCTAGTATGTTCCTAATGGACTCTTGTAAATGTGTGTGTGTGTCTTTAAAAGCGTTCTAATGGAGCTGTGATCAGATAGGTGTAACGTAAGATGTCTGTATAAGCATGTAGTTGTGTAACCGATGTAATTATGTATGAGTCTGGTTTGATGGGAAATATAAAACATTTGGACAGTTCTTACTCACCCTTTGTCCAGAAAAGAAAGCTCTTGTTCGAACACAGGAAAAATTAGATAAAAAGCTAAACCGTAGTACCTTGCCTGACATGTTATGAAACATGCATAAAGGACGCATTGCTGCCTAAATACACAACTATATATATATATATATATATATATATATATATATATATATATATATGTATGTATTACCAGCAATATGTTTGACTATCGATGACAATTCTCTTTACAAATATACGTCGAGGAAAGCAGATCTTCAAAGTGATTTCTTACAAAGAATACATATTCTATTCACACGAAACTATCGCAAAAATCGTGTCGCCATTAAATAGCCCATTGAGTTGAGATGTCATAAAACAAAATAAATAAAGTTCGTCTTTCATGTACGATGCGTTAAGCTATTAAGCTACGAAATATGTCATGCTTAGGCATTTGCCACTACCACCTTTTAACTATATTAACACTGTGTGAAAGTGAACAAATATATCTCTAAGATACATTATGAGGAAAGATATCTAACTGAACATGACATGAACAGGATGTTAAAAACAAGACCGGTGGAGATAATAACATTTTTGAACAGTTAACAAAGCAAGAAAAAAAGTTCGTTGGAAAAGGCAAAAAGGAAGTTGAGAAGAGGCGTGATCACTCCCATTTTGAAGGGTCATTTGATAGAAAGGAAAAAAACCCTAAACACTCGTCCTCTATTGTATAGATCTGTGACAGTTTTGAATAAAGAAAACATTCAAACAAGAAACGTACACGTATCTCATACCTAAGAACTTCGTCTTTCATGTACGATGCCTTAAGCTATTAAGCTACCTAATTTGTATGTAAGTGAGAGAAGACATTTCTGAGATACATAATGAGGGAAGGCGGCCAACTGAATTTATCGCTAGCAGGACGGTAAACACAAGAATATTTGTTGGGGAAGTGTATTATGTACTTAACGACATTTGGGGGGTGGGGGTGGATGACAAAACAAAGACCCGATTTTGTAGGTAAAAACAAAAAAGAAATAGAGGAGAGATATGACCGCTATTGTCCTGAAGGGTCGTGGCATATAGAAGAAAAATACCCTATCCACTCGTCCTTTCTTGCATAGATCTATGGAATTTTGAATAAAGAAAAATAAAAAAAAGAAACATACAAGCACCTCATGCCTAAGAGGTTCGTCTTTCATGCACGATGCCTTAAGCTATTAAGCTACCTAATTTGACATTCTCAGGTACGATTCCTTCGCGTCTCTTTTTTTATTGTCATTTTTTTTATCCCTATTAGCGCTGTATTGTCGAATACAACGTAAAAAAGTCGTAAAAATATTACAAATTCTAAGACGCACCAGAATAACCTGTCTACCAAAAATTAAAGCATGCATTAAGTAATGGAAAAATCGCTTGAAATAAAGAAAATAATGCAAAGGAATTCCCAAAATAATAAAGCTATACAATCTCCTAACAGATCTTTTAAAAAGTTACATTAAAATGGATAATTTAAACATTTAAAAATTTAAAAGTTACTTTAAAATAGACAGTTAAGGATTGGTTGATATCATAGACATGGAAAACCATTGGAAAATTAGTAAACTTAAGGAACCAGCACATATGCTAGGCCACATAAATCTCCTGAGCCGACGAAGCATAGAAATGTATACAATATAGGAACCAGTAACAAAGAGTGCCAGAGAAAAATGCTCATATTAGGTTGGTGCAAAAATAATGTCGTTTTTTCACATAGTAACATATGTGAGAAAACGACATTATTTTTGCACTAACCTTATAACAACAAAAATTGCAACAGGAACTTTGGCAAAAATTTGTAATGATAACAACAAAAATTGCAATATGAGCACTGGTAAAAATGGTTGCTGAAGACATTAGGTTTATAATATCCCGAAATTCAAATATAGATGTCCTTAAGGACACATGGCACAGTGGATAAAGGCGTTGGTTAGTGACAGGACCCAAAGAGTGTGAGTGGAGAACTTTCAGAGGAAAATTAAGAGGAGATAAGTGATAACTGACATTCATAAACATGGAACTAGAACAGTCTACCCCAGTGTGAGAAATAAAGGGTTCAGTTCGACATTCCAACCACCTGAAGAAGGACGGAGTGTACAATGGCCGAAACGTTGTAATAAATATGGCGACAAAGAAGAGGACAATAGTCGGAATAATATACATATTACCTGATCTCAGAAATACAGACAGATACTGAAATTAATAATTTATTTTTATAGTTAAATTGCTTTTTAAGCCCCGCGATGAGTATCTAATAAAAAAAGGTTATATTTAGCTCTTAATTTACATGAATAATTCCGAAATAACAAAGAAATTTTGATAAAATATACTGTTTTGGAGTCATCGTCAATAAAATTTTGATCTCATTCGCGTGGCGGCAACAATTACTGGCCTTGTTTGCATATATTTCCTGTAGAATAAACATTCACTTGTTTTGATTATTACGCAGGCAGTGTGTACTCAGTTGAGCAGTAATAGAGACAGGTAAGAGCAGTAAAAAAAAGCCGCTAACAAGGTAATCTTCCGCGCAGAGAATGTATGCAAACAACGCCAGTAATGGCTGTCATGCAGATAAGTGCATGCGTCCAAAATTTTATTGTCAATAACTCCAAAACAGTAGATCTTATCAAAATTTCTTTGTTATTTTCGAATTAAGCATGTATATTTACACTTAAATATGAGTATTTAGAAATTTTTTATTAGATACTTAGCGCGGGGTTTAAAAAGCAAATTACCCATTTTTATTTACTCGAGTTTAATTTTTTTTATTCAATCATCATTTTTCTTTCGCCAACAAAACGTATTATCTTTTAAGATAATTATTTTTAAGCGTTGTGATATTTTCTTCATGAAATGCATTTATTTCGTTTAAAGAAATAAATTATTTTCTTTTCGTCAGTAAAACAAATTTCTGTAACAAAAAATAAGCATTGTCTTATATTTGTTGCTTTGTTTTAAATACGGGTAGGAGCGTTTATTGCATCCTCCGTGTATAACGCGAGGCTAGAATTCGAATGAGAGCCTTTCTGTTATTATTTTTTATCTCAAAGCGAGATGTTTCCGGTAAGATGATTTATATAGAACTCTAGTGTTTTCGATTAGAATTTTTCTTAAGGGTTCTTGTAAATTTTGTGTACCGAGATGTTTTTTTATGGCACTTAGATCAGGTAAGTGACAGGCGAGGCGTCAAATCAAGAAGGAGGTAGTATGCCCGGTGTAAGTATGTCATACATACATACAAACATATATATAAGTACATTAGTAGTTTTAATCGCGAAACTTAGAAACACAGTACCACATTGTCCTCTTATGTATGGAAGATCAAACAAGAAGATAATAAATACCCCATTTTGAAATGGGAAATATTAAAAAAATGTCACAGGTATAAAGCAGGTGATAGATTTTGTTCCCTATGCACGGAGGAAAAGTTAGTTATTGCTACATATAAAGAACCCAACAATTTATGAAATCTAAAATTGGACATTCTTAGTAGGTGTAGACATAGGAAACGCTGGTTATTAGAATAGCTTTTCTTTTTCTTTTTTCTTTTTTTTTTTTTGTCACGTGGTCATGGTTGTTTTTGTTTAAGCTATATATTCTGTTCCATTTTTTATGTTTTGGCCAGCATTACCCTGACGATCAGTTTAGGTGAAACCTAGATAGGTTTGCCTGGCTCCTTAGGTTTTATATTTACACACGCTCTATCTCTGATATTGAGCACTTTATCCCATAAATATAGCACATCTCAAGAATATATATATATATATATATATATATATATATATATATATATATATATATATATATATATATATATATATATATATTATTATTATTATTATTATTATTTATTTAAAATTATAATTATAATAAGTGTCTTATCAAGTGATGATGTTGAACGTAGATTGTAGAATAAACGTTTTAAAAGGTTCAAATCAACTAACCACCCCTCGTAAGGGGAAACGCTGTTACATGAGCTGAAATGACCAATCAAAATACAAGTATATGAGAATTCAAAAATCTTGACAACAAAGAAAGATTATAATAACTATTAAATGCTTTAAAGTTAGGTTTATACTAAAATAGAATTTATTCTAATAAGTATTAAATTGTACGATAAAATTTGAAATTAAAATTAAAAACTACCCATTTCAAAAATGTAAATTTAATCTATATTAAGTTTAAAATTTTTAAATTATTGAGGAAAAAAAATACATATGTTATTCTGTTCATTTTGATTCTATTGAAATTACGTTGAAATAAACGGTAAGATCAACTGCCCTTAACTTCATGAGATACAAGTGTATACATGGGATTATGACATCTTGCGAAAGACAATACAAACACAATCAGATTATAATACATAAGCACGCAGACATATTTAGATATATATGCACACAAAAAAGTGACGAGACAGGAAATATTTGCACGACATTTTACAAAAAAAAAACAATAAAATCAAACCACACGCATACACAATGAAATGTGCATGCAATTTACTATACACAAACACCGAAAAAGATATATACATATACCCACGTACATTGACATAGACACTCTGATATAACACTCAATATATATTCAAGATTTTTGTAGTGATTTTATAACATATTTATGCTATAATTTTTAAATAAATAATTATATTCGCTCTACTCTGTATTGAGCAATCTTTTAAGAATAGTAATTGTTGGTTATTGGAATATATATATATATATATATATATATATATATATATATATATATATATATTCATACACGTTTCATTAAATAATATAGACAAGTGTTGTCTATTTATTTTATGTAAATTTTTTTTGTAACATCTGATAAGTTTAATAACATTATCGTTGAACGAAGAAAGAAATTCACAATATTGATCCATATTTTTTTTAATACAATCTAAGCTTTCGGCTTACTTAAGCCATTATCAAAGATGTCAATTACAACATATTAAGCAATATACGATGATAGTCTGTCAATGTTTACATAGATGATTTCTAAGCAACACGCGCATATAAGACGCTAGAAGCGAAAATCGCACCGCACCTCATGACGTCACACATGACCACACAAGAGTGAATTGTAGAAGTATGGAAAGCCGTTTGTATAAACCAATGGCTTCTGTTACCAGTTATAGATATTTAAGAATATTTGTAGAGATGCCATAATTGATTTTGTTTAGGTTGGGTTTCAACTGTTTGATGTATAATGCTTCAAGGATTTTTAGTTTTTGTCTATTGTTTTCATGTCGAAGTATAATTGTGTTTTCGACAAGTATTTTACGGAACTGTGTATGCGGGTAGGCATGTTGTTTTAAATAAATCTGTATATATATATGTTTGTGTGTGTGTGTGTGTGTGTGTGTGTGTGGACAGAGACTCAAAATTCTGGAGGTTGCTGTAATAAAATTGAAAGCATCTTTCTTTTCTTTTTATGTGCCGTCTCCGTTCAAGACGTAGGCGATCATGGCTCTCTACCTTCCTGTATCCCTTGCAGCTCTCAACAAGTTCCTTCCCTCTGCTTCCTCCCCCAGACCACGCTCTGTCATCCATTTGCTTAAGGCCGTTAGATATGTCATGCGTTGTTTTCCCTTGTCTCTCTTTCCCTCTATTCGACCCGTGAGTATCAGATTCTCTAGGCCCTCCTTCCTCATTATGTGTCCCAGAAAGTACAGCTTCCTCTTCCTGAGGTTAAGTATAAGCCTCCTCTTTTTAGCATCCACTCTAAGATCTTATCATTGCTCGCACGCTCGGTCCATGATATCCTCAGCATCCTTCTGTAGAAAGCATAGGTTGACTGTATATTGAACTTTGTTTAATAAACAAAGAAACACACATACATAAATATTTAAATATCACCTTAAGTAATTTAAAATTGATTCCATCAAACAATACGTAACATATTAACGAAACATGTTTGAGAGAATTCTTGCTTCAGAAATACACCTTACATATATATATACTTTCCCTGACGATCCGTTTAGGTGAAACCTAGGTAGGTTTGCCTGGCTCACTAGGTGTATCTATCTATCTATCTCTCTCTCTCTCTCTCTCTCTATATATATATATATATATATATATATATATATATATATAGATATAGATAGATAATATTAGTGGTAAATATACATATATATGCAAAATCCACAGGTGCATATACACACATGTATATTTTTTTAAATTCCGAGAGGATAGAATCCAGGTAGAACTCAATGTCCAGGACAGAGTAAGGATATAATAAAAAGGCTTAAACACTAATATTAGTGTTTAAGCCTTTTTATTATTTATATATATATATATATATATATATATGGAGAGAGAGAGACAGACAAAGATTGGAGATTTAATTAATTTCCCATAATAATTCATTGAGACGGCCGTGTCCTCTTTTTGGGGACTCATCAACAGTGCGCATCCACTGCCAGGAATCGAACCCGGACCGTTATGATTCAACGCAAGCGTCATACCATTATGTGGAGTAAATTAAATCTCTAATCTTTGTCTATATAAGCCTATGCTTGATCCAGGTTTAATACTCTGGAGGTTGCGGCCTGGTGAAAGAAGACGTTGGGACCGGTTCCATGGGGTTACGTATGCTTGGATTTAGGGAGCGCTATATTGAGACTCGGTAGTTTCGCCTCCGTCACGGGGGGTGTGGGGCGTTGGTTCCATGGTATGATACTTACATTGAATCGTAAGGGTCCGTGTTCAATTCTCGGTAGTGGATCTCCTGAAACGTCCGTCTTGTGCATTTTGTTGAGGGGTTTCTTATTATAGACTCAATTAATAATTGTTTATATATATATATATATATATATATATATATATATATATATATATATATATATATATATAATTATAATTATATATATATATATATATATATATATATGTATGTACGTATGTATGTATGTGCGTGTGTGCGTGTGTGTCCGTGCGTGTGTGTGTCTGTGTGTAAATTCGTAAATGAAGAAAACACCTTCAAAATCTACATCGGTTATGCTTTATTTTATTATATTCACACATATGTACGTGTGTGTGTGCGTATATATAGTGTTGTAATATATATATATATATATATATATATATATATATATATATGGCTAGATAGATACGAACAGACACAGATAGATAGATAGATAGATAGATTGATAGATAGGAATATATATATATATATATATATATATATATATATATATATATATATATATATATGCGTGTGTGTGTGTGTGTGTGTGCGTATATATATACAGGGTGTCGAGAAAGTTCGTGTATACCTTGAAAAATTTAAAACTTTATCTGTATTTGCGACAGAAATCATTTGTAAAAAGGATTAGAAAGAAGTAAATCTACATTTTTTTTAAGGTTTTATTGAAATTTTATTTAAGTTTCCACATGTCCTCCATCATTAGCAATACAAAGGGTTATACGATTTTGCAGTTCACGGAAAACAGTTACCAACTGATTTACAGCAATGCCTGAAATCACATTAGTTATTTTAGCGATACTTAAAGCTAAGTACATTAAACTTTATAACATTTTTTACAGATTATTTCCATCGCAAATACAAATAAAGTTATATCTTTTAAAGTGCACACAAACTTTATGGATACCCTGTGTATATATATATATATATATATATATATATATATATATATATATATATATATATTACAGCGCTATATATATATATATACACACGCACACACATACATATGTGTAAATAAAACAAAATAAATCATAACCTATATGTATTTTTAAGTTGTTTTCTCCATTTAAGAATTTACTCACACACACAGACATGCATATAAATAAATATATGATATAGACATATATATATATATATATATATATATATATATATATATATATATATATATATAAATAAATATATATATAAGATAGACAGAACATATATATATATATATATATATAGATAGATAACAATATATATATATATTACAACACAGATCGTAATAAGAAAAACCGATAACGTGGTCCATAAATTCTGTGTCTATGTACATACGGCTCGAATGAAGAATTGTTCAATGTCGTCTCCTGTTGAAGTAACAAGTTCTGCGAAATTGGCAGAGACGCAGAGTGTAAATAAACGGATTTGGCCGTCGATGTGTGTTGCATTTAGTCATGTCAATGTGTCGAGACGTCAAGACAGTATGCCAAACGTGGCAGAGTTTCGTGAGAGAGTGCGAATAGTCGAACATCTTGACCATATTTGGCCAATGATGATAAATAAATGTCATCGCTGCAATTGCTTGCTTGGTGGCCGGGTCGCTTGACGGCAATCAATTTTTTTCTGTCACTTTTCTTAGTTTATTGCCTATTCAGAGGTTTTTTTTTTCTTTTCGTTTCTTTTTTTTTTTATTATTGCACTCTTTCTTTTTTTTAAAACATTTTTTTTTTCGCTTGTTCATTTTTCTTTTCTTTTCTTTTTTTTTTTTTCTTTTTTTGTTGGGTTAGTCTCCTTCAAGTTTTATTTTCTACTCTCCTTTGACATTTATTTAAATTTTTCTTTAGCCATTTTTTATTCCTTTATTCTTTATTTCTTCTTCATTTTATTTTAATCTGCGCATATGTTTTCATTCTCATTTCCATCTTATCAACCGGCTTTTCATTCATTCTTCTGCAGATTCTTTCTCTATTGATGTTTTTTTTGTTTGTTTTTTTTTGTTTTGTTTGTTTTGAGTATGGAGCCCATTGTCTTCTTTTCTTTCTTTCTTTCTTTCATGCAGAATTCAATTCTTTCTTTCCATTTTACCCTCTCGATTGTCTTGGGTCCTTATTTCAAATATATCTACTCTCTTTCCTTTTGATACAATTTACAGCCTTTTCTTTTTCTTTCTTTCTTTCTTTCTTTCTTTCTTTTTTTCTTTCTTTCTTTCTTACGCTTCCAATGGACTTTATTCTTTTTTTTTTAGTAGTTTTACTTACTTTCTTTTTTGCCAGCCGCTCTCTCTTTCTTTAATTCTGGTCCCCAATTGCTTTTCTTTTTCTTTTTTTTCATTATTTTCCCTTTTTTACCATTAATTACAATTCTTTTTCTTTCTTTTTTTCTTTTTTTCTTTCTTTCTTTCTTTTTCCACGATAGCATTTGTTCTCTTTTTCAGTATTTTTTTTATTTTTAGCATTCCTTCCCTTCTTTCTTTCTTTCTTTCTTTCTTTCTTTCTTTCTTTCTTTCTTTCTTTCTTTTCCGCAATTGCCTTTATTCTTTTTTCAGTATTTTTAATCTTTTTCTTTTTGCCATAATTTAAAGTACTGTCTTTCTTTTTCTTTCTTTCTTTCCTTCTTTTTTCTTTCTTTATTTCTTTCTTTCATTTTTTTCTCATAATCTCCTTTATTCTTTTTTCAGCATTTTTAATCTCTTCCTTTTGACCATACCTTCGTTCTTTCTTTCTTGCTTTCTTTCTTTTTTCGTTTTTATTTCTTTATTTTCTGACAATATTCTTTATTTTTTTCTTTATTATTACTCTCTTTCCTTTTTCCATACCTTTCTTCTTTTCTTTCTGTCTTTGTTTCTTTGTTTGTTTGTTTGTTTCTTTCTTTCTTTCTTTCTTTCTTTCTTTCATTCATTCATTCCTTTTTTTTTTCTTTTCTCACAATCTCTTTATTCTTTTCCAGTATTTTTAATCCCTTTCTTTTTTCCATTCTTTCCTTTTTCTTCTTTTTTTACTTTCTTTCTTTTCTCACAATCTCCTTTATTCGTTTTTCATAGTTTTACTCTCTTTTTGCCATAACTTCGTTCTTTCTTTTTTTCTTTCTTTCATTCATTCTTTCTTTCTTTTTTTCTTTCTTTCTTCGACCTTAAATCTCATTCTCTTTCTTTATTCTTTCACAATCTTCTTTATTTTTTTTCTTATTTTTTTCCTTCTTGTTACCATATTTTCCTTCTTTCATTTTTTCTTTCATTCTTTCTTTCTTTTTTCTCACAATCTCTTTTATTATTTTTCAGTATTTTTTACTCTATTTCTTTTTGTCATGATTTCCAGTTCTTTCCTTCTTTCTTTCTTTCTTTCTTTCTTTCTTTCTTTCTTTCTTTAACCTTAAATCTCATTCCCTTTCTTTATTCTTCCCGATTTTATTTATTTTCTTCCTTCCTTCCTTCCCCAATGCCTTTGCTGTTTTTTTTTGTTTTTTTAATTATCTATTATTCATGATACTTTTCGCAATTCATCACCGTTTGTCCCCTCCCCAATTTTTCACGCCTGCCAATTCCAGTAAAGTACAGAAGTTCGAAGTTAAGGAATCCTGTCGCATCTCCACAAACGCTCAACAGTTGTCCATCATTCCTAACCATTTAACAGACAGTTTCGTTTTCTTCCCCTCTTTCTTCAATCTTATACAGACGTTTGTTCATTCCCGCCGTTTTCGCTGTCTTCGCATCCATTTCCAAAAATCCGCAAGAGAAAAATGGCCACCGGCATCATCTCGAAGACGAATACAAAACATAGCGAGAGGAGGAGTAATCCTAAAATTAAAAGCAGCCTGAGATATTTTTTTCCAAGCGTAGCTCAGATGTTGCACAAGGCCAAAAGTATGGGGCACCTGGTGAGGATCGAACTCATTTGTAAGTGTCCTATCGAAACAAGCTTGCTGACCATTACACTACCTCGAGGTGCCCACATAGTGATTTTCCAAGCGAGGATTAGATGTGACTCGCACAAGGCCGAAAGTAGGGGGGCACTCGGTGAGGATCGAACTCACTACTCAGTCGTAATTGTTCTAGCGAGACAAGCTTGTTAACCATTTCACCGCCACGAGGTGCCCAAATTTTCCTTGTAAAAACCAGCATCATCAGCCATTGCGATAGCACCGTTTTATGTCTTTCAAGTATTATTCAAATGTCGTTAATTATAATTTTCGACCGATCAATTCTCATGCCTTCTTCATTGGCACAATCGATATGCCTTATGTCTTTCTGTCATTTGGAGTTGAAACCTTATTTTTCCAATTGTCCGGATTGATAAAGCATAAAGTAATCGATCGGTCTATTCTCCTGCCGTCTTTAGGTCTACAACTGGTATACCGTCTGTAATTTGGAAGTGAGTTACTATTATTCCAGTTATCTGGATTAGTGAACTGATTCTCCGTGGGACTTTTCTTGCTAATATAACGTTTTCGACCGATCTATTCTCCTGTCTTCTTCCGGTGTAAAATCGGTGAACTGTCATTTTGTGATAAGTAACTAGTTTCCCCATTGTTCGGAATGCAGACCTTCCTCTTTATGCTGCATTTGTTGTTAGAATAACGTTTTCGATCGGACTATTCTCCAGCCTTATGCGTGTACAATTAGTATGCCTTCTCTCATTTGGAATTGATTCACTATAGTTTCAATTGATCAAACTGGCGAAATCATTCTTGGTGGTGGTGGTGGGGGGGGGGGGCTTTCATCGTTACTATCTTTCATCGTTACTATAACGTCATTGACCGATCCATTTTCCGGCTTTATTCAGTTGTACATTCGGTTTGCTATCTATCATTTTCAGTTGAGTCACTATTATTCCATTTGTTCGGAATACTGAACGCAGTATTTGTGCTGCTTTTCTTTTTAAATCCGGTTATAATTTATTTCATGAACATTGTTATATTCAACTCTTCAGACCGAAAGTTTTATCTATCTGTCTATGTCAGTTCCTATTATGCATCTATTTATGGCGATCTGCTCCTCTCTCTCTCTCTCTTTATATATATATATATATATATATATATATATATATTACGTTGATGCAAAAATAATGACGTAATAATGTCGTTTTTTGACGTTTTTTTAAACGTCAAAAAACGACATTATTACGTCATTATTTTTGCACCAACCTAATATATATATATATATATATATATATATATATATATATATATATTTATATATTTAAAGATATGTTTGGTGGTACAAAATTTTATCACTGCCATGAATAGACAAAAATTAGTTTTATTATTACCACTCATGATAATAAAAGAAAAACGGCCTAGCTAACCGGTTTCGAACCTCACTCAACAGAGCTAAATCGAGGTAAATAGAGTAAATTATACAATAATAATAATGATAAAAAAAATGAACAAAGTTTATTGGTAGGAAAAAAATTAAACGGTAATTAGTTGGAGGTCTAATATAAAGTCCTTCTGTTTACAAAGAGAAGGCTTTAAAGATAAATATATAGATGCCCTCCAACACTTTTAGGTGGTAATTTGAATGGGACTTGTTAAGGATGATAAAATCGTCCGCACTAAAACTAACAGCACAATTATGGCTATTTAAAAGGTGTTCTGCGATGGAAGACCCGTAGGTATTGGTCAGAATGCCCGAGGAAGTGTACTTCCGGTTTCGGATTTTCGCTGGAACGTGCTGTTTTATTCTAAGACCTAGCCTTTGCGTCGTTCTCCCTATGTAGTGCGAAACGCCTTCTCTTTGTAAACAGAAAGACTTTATATTAGACCTCCAACTAATTACCATTTAAATATTTTTTCTTCTTCTTCACACCAATAAACTTTGTCCATTTTTTATTATTATAAAATTCACTCTATTTACCTCGATTTAGCTGTGTTGGGCGAGATACGAAACCGTTTAGCTAGCCCGTTTTTCATTCCAGTGGCGTGAAGTAGGTAAACCACTGTTAGCGGACTACTTAGACAACATATTACGATATTTACCTGCCTCCCCACGAGGTAGCATGTGGCACAAGGCGAAATTTAATGTGAGGATCGGGTATCTGCCTACCTCCCAGGACGAGATTCTGCTCTTCGACATAGCCTTGTCCGAGTTCCTCTCTGCTCAAGAGCTTCCACGCTGACTTAGGCAGCATATTGTCTCCAATTGCAATAGTGCCCAACATATCTGTCTATATTTCTGAGATGAGGTATTATGTACACTATTTACATTATTCGGACCATTGTCCTTATCTTTGTCGCCATATTTATTACAACATTTCGGCCGTTGTACGCTCCGGCCTTCTTCAGGTGGTTGGAATGTCGAAGTATACCCTTTATTTCGCTCACTGGGGTAGACTGTTCTAGTTCCAATATAGTTGCAATAAAAAAAAATGATCGCTGAAACATTAGGTTTATAATACCCAGAAATTCATACACAGATGTCCTCAAGGACACATTGCAAAGTGGATAAAGCCGTTGGTTAGATCTAGTGATAGGACCCAAAGAGTGTGAGTTCAATATCCGGTTAAGGTAATGGAGAGGGGGATAGGGCCTGCGGGACAGATTTTGCAGAGGACTGATAAGAGATATTTTCAAAATTTATTGAAGATGGGAAATCACACTGATTTGCAGTCAACCTTTAATGCGAAATATTTTTCATGAAGCCGACACGAACCCGAAGCGGTTTCTTCATAATCAGTTTGACAGTGACTCCAAGAGAACTTGCAGGGGAAAATTAACTGGGGATAACTGATAACTGATATCCATTAAATATGGCACGTGGAACCAGTGAACGAAATAAAGGGTTCAGTTCGACATTCCAACCACCTGAAGAAGGCCGCAGCGTACAACGGCCGAAACGTTGTAATAAATATGGCAACAAAGATGAGGACAATAGTCCGAATAATGTAAATAGTGCCCAACATATTTATTTAGATGGGAGAATTTGTAGAGTGTAATTAACAGGAGATAACTGATAACTGACATCCATTAAACATGTCACGTAGAACTAGAACAGTCTACCCCAGTGAGCGAAATAAAGGTGGCTGTTCGACATTCCAACCACCTGAACGGTCGAAACATTGTAATAAATATGGCGACAAAAATGGCGACAATAGTACGAATAATGTAAATAGTGTCCAACGTATTCATGAAAATTGTGACATAACCATTAGTATTCATAGGTAAAGTATATAACAAAAACTAAATCAAAGAAGGACTTTGTATTAATATCGAAGTTTGACCTTTGGAAACAGTAATTATTAGAGAAATGATTTTGCCATCAATACCATTTGGAAAAATAACAGCCACAGACTTTGGACGAACAAACATATTATAAACATTGAACATTGACATGAAAAGAAATATCAATGAATGTTTTCAAGATCTTGTACAATCTACAAAACTTTCTTGAGTTAGCAAGAGACAGGGCCTCAAGGACATATTGCAAAGTGGATAAAGATCTAGTGATAGGACCCAAAGAGTGTGAGTTCAATACCCGGTTAAGGTAATGGAGAAGAGGACAGGGCCTGCAGGACAGGTTTTGCAGAGGACTGATAAGAGATATTTTCAAAATTTACTGAAGATGGGAAATCACACTGATTTGCAGTCAACCTTTAATCCGAAATATCTCTTACGAAGACGACACGACCGCTAAGCGGTTTCTACATAATCAGTTTGATGGTGACTCCAATCAGTTTTAATATTCTTATTATTCTGCCAAATATAAATGGAATAGGATTTAAATGCGCCAAAAACACACCGCTGATGCTTTTTTTTTCTGGACGGTGACTATAGCATAAATCAATTGTGGCTGTCATCTAATGGTCCTGAGTTCAGTTCCAGCATCAGTAAGCGAAATCAACAGATCCTTGTTCAGCAAGACCGATTTTGAGTATAAACATCATAGGGGTGGAGGGAAGAGATTTCATATCGCATCTAAGATCCCACATAGCAACCAAAATAATGAACACCTGATGAGGGCTATTGGTAATTGGCGGGGGGGGCGTCCTCAGTGAAGGTGAAGTGACAAAAAATACGTTCAGCATTCTTTGAATATCATTATTATTGAGAAAGAAAGAAAAAAAGAAACAAACAAACAAACAAAGAAACAAACAAACAAACAGACAAACAAACAAAGAAATATGGGGGATATTAACTGAAGAAAGAAAGAAAGAAAGAAAGGAAAAATGAAAGAAAGAGACGAACAAATAAACAAATATGGGGGATATTAACGGATGGCAGAAAGAAAGAAAGAAAGAAAGAAAGAAAGAAAGAAAGAAAGAAAGAAAAGAAAAAAGAAAGAAAGAAAGAAAGAAAGAAAGAAAGAAAGAAACAAATATGGGGGATATTAACGGATGGGAGAAAGAAAGAAAGAAAGAAAGGAAGAAACAAACAAACAAACAAACAAACAAACAAACAAAGAGACAAACAAACAAACAAAGAAATATGGGGGATATTAGCTGATGAAAGAAAGAAAGAAAGAAAGAAAGAAAGAAAGAAAGAAAGAAAGAAAGAAAGAAAGAAAGAGAAAAACAAACAAAGAAATATCGGGGATGTTAACTGAAGAAAGAAAGAAAGAAAGAAAGAAAGAAAGAAAGAAAGAAAGCAAGAAAGAAAGAAAGAAAGAAAGAAAGAAAGAAAGAAAGAAAGAAAGAAAGGAAAAAAGAAAGAAAGTGACAAACAAATAAACAAATATGGGAGATATTAACGGATGGGAGAAAGAAAGAAAGAAAGAAAGAAAGAAAGAAAGAAAGAAAGAAAGAAAGAAAGAAAGAAAGAAAAAAAGAAAAAAAGAAAGAAAAAAAGAAAGAAAGCCAGAAAGAGACAAACAATAAACAAATATGGGGGATATTAACGGATGGGAGAAAGAAAGAAAGAAAGAAAGAAAGAAAGAAAGAAAGAAAGAAAGAAAGAATGAAAGAAAGAAAGAAAGAAAGAAAGAAAGAAAGAAAGAAAGAAAGAAAAAGACAAACAATAAACAAATATGGGGGATATTAACGGATGGGAGAAAGAAAGAAAGAAAGAAAGAAAGAAAGAAAAAAAGAAAGAAAGAAGGTGCTCATGTTCAGGTCTAAAATAATAATTATTATTACCTCTAAAATAGAGAGAAGAAGCTCTACACAGTGATGTATATATAATGCGTACAGTACGAGCGGTGACACTGACGATAAGTTTAGCCATGAAACTGCCGGTCTCCATGCAGTGTTCATTTGTATGTCCACAGTGCTTATATTTACATGCGTCCTACTGCCGATATTGAGCACACTTTCCTTATAAATATAGTTCATTTGAAACGCGATATATATATGCAGATATGTGTGCGTGTTGTGGGTGTGGGTGTGTGTGTGTGTTTAGTTGAGATGCCTGAATCGAATTTCGTACCACGTATACTTATCTATTCAAAGTTTTTTTTTTATTTTATTTTTTATTTGTTTTGCTTTTAAAACTTTATTTTGAACTGAAGAGATCTTTAAAAAGAAAATTGAAAGGATAAACAGTGAAAAAACAAGTACAAAGAGGGCACTTGTGATACAAAGACAAGCACCTGTTGTGAGGTTGGGTGGGGACGGTGGCCTTTCAAACAGACGGCATACTTATAGCTGCCCTCTGAGACAGAGCCACTTGTGTTTGCCGTCCTATTCACATTCGATGACGTTTCTCGTTCCGTAGTAGATCTTAATGAATGAAATACAATTTGCAATCTCTTTATTTTGAAGGTTTCTTTTCTTTTTTCTTTTTTTTTTCTTTGTCTCCCCCCCCCCCGGTTATCTTTAAACTTTTTTTCCTATTCTTTCCTTTTTACCTACATTTTTTTTTCTTTTTCTACTTTCAGTTTATTTTATTTTTTTCACTTTCGTTGTTTCTTTCTTTTTTTTTTCTTTTTCTCTTTTTCGTTCTTATATTTTCTTTTCCTTTCTTGTTTTCTATTCTGTTTCTTCACTCTACGTAATTTCTGTCTCTCCCTTTTTTTATCCTTCCTCCTTGTTCTTTTACCATTTCATTCTCTCTTTTTTTTAATTTCTTTCTTTTCTTCGTTGTTTCTTTCCTTTCTCCCTTTTACGCGATTCTCTTTACTTGCTTCCTCACTTCCCATTATTTTATTCGAGTTGGATTCTATTCTATCTAGAATTACATTCCTTTCGGGTCTCACTTGCGATAAAATATTTTTAGTTTCGTTCTTTCTTTCTTTCTTTCTTTCTTTCTTTCTTTCTTTCTTTCTTTCTTTAAATGTCATTCTTTTCTGTCTTTTGTCTGTTCTTTCCTGATTTTCACTTATGTGTTCTTCCTTCCTTCCCGTCTTACCTTTTTGCTATTTCCTTCGTCATTCTTTCTTTCTTTCTTTCTTTCTTTCTTTTCCTCATTACCCTTTGTATTTCTTCCTATTATGGTCTTTCTTTTTCTTTCATTTCCTTCCAATGACGCCCTTCTTTCTTTCTTTCTTTCTTTCTTTCTTTCTTTTCCTCATTACCCTCTGTATTTCTTCCTATTAGGGTCTTTCTTTTTCTTTCATTTTCTTCCAATGACACCCTTCTTTCTTTCTTTCTTTCTTTCTTTCTTTCTTTTCCTCATTACCCTCTGTATTTCTTCCTATTACGGTCTTTCTTTTTCTTTCATTTCCTTCCAATGACACCCTTCTTTCTTTCTTTCTTTCTTTCTTTCTTTCTTTTTTTCTTTCTTTTCCTCATTACCCTCTGTATTTTTTCCTATTACGGTCTTTCTTTTTCTTTCATTTTCTTCCAATGACACCTTCTTTCTTTCTTTCTTTCTTTCTTTCTTTCTTTTCCTCATTGCCCTCTGTATTTCTTCCTATTACGGTCTTTCTTTTTCTTTCATTTTCTTCCAATGACACCCTTCTTTCTTTCTTTCTTTCTTTCTTTCTTTTTTTTTTCCTGTGAATTTCTTTCTTTTTTTGACTGTTCTTTCTTGATTTTCCCTTATGTTTTCTTTCTTTCTTCTCTTCTTTCCTTTTTGCTATTTCCTTCCTCTTTCTTTCTGCCTTTCTTAATTTCTTCTCTTCTTTCTTTCTGCCATTCATTGTTTCTTTCTTTCTTTCTGCGAATTTATTAATATTTTTTCCGTTTTCTTTTTTTGTTTGTTTGTTCTTTCCTGATTTTCGATTACGTTTTCTGCCTTTCTTCCTCTCTTTACCTTTTTATTATTTCTTATGTCATTCTTTCTTTCTTTCTTTATTTCTACTAATTTCTTTTTTTAATCTTTCTTTTGTCTGGTCTTTCTAAATTTTCGCTTATGTTTTCTTCCCGTCTTCCCTTCTTTTATTTATTTTTTTTTTTTTTGCAATTTCATGCGTCTTTCTTTCTTTCTTTCTTTCTTTCTTTCTTTCTTTCTTTCTTTCTTTCTTTATATCTGTTAGTATCTCCTTAATATTTCTTTCTTTCTTTCTTTCTTTCTTTCTTTCTTCTCGTCTATTTATTTTTCATTTTTCTTTATTCTCGTCTATGCATTCTTTCTGTCTGTTTTTCTTCTCTCCTATATAGTCTTTGTCTGTTTGTTTGTTTGTTTCTTTCTTTCTTTCATTCTTATATCTGTTAGTGTCTCCTTAATATTTCTTTTTTTCTTTCTTTTTTTCTTTTTTCTTTCTTTCTTTCTTGAAATCTCTTTTCTTTCTTTCTTTTTTCTGTTCTTTCCTGATGTTCGCTTATGCTTTCTTTTTTTCCTTCCTTTCGTTTCTTTTTGCCATTTTCAGCCTCTTTCTTTCGTTTTTTCTTTCTTTCTTTCTTTCTTTCTTTCTTTCTTTCTTTCTTTCTTTGACTTTCTTTTTTTTTCTTTTTTTCTGTTTTTTCTGGATTTTCGTTAATGCTTTCATTACTTCCCTTCCCTTCGTTTTGACATTTCATGCATATTTATTTATTTATTTATTTATATCCTGATTTTCGCATGTGCTTTCGTTCGTTCTTTCTTTCTTTCTTTTCTTTTTTCTTTCTTTCTATCTTATTTGTTGGTTTATTATGAATATATTTCAATAAGTTTTATTTCTTTATATTGCTTTTTACGATATCCTTTCTTCTTTCTGTATTTTTAATTTCTGGATTTCGGCTTTTTCTTTTTTTTCTTTTTTTTTTTGCTAATTCTTTGCTTCTTCTTCTATATTCATCATTCTACTTATATTCGTTCTTTCTTATTATTTCCTGAATCTTTCTTTCATTTCTGTTTTCCCATCTTTTTATCATTTCTGTTTTTCCACCTTTTTTTCATTTCTGTTTTTCCTTCTTTTTTTTCATTTCTGTCTTTCCTTCTTTTTTCATTTCTGTTTTTCCTACTTTTTTCATTTCTGTCTTTCCTTCTTTTTCATTTCTGTCTTTCCTTCTTTTTTCATTTCTGTCTTTCCTTCTTTTTTCATTTCTGTTTTTCCTACTTTTTTCATTTCTGTCTTTCCTTCTTTTTCATTTCTGTCTTTCCTTCTTTTTCATTTCTGTCTTTCTTTCTTTTTTCATTTCTGTTTTTCCTACTTTTTTCATTTCTGTCTTTCCTTCTTTTTCATTTTTGTTTTTTCTTCCTTTTTTCAGTTCTGTTATTCCTTCGTTTTCATTTCTGTCTTTCCTTCTTTTTTCCTTTTTTTTTTTCCTTTTATCATTTCTGTTTTTCCTTCTTTTTTTCATTTCTGTCTTTCCTTCTTTTTTCATTCTGTTTTTCCTTCTTTTTTTCATTTATTTATTTCCTTTTTTATTTGTTTTTGCTGCTTTTTTCATTTCTGTTTTTTCTTCTTTTTTTCATTTCTGTTTTTCCTTTTTTTTCATTTCTGTCTTTCCTTCTTTTTTCATTCTGTTTTTCTTTCTTTTTTCATTTCTGTCCTTCCTTCTTTTTTCATTTATTTATTTCCTTTTTTATTTCTGTTTTTCCTGCTTTTTTCATTTCTGTTTTTTCTTCTTCTTTTTTTCATTTCTGTGTTTCCCTTTTTTTTCATTTCTGTCTGCCTTCTTTTTTCATTTATGTCTTTCCTTGTTTTCTTCTGTTTTTCATTTTTTCATTTCTGTCCTTCCGTCCTTTTTTCATTTCTGTTTTTCCTGCTTTTTTCTTTCCTGTTTTTCGTGCTTTTTTCATTTCTGTTTTTCCTTCTTTTTTAAGTACTGTTCCGTATATCCTATATGTCCCTACCTAAGTTTCTCGCTCGATTTTTTAAATACTTTTTGTTTTAAGGAGAACAAATCGACTGTCCCTCCAGAAAACAAATCCAGCATCTAAGAAGCTATTAATCGATCATCAAAGTAAAGAGAATGAGGCAGTGATCGATTATTTCCTTGGTGACTTCACGCATTTATCCGTCTTTAAATAAATAAAGATGCCATCAACATATTTTTTTTCTCAAATTTCCGAAGGATTTTGGCCACCATTGATGTTGTATTGTTTCTCATTGGCGGAGGGTGGGAGGGGACTCTTCCCCAAAATGGAACCCCTCGAGTTCAGACAGTCCATGAAGCGGGCTCTTGAATATCTATCATTGATGAGTAATGGACTCTTGGTCAAAAAGAGAGAGAAGTGTGGAAAACAAGACACGTGCAAAATTAGTTACACACGTGCAAACACAGACAGTTTGAATATACATATGTGTGTATGGGGGAGCATGTGTGGGCGTGTGTCAGATGTGCTTATTTAGAGGGGAGTTTATGCGTGCGAGTGTGTATAAATACACACACACATAATGAGAATGTTAACAAATATATATATATGTGTGTGTGTATGTGTAATTATTTATTCGAAAATTATAACATAAATATGTTATAAAATCACTACAAAATTAGCCATTTTGTTTCAACACTTCTAATGCCTTATCAAGTGATTGCGTTGAATGTCGAACAAAAGGTTTTAAAAGGTTCAAATCAATCAAACATCCCACCCCTGCTCGGGAAAACTCTGTTACGTAAGCAGGAATGACCAATCAAAATACAAGTATATGAGAATTCAAAAAAATTGACAACGAACCTTGGTTATAATAATTAATTAATGCTTTAATTTTAGGGTTAGACTAAAATAAAATTTATTGTAACTAGTAAATATTAAATTAAACTATAAAATTCAAAATTACCAATTTTAAATTTTAAATTTAGTCTATATTAAGTTTATTTAAAGAAGAAAAGGAAGAAAAAATACGTATGTTTTTCATTTATTTTGTTTTTATTCAAATTAAGTTGTAATAAATGTTAAGATCTAATGCTGCTGTGAACTCCGTTACAACTTAGATACATTTGGAGTGAATATATGGTCAGGGGAAGATGAAATTATATATATATATATATATATATATATATATATATATATACCCTATTTTAATTTTATATATATATATATATATATATATATATATATATATATATATATATATATATATATAATACAGTAAATGGTCAGAGTTAAATTAGACCACAAAACAGTAATATTAAAAAAGAGCTCAATGCTTCTATAAAAAGATAAAAAATACTATCATCACGAGCTTTTAAGCTTTAAAATTAGGAAATAAACGGATTCCGCTACCTTGCTTTCGACTTTTCGCTGTATTCAGGTGATTTTGGTTAATTGATTTCCTATCGCTTTATTTAAAAAAAACAAAATTCATGAACGGTATTCAATCATATATATATATATATATATATATATATATATATATATATATATATATATATATAATTATTTACTTAAAAATATAAGTCCAACGCTACATAAGAGTTCTCATGTTTCAAAACAAGAGCCGAAAAACGAGTTCTTTCCTATTGTCTATATATTTTTACACACACACACACACACACACACACACACACACACACACACACACACACACACACACATACATATATATATATATATATATATATATATATATATATATTATCCCTCATCGTTCGCAGCACTCGGAGTTTCATGCAAACCGCAATCTTCAGGTACTATGTTTAGACTAACCATTACATAATTTGAATTTTTTTTTAAAAAAAGCGTTTACCTTAAGTATTATGTATAATGCGATGATATATAACACATATATCTCTTAAAAAAAAAATTTTTTTTATAGATTTTCAAAACTTTCCAAAAAATCCTTAAAATGGCAGACTGTTAGTAAAATTGTTCATTCCTTTTCTCACGTGGCCCAGAGCTCCGATTACTATTGGTAGAGTCTCAGTCTTCATTTTCCACATGCTGCTAATCTCGATCTACAGGTCCTTGTTGTTGGACAATTTCTCGATCATTTTCATAGAGGTGTTTCTCTCAGATGGTATTGCTATGTCAATAAGCATACACTTGCTGAAATTCTTTTCTTTTATGATAAAATATCAATTATGTTGGCTTTTATTTCCCTGTCAGTTTGAATTGACATGTCCCAGAGGATAGTTACATCGTTATTTTGGGTAACTGTTTCTGGTTTTTGGTCATACCATCTCTCAGTGGTTTCGATTTTGTGCTTCTTGCATATCTTCCAGTGCACATATTTCGCTACCTTGTTATGTCTGTGGGTATTTTTTTTTTTTTAAACATTTCCGGGCATCCTGATCGACAGTTTCATTACATTTTCTGCAGATATTGTATTTCGCGTTAGTTCCATCCTTGATGTAACTAACAGTGATAAGATCTGGTTGCGACGCTTTGGTCCTGGGCCACAAGAATTAGGCCTTCTGTCTCAGCTTTCAATCCGGTGCCCCTCAGCCACCTTTGTGTTTGCTGTTGGTCCACATCTGTTTCTTTCGTTCTATTTACGTATTTGTCCTGCAATGCCTTGTTTTTTGGGGTTTTTTTTCTTTTTTTTTTCTTTTTTTCTAATTTCATTTGGCCAAGTTATTTTGCTCTCTGTTTTACTCGTTTGGCGTAGATGGTATTCACTTCGTTTTTTGTTGGTGGAATTTCAGGTATATTAAGCTGTTTCTTGAAAAGTGCAGCTTCTTTGTTGTTGGAGAGGATTTAGTGTTTTACTCTTTGTAGGTGAGGGTCATTGGTTTTTGTGAAGTATGCTTCTCGTCCGATTGATGTAGTTTTTAGAGTTAGTTAAAGTTAGATTAGAACTCGGCCTCCTAAAGCTCGTGATACGTACAACCTTTCAACATTTTTTTTCGGGTGGGACATTTGGATAAACATTTTTTCTGGTATCTGTCTATATTTCTGAGATGAGGTATTGTGTACATTATTTGCATTATTCGGACTATTGTCCTCATCTTTGTCGCCATATTTATTACAAAGTTTCGACCATTGTACGCTACGGCATTCTTCAGGTGGTTGAAATGTCGAACTGAACCCTTTATTTCGATCACTGGGGTAGACTGTTCTAGTTCCAAGTGCCATGTTTAATGGATGTCAGTTATTAGTTAACTCCTGTTAATTTTCCCTCTGAAAGTTCTCCACTGCCTTAACCGTGTATTGAACTCACACTCTTTTCATCCTGTCATTGGATCTAACTAACGCTTTTATCCACTGTGTCATGTGTCCTAGTGGATAAAGGCGTTAGTTAGATCCAGTGACAGGACACAAAGTGCGTGAGTTCAATACTCGGTCAATGCAGTGGAGAACTTTCAGAGGGAAATTAACAGGCGATAACTGATAACTGACATCTATAAAACATGACACGTGGAACTAGAACAGTCTACTCCGGTGAGCAAAATAAAGGGTTCAGTTCGATATTCCAAACAGCTGAAGAAGGTCGGAGAGTACAACTGCCGAAACGTTGTAATAAATATGGCGACAAAGATGAGGACAATAGTCCGAATAATGTAAATAGTGAACATAATACCTCATTTCAGAAATATAGACAGATACTGAAAGGCCGAAACGTTGTAATAAATATGGCGACAAAGATGAGGACAATAGTCCGAATAATGTAAATAGTGTACATAATACCTCATCTCAGAAATATAGACAGATACCGAAAGGCCGAAACGTTGTAATAAATATGGCGACAAAGATGAGGACAATAGTCCGAATAATGTAAATAGTGTACATAATACCTCATCTCAGAAATATAGACAGATACCGAAAGGCCGAAACGTTGTAATAAATATGGCGACAAAGATGAGGACAATAGTCCGAATAATGTAAATAGTGTACATAATACCTCATCTCAGAAATATAGACAGATACTGAAGGGCCGAAACGTTGTAATAAATATGGCGACAAGATGACAATAGTCCGAATAATGTAAATAATGTATTTTTTTCTGGTCTTGGCGTCCAATCTTTTAATATCATTCAACTTCCATTTAATAATGTAGAAGCTGTATGTTATTACGGGTATAGCTAAGGTGTTGATAGCCTTCATTTTAATGGTCGCATTAATTTTGCTTTCTAGTATCAAAGGCACTCTTCTATTATATTCTTTTCGGATCTTTTTTTTTATAATTTATTTTATTTTGTCTCCTTCATTAATTCCAAAGTATTTGTATGCCCCATCTTGGTTTAGTGCCTTAATCTTGTTGTTGATATGAAGGTCTAAACCCGTAGTTTTCTCTAGTTTACCGCATTTGAAGGTGACTTTAACATATTTGTCGATTCCGAACTCCACCCTAATGTCTCCGCTGAAGGTTTTAACAATAATGTGTAGGTTTTTTCTGCTGCCTGTCATCATTGGCAAACGTTTTAAGATCCTCAATATGGAATAGGTGATTCAGGTTGCCATTCTGTGACTTGTACCGTAGCTACTGTTGTTCAGTAGGCAGCTGAGTGGCGCTAATGCAAGGCGGAAGAGTAGTGGTTACAGTGAATCTCCTTGGAAGATCTTGCTTTTGATGTTCATTGGTCTCGATGTTAATGACCCGTTTTTATGGTTTATACTCAGTGTATTAGTTTTTCATGCTTTCCCTTGTGCCATTGTAGGAGCATACTCTATATATATTTTAGGGTCTTCTTTATACGTGTGTGTAGAATAGTGTCGAACGCCTTGCTGTCGATAAGTTTCTCTTTTTTTCTTCTTTTTTTTTCACCTCTTCCAGTATTGTTTTATTGATAATTAATTGTTTTTTGCCCACGTGACGTCCCTCTTTTACATTCCTTCTGTTCTGCTGTTTTTTTCTCAAGGATGCTGTATGTCTCTTCGGTTATGATAGAAGTGAGGATTGTTGTTAGGCCTATAGTGCCTCGAGTTTTGCGTCTCTTCTGCTTTGGGGATTAGGTATGTTATTCCCCATTTAAACCATTTGGACATTTTTCTGGGTTTCTGATTATATCATTGTATAATTTAGCCCTTAATCTATTCTATATTTGATTTTTTCTCGGATGCTTTCGAGTACTTTGTCAGGTAATCTTTTTTACTAATGATGTTACGCCTGACATTGGGTAGTTTGTTGGCATCTATTAAGTTGGTGCCAAAATAATGACGTAATAATGTCGTTTTTTGACCTAAATATTTAGCAAAAAAAAACATACTTCAGACTAAAGATATTAGGTTCGTGCCAAAATAATGACGTAATAATGTAATAATTATTACGTCATTATTTTGGCACCAACCTAATATCTTTAGTCTGAAGTATGTTTTTTTTTTGTTTTTTTTTTTTGCTAAATATTATATGCGTTTTGGTCGTTGTTGGATTTTAGAAGCATTATAAAATGCTATCATTGCTTCAATATATTTTTCTCTTAAGCATTTATTTATGGTTCTGTTTTGTGGGATTTTCTTTTAATGAATATATAGGGCCTCTGTGAGGACTGCCCTCGGCGTGGTTCTCCTCTAGTTCTCGTTAGGTCGACTTCGTTCCAGTTGCAAACTCTTCTATCCCAGTCTGGTTCCTCACTGGCCATCGAGGTTTTTGTCGACCCGCGTAACGACCGAAGAGGTTTATCAGCATTTCACGTTGTGTCAGCATTATAGTTAGTGTCATATTTACTCATACGTGGGGGCTGCTTCGTATTATTATTATTATTATTATTATTATTATTATTATTATTATTATTATTTCTGTTATGGTAACTTACCCATAATAATAATAATGAACTATTCCTGACCTTATAAATACTACGCCTCTCAAGAGGTAAGATGGATATTGTAAGACGAGGAGAGATAATTGAGAGCATATTGTAAGGACATTGGAATAGTGATACTTGTCGAGACAACATAGTTCACTCTAACCAAATCTGATAGTCATTACTAATACTTCTACTTCTTTGTATTATATTTCTGTTGTAATATATCTTTGTATTCCATACCTGTGTTCGTGTTATTCTTTCATTGGTTCTAACCGTGGACCATCACCGTGCTACAAGGAACTTTGACCATAACAATTATTATTATTATTATTATTATTATTGTAATTATTATTATTATTATTATCATCATCATCTCCATTATTATTATTATCATTATCATCATTATTATTATTATTATTATTATTATTATTATTATTATTATTATTATTATTATCATTATTATTATTATTATCATGTTCATTATTATTATTATTACCATTATTATTATCATTATCTTTATTATTATTATCATTATCATTATTATTATTACTATTATCAGTATTATAATCATCATCATTATTATAATTATTATTATTATTATTATTATCATCTTCATTATTATTATTATTATCATTATTATTATAATTAACATCATTATCATTATTATCATCTTCATTATTATTATTATCATTATGATCATTATCATTATTATCATTAATATTATTATCATTATTATTATTATCATTATCATTACTATTATTATTATCATTATTATTATTATTATCATTATCATCATTATCATTATTATGCGATTTAAAAAAAAGAAAAGAAAAAACACGTTGTTTGACAATGTTGAACAATATTTCGACTATACAAATTTAAAGGCTTTGTACAAGTGTTGTTTGTATTGTAATGAAAAAAACGAATATACTGGTAATTAACTTACTAATTTCTCTGCCCAAGGGAATGAACAAAATGACAGGAGAGTTCCATAAGATTTATACAAGGCTGTTTGATTAATTCCGATTGGCAACCAATCAATTATCGGAAAATTGCAAGAAGATCAATTTCTGTTTAAAGTATTTCTTTTATTGACAGACTTTCATTTACTGCTTTCATTTTATCTTTACTCTAGATCTTATTAGTTTTTCATGTTGAAACATTTGAATTTCTTGAAATCTCGTCTAGTATCGATAATTTGATTTCTTCAATTTCTCTCTATAATATTGATTTCCAAGATGAATTATTATTATTTTTTATTTTCTTTGATTTCTGGCGTTTACACATTTCTTTCCGGGTCCCGCCCAGGGACCTAAGGTTAGAAATGGCACCATGACACTTTCCACTGACAAAAAAAAAATTACATCGTAAAGTGTGGGCTGTACTTGTCAGAACAATTTTTTGTATCTCTGAGGCATGGACTTCCAGGAATCCCTTCAATTAGTCTACTGCAATCTTTTCCAACCAGTCCTAGGGCTCCAACTACAACAGGGATTGTTGATGTTTTCATATACCACATTTTCGAGATTTCTATTTCAAGGTCCTTGTATTTTGACAGCTTTTTGAATATCTTCAAAGATACATTGCAGTCAGCAGGGACTGTCATATCAATAAGGAGGCACCGTTTTTGTTTGTGGTCTTTAATAACAATATCTGGGCGGTTGGCTTTGATTGTTCTGTCAGTGTGTATTGTGTAGTCCCATAGAACTGTAACAGGTCCTATCTCCGTAACCGGGTCTGGGTGGTGTTCATACCAGTTTCTTTCAGTTTCCTTTCCGTAGAAGTTGCAGATTTTCCAGTGCAGATATTGGCCCACTCTGTCATGTCGGGTTTTATATTCAGTGGGTGCCAACATCGTGCAACCTGATACAAGATGATCAATCGTTTCAGAATATTTATCACAGAATCTGCATTTTGGGCTGACAATATTTTAGCATATGTGCTTGATAATTCCTAGTTAGCAAGCATTGGTCCTGCGCAGCAAGGATAAAACCTTCAGTTTCCGCTTTCAACCCTGCACTGCGTAGCCACTGATGGGTACGGGTTTTGTCCACGTCAGCTTGTTTTATACGGGCAGAGTATTGGCCATGAAGCGGTTTATCTTGCCATCGCTTCTGTATCTGGTCGGTTGCATTCGTCTTTGCTGTCTTTTTCAAGTATTTTGCAGTTTCAGCCGGTGTATTGTGCTGTAGTTGCATCTCTACGCCCATTTGAAGCTCCATTTTGAATTTGTTGGCTTCTTTCATTACGGAGCAAAGACGCTTACTACTTTCATGTTCCTTGACGCATACCATCATCCAGTCTTCTGTAGTTTCCAATTATCTTTGGAGGCCAATTTTTGTAGTTTTGTAGGACAGTTCTAGTTGAACTAATCCTCTGCCTCCTTCGGATCTAGGCACATACAGACGATCAACATCATCTTTGGGATGATGTATGCGATAGCAAGTGAGAAGCTTTATCGTTTTGGCGTCCATTCGCTTAATTTTAGCTTTGGTCCAGTTAAGGACATTAAAACTGTATTGCACCACTGGGACAGCCAATGAGTTTATTCTGTTTTTTCAGTTTAGCTCAGTATTTAGTACCAGACGTACACGCCTGTAGTACTCTTTTCTTATTTTTTCCCTTCATTTGGGGGTGTTGCATGCAATCTCTTTTACTAATTCTTAGGTACTTATAGGCTTCATCATGCGCCAGTTCCCTAATCTTTGTGACAAAATCTAAATCTATTAAGGGTGTTTCTGTATATTATTATTATTATTATTATTATTATTATTATTATTATTATTATTCGAGTAGGCAGAAGAAGATACTAATTATTTCAAAGTGACGTTAAAATCCACACAGGAAATGAATATGTCTAACATTGATAATTATGGTTATATATATATATATATATATATATATATATATATATATATATATATATATATATATATATATATATATATCCGCATTATATATTTGATACCAACTTTAAATGATGTCTCACGTGGCAAAAGATATTTTATTTAGCTTGGGCTGTTTCTTTTTTATAATAATAACTTCTAATATATTGAGAAAGAGAGATACAAACGAAAAAAAAAGATATATATTAAGTTACTAATATAGATAAATAGATACATAGCGATATATACATATATATTACCTAAGATAGATAGATATTAACTAAATAGATATCAAAATAGATATTAATAGACGAATATGGATAGATAAATATTAACAGACTAAGATAGATAGATAGATAGATAGATAGATAGATAGATAGATATTAACAGACTAAGATAGATAGATAGATAGATAGATAGATAGATAGATAGATAGATAGATAGATAGATAATGAACAAACAGGAATAGATAGATAGATAGATAGATAGATAGATAGATAGATAGATAGATAGATAGATAGATAATGAACAGACTGGAATTGATAGATAGATAATGAACAGACTGGGATAGATAGATAGATAGATAGATAGATAGATAGATAGATAGATAGATAGATAGATAGATAGATAGATAGATAGATTGGGATAGTTAGATAGATTGGGATAGATTGGGATAGATAGATAGATAGATTGGGATAGATAGATAGATAGATTGGGATAGATAGATATGATTTTGGACTCATAAATCCAAGTACATACTTGTGCATAGATACATCTGCTTGACGGGTGGTACGTGTGTAATCGCTCAGCTTGCACCAAAAATCGGTAATGTATAGAAACCTGCAATTAGTGAAATAAAACAGACAATCTTGCGCAGGTGGATGAAAGTCAGCCGCAAAACACGAGACTCATTCAAAAGGAAGAAGAATTGTCGACGCGACGAAAGAAATTGAAAGGAAGAAAACAGAACAAAAAATTTGAAAAATCTGGGATCCTGGGATAATGGGCGGGAAAAATGAAGAAAGTTGACGAGATAAATTTCAAATTAAAAAAAAAAATAAAAAAAAAAAATAAGAAAAAAACTGACAGCAAGTGAAAAAAAATTGCATTGGATTAAAATTATACTGCATTCATTTTTAAAGATTGCCACCTAAGAGTACAGCGAGATAGGAAAGTCTTGTCACCCCTACATAATATAATTTTCTAACACGAAAATGATGATGTTCATAAAGACCTTCTCGATGTGTAACAGCGTCAATGAAAGTGATTAAACTGAATCCAGTACATGTGCTTTTTATTACTGTATTACTTGTTGTTCTATTGTTCTCATTACGTTTTCGTAGGAGGTGACAAGACTTTCGGACCAACATGTAAGCTTACGGCCATACCACGTTGAAACTACTGTTTCCCTTATGATCACCGTTAAAAAGTTAAGCCATGTCGAGACTGGGCAGTACCTAGATGGATGACAGCTTGCGAATACCAGGTCCTGTAATCTTGATTTGATTTGTTTAACGGCATAACAACTATTAGGTTGGTGCAAAAATAATGACGTAATAATGTCGTTTTTGACGTTAAAAAATACGTCAAAAAACGACATTATTACGTCATTATTTTTGCACCAACCTAATACATATGGGTCATTTAATCCCAAAATTTAATTCTATTTCAGATGGCTGATACGAAAATGATGATGTTCATAAAGACCTTCTCGATGTGTTACAGCGTCAATGAAAGTGATTAAACTGAATCCAGTACATGTGCTTTTTTATTACTGTATTACTTGTTGTTCTATTGTTCTCATTACGTTTTCGTAGGAGGTGACAAGACTTTCGGACCAACATGTAAGCTTACGGCCATATCACGTTGAAACTACGGTTTCCCTTATGATCACCGGTTTGGTAAGAGGTGACAAGACTTTCGAACCACCTTGCAATTTGTTGCAGGCTAACCAAGCTGACCAAGTCGTGGTGGAGTATGAACATAAAAACCAACAAAATGATTATTTCTGGTTACAGTAACTATTATTAAATTATTAAGAATTTAGCCCTCAACGGAGATAATCCAAAGGCAATTTTTTTTTTCAGCCAAGCATTGAAAAAGAGTTTCTAATTATTTCGTTTATTTTTAAATATTTATTTCTAAATTATATTCTTCAGTATTCGTTATATTCAATGTATGTATACTTTGTCAAAATTGATTCATAAAACCATATTCACAGGATATTACAGGTTGGTCCGAAAGTCTTGTCAACCCCTACATAATATAATTTTGTATTTCAACGCTCTGTGGGGGTATTATTAAGGGAGAGCTTCATATGAACCATACCAGAATACCCATCAGTTGAAGGACGTCATTCGGGGAGCCTTTGCAACAATCAAAGGTCATTATTTTGGTTGATATTCGTATTTTAGTAGAACCACGTTATTTTAACAGTGCGTTTTACGTCTGCTGGCCTGTGCATTCTAGAAAACTTAAAGAAAATATGCCCACCGAAGTTAAGCAACGTTGACACTGGGCGGTACCTAGATGGGTGACAGCTTGTGAATACCAGGTCCTGTAATCTTGATTTGATTTGTTTAAAGGCATAACAACTACATATGGGTCATTTAATCCCAAAATTTAATTCTATTTCAGATGGCTGATACGAAAATGATGATGTTCATAAAGACCTTCTCGATGGGTGACAGCGTCATTGAAAGTGAATAAACTAAATCCAGTAGATGTGCTTTTTATTATTCTATTACTTGTTCTTCTATTGTTCTCATTACTTTTGGTATGAGGTGACAAGACTTTCGGACCACGCTGTATTTTTGAATAAATTTTGCGCTTTGGGTAAATATCAGGTTTTACATAAGAAAATAATTACACACACACACAGGCACACACACACACACACACACACATATATATATATATATATATATATATATATATATATATATATATGTATGTATGTATATTCCAATTCCAATCGAATCCATTACATTCACTTACGTGCTAATACCCTTGGGAAAGGTATAAATCCTCTTCCTCTCCCTGCAGCTATGGGTAAAATAGCACGATAGACTGGGTTCTATAGCCTTGGGTGGCAACTGGTCTAGGAGGAGGACAACTCTGAATTCAAAACCTGTTGAGATTCGTTTGGAAACCTTGTGGCGCGTAGTGCACCAGGTCTCTGTATTCGGCCCTTCAAAAAGGGTCGATGGTCCTGCACGAAACCATCACCACTATAATCAAATCTCATGTGCTGTTGTCGGGCTGTCAGTTTCCTGGGAACTGATCTGTTGAAACTCATACGTCGAATTTCGACGGGAGAGTCGACGGGAGAGTCGACTATATATATATATATATATATATATATATATATATATATATATATATATATATATTAAGCGTTTCACCTCAAGCAAGGCGGGAAGCCACTAGGACGCAAGGGGTTACAGAAGATTTGGAGCAAGATCAGATAGGAGTGACAGAAGAAAGGATGAGGAGAATGGTAGTGGATAGATCAAGGCAACTGGAGATGTCGATTGACATTACATTTGAATAGTCGGAGATTATAGCTCTCAGGGAAACTGGAATGGGGAAGGGAGTTCCACAGACGAGAGGTGCAAGACATGAAGCTATTGGAGTAGAAGAGACGGCTACATTTAAGAGTTTCAACAGTGAAAGGGTGAGAGCGGGATGCCAGCCTCGTAGGGCGCTTGAACTCATGAAGTCTGGGAACCAGCTAATGCAGCGAATCTGAGCAATTGCCATGAAAGTATTTGTAAAACAGAGAGAGGCGACGGCGCGTCTGTGAGAGAGCGACTGTAGACGAGATGCCAGAATGGGGCCAATTATATTGCATATCCGCCTCTGGATCTTATCGAAAACCCTGAGGCAAACAGAAGTGTCTCCAGACTATATATGGCAGGAATACTCGATGCAGGGTGAATTGTTGATTTGTACAGGTCCTGTAAGCTTGATTTGATTTGTTCGTTTAACAGCATAGCTACTGCCTATGGGCCATTTAATTCCAAAATTTGATTTTCATAGGAGCTTTGAATTAAAAATATATGTTATTCTGCTTTCACAAGTGAATACATGGTAGTTGATTCAGATATTTTGTGCATATACATTTTTGTGTGAAATATTTACTAGAGGCGGTGTGTTTTATGTTGTAGTTTTTTTTAAAGTTATATTTTGGAATAGAGTTTAATTTCTTTAAGAAATTTTAGGCTATTATATGAATTAATGTCATAAAAGAGTTCTTTTATGTTAGTTGGTTTTATTTAGCGGCATATCAATCCCCATGGGTTATTTAATGTCGAAATCTAAATATTTTGAATGCATAGTATTAGTCTGGAAAATGGCCAGGATGAAAAGAGGCATTGCGAGTCAATATGACTTCAATCCCATCAAACGGACCTGACTTAAAAATAAGCATCTGCATTATTGACGTTTTACTTGGATTCGAACGCTCGCCGGAAAAACACGTCTATGTCAACTGATTTATGATTCAGATTGATTTGTTTAAAGGCATATCAACACCTTATGAGTCATTTAATGCCTAAATTTCATTTTTCTTGGAAGCAATAAAAACATGTTATATATATATATATATATATATATATATATATATATATATATATATATATATATATATAATGGACTCCCCCGTCGGTTTCAACGTATGAGATTCTGACAGCTTATTGATTCAGTTATGAAAGTATGTGCGATAATCTTAAGTGGCATTTAAGACCGGCTAGTGATTTACAAAGGAGGCCACATATGGAGCAAGTGTGAGGATTGTGAGATGATATCAGTGTTAGATTGGCTGACATTTTAGATCTTGCACTCGTTTCTTGAAGATCATTCAGAGAAGCAGATTGAAAATTGCTGATTCCACTAAAACACGTTGATCTCCATTCTACCAGCTCCAAGGCTAAGGGCTCAAGGGTGTTATGTGATATATTGACTGTTGACAAGTTGCTTTCCAGCTTGTCTTTGTCTCTTAGCCATGGGCGTCCTACATTCCTGTAGCCCTGATCTAACTGGCTCTACATTAGGATCTTGAGTATCCTGTCATAAGACATTCTCAAGACATGACCCGTAACTGAGACTGTATGATAAAAGTCTCGATTCCTCCAATATTACACCTGTTAAACAGGTCTAGGTTAGATGTCCTACCTTGAAGCTTAACTCCACATATTGCACGCAGACAGCTTTTACAGACAACATCTAGCTGGCGTATATGGTACCTGTATGGAGTCCACGACTCTGAGCCATACAAAAGGATGGCAAGCACAACAGCTCTGTAAACCCGAATTTTCGTATCCAGTCGAATACCCTGCTCATTCCACAAGCGATGGCGAAGTTTGCCGAAAGCACTGGTAGCCTTAGCAATGCGATGCATGATTTCATCATCTAAAGTTCCACTGTAATTGACTTATAATATATATATATATTTATATATATATATATATATATATATATATATATATATATATATATATATATATATATATATACAGGGTGTCCATAAAGTTTGTGTGCACTTTAAAAAATATAACTTTATTTGTATTTGCGATGGAAATAATCTGTAAAAGATTTTATAAAGTTTAATGTACCTGGTTTTAAGTATAGCTAAAATAACTAATGTGATTTCAAGCATTACTGTAAATCAGTTGGCAAATGTTTCTGTGAAATGCAAAATCGTATTACTCTTTGTATTGCTAATGATGGAGGACATGTGGAAACTTAAATAAAATTTCAATAAAACCTTAAAGAAATGGAGATTTACTTCTTTCTAATCCTTTTTACAAATGATTTCTGTCGCAAATACAGATAAAGTTTTAAATTTTTTAAAGTGCACACGAACTTTATCGACACCCTATATATATATACATACACACACACACACGCATATATATATATATATATATATATATATATATATATATATATATATATATTCCTATCTATCTATCTGTGTCTGTTCGTATCTATCTAGCCATATATATATATATATATATATATATATATATATATATATATATATATTTTACAACACTATATATACGCACACACACACGTACATATGTGTGAATATAATAAAATAAAGCATAACCGATGTAGATTTTTAAGGTGTTTTCTTCATTTACGAATTTACACACAGACACACACACGCACGAACACACACGCACGGACACACACGCACATACATACATACATACATACATATATATATATATATATATATATATATACACACATTCTTCTGCTTTCACAATTGCATACATGGCAGATAATACTCAGCTTTCGTTCATATACATGTTTGTGTGGAGATGATTAATAGTGGTGCTGATACGTGTGCTTTATGTTGTAGGTTTTGTCGAAGTTATATTTTGGAATACAGTTTGATTTCTTTAAGAAATCGTAGAGAATTATATGGATTAGTGTCATGAAAGAGTTCTTTTATGTTGACTGATGGATTGTTGGTAATTTTACTATAAATAGGTATTGTTGGTAATTTTACTATAAATAGGTATTACTAGGATTTTTTATTTGAAACGTATTGCAGAGATTTTCACTATAAAAATATATTTCATACTTTCTAGGGTCTTTGTTTTTGTTTGGTGGAAGGGGTTAACTATTTGCCCATAGCTGGGACCCTAACAGGTGCCACCACCAAGGACCAGGGTGGACCTGGGAACAACAGCAATTAAGAGGGGGTTACAAGCTCCCCAAACCACCAATCTCCTGGTCATAGGTCTTGCTGATGGATGTACTTCTGTAAGATTGGATGTCCGGGCCGTGAAACAAATAAAGGCTCGAAATTGTTAACTAGAATGCCGATTTCTAATTCACGTTGGGTACTTTATATTCAATTAGGCACAAATATCCTTCATATACACTTCTTCTCAACACCCCCACCTCCAAGATTATGAGTTGATTAGTAAGACTTTTATTACTAAATAATTATTATCGTTTAAAAAATTTCATAAAATCTAAAAATATTTGTTGTGATGTCAACGAACAGTCATTGCTACTTTTATAATGTCAACGAATACCCGTTGTCACTTTCGTAATGCTCATTGTAGTAGAGACCTTGTAATCGCAGCAAACAACTATAGTAACACCGTTGAACAATACTTATGTCAGACGCCTTCAGATAACACTTGCACTAACAGTACTTGTTCAATAATAATCCCTCGAATAGTAATCCCCGAATAGTAATCCGTGTACAAATCCGTATAGGGATAATATTCACTAAACACCCTACGAGGTTTGATATGGTACAAGGCCGATTTTTTTGTGGGGTATCCTAGCCCGTAGGCACGGTCAAAAATTCTCCGTAGACCCCGTAAAAAAAACCTGGTCGGATAGCTGTCTCCCGAGACGAGACACTGCCATTCGACATAGCCTTGTAAGGGGATCCTCTCTGCCGGAGGCAGAGAGTTCGACCAGCGCACCTCCCAAGCAATCCGTATAGTGACATATTCACTAACCGCCCCACGTGGTCGGATACGGCACAAGGCCAAGTTTATTGTGGTTATCTGAGCCCGTAGACTCGACTAAGTATTTCAAACCTAATGTAGCGCATTTTATGATGTCAACGTACACTCGTTACAACTTTTGTAATGTTAACGAATACTCGTTGTCGCTTTCGTAATGCTCGTTGTAGTAGAGACTTTGCAATCGCAGATACAACTATAGTAACGCCGTTGAACAATACTGGTGTCAGACGCCTTCTAATATCGCTCGCACTAATAGTTCTTGCTCGATAAGACTCGCTCGAATAGTAACCACCGAATAGTGATCCGAATCCAGATATAGTATAGTATAGTATAGATAATAGTGATCCGAATAGAGATATAGTATAGTGAATAGTATAGAAATAGAGAATAGTGTACAAATAGTTATCCGTATAGTAATAGAGGATAGAATAGAAATGAGGATCAGTTAGACACCACGCTAATTCCATTTTACGCGTCGCCTTTATGGTCACGCGATCTAATTAATTAAAAAATGGGATCCCCTGTGGTTGTACTCTGGTGATCTGTGTTTAAACTCCTGTGTCGGTAACGACACTTTATTCCTATATAACAATTTTCTAGCTTTAAATAACCCGCAAAGGGGTGATAAACCGTAGAAAACAAATCAAACAATCAATGGATCAACGCATAGAAAGTATTGAACTGTGAAATTTTAATTCAAGGATGACTGACATGTATACAGAGATAACAAATTCTACCGGTTAGACCGAATTAAACTATGTATTTGATGTATACAGCGTTTGAACCCCACAATAAACTTGGCCTTGTGCCGCATCCGACCACGTGGGGTGGTTAGTGAATATCTCCCTATACGGATTGCTTCGGAGGTGCGCTGGTTGAACTCTCTGCATCCGGGCAGATAGGATCTGTTCCGTCAGGCCAGTGTTAGTTAAATAAAATTTTGCCATTTTGTACAGAGCTTGATCTTTTAGCCTCGTCCCAGGTTAGGCTAGGCTGGCCCAAACTTTGTGAGTGTGTATAAGCAACATTCATCTTTTAGCAACTAATTCTAGAGCCATTTTGGAAGCACTAAGCGAGATTTTCATTATTGTCCTCAACAAGTTTGTCTTCTCAGTAACAGCCGACAAAAGGAAGGCTGGGCTATAGGCAAGAGGCTATTGAACAAGAGATCTCGTTGTCTGCCTGGCATACAAAAGTATTATTACTCGTTGATTAGAGTAGTTTTGAACATGGCTACTCTCCAGTAGACAAGTGGTGTCGCCATTAGATATGTTCATTTTGTAGACGAATTTCCTAGCTCAGGAGTAAAAATGTTGGCTATTCTTTTATTTCTTCCTTAAAAAAAAAAAAAAGACAAAATCTTTTTTTGCGTTGTATACTTCGTGACGGAAGCAGTGGGAACGAGGTCGTGGACCTCTTTGAGATAGGAAATGCAGGTAGAGCTTTGGAGTAGAAGTGGAAAAGTTGCGGGCGAATTCAGGCATAATAGAAAGGGTCGTTTTAGTGGTGAGAACGTAAAAGAAAATGCGTGAAAAGTAGAAAGAGCGTCCAAACAATTGAAGAGATTTTTTTTTAATATTAAAAGAGCCGTTGAAACAGGAAAAGAAAGAAAGAAAGAAAGAAAGAAAGAAAGAAAGAGAAGAAATAGTCAGGAGATATTAAGAGATAGATCGAAGGAGAGAAAGAATAAAAGAACGGAGGAAAGAAAGAAATAGTAGGCTGATACTAACAGATATGACAAAGAAAGAAAGAAAGAAAGAAAGAAAGAAAGAAAGAAAGAAATATTAAGGAGATACTGACAGATATAAGAAAGAAGAAAAGAAAGAAAGAAAAAAAGAAAAAAAGAAACAAAGAAATATTAAGGAGATATTAACAGAAAGAAAGAAAGAAAGAAAGAAAGAAAGAAAGAAAGAAAGAAAGAAATATTAAGGAGATATTAACAGACAAGAAAGAAAGAAAGAAAGAAAGAAAGAAAGAAAGAAAGAAAGAAAGAAAGAAATATTAAGGAGATATTAACAGATATAAGAAAGAAAGAAAGAAAGAAAGAAAAAAAGAAAGAAAGAAAGGAAGGAAGAAAGAAAGAAATAGTAGGGAGATAGAACAAAGTGGACAAAGAAAAACAGAAAGAAAAAAAGAAAAAAGATTATGATGAGTCGAAATGAATTGCATAATAGAAAAAGATAGAAGAAAAAAGGAAAAATTTGAATACAGAAGAAAAAGAAAGAAAAAAAAATTGGATAAAAGAAAAAGGCAATAATTAAGAGGCAAAAACAATAAGAAAGAAAGAAAACTCGATTAGACTGAAGAGAAGAAGATAGAATAAAAAGAAGGAGTTAGAATTGGAAAAGAAATAATAATTCAAATGAAAAAGGAAACACACAGCAGAAAATAAAAAATTAGCAAGGAAAAAGAAAAAGATGAAAAAGTAAGGAAAAAAGAAAAATAATCAGTGAAAGAATTAATTGAATAAATTTTGAATAAAACAATAAGAAAAAAGAAAGAAAGAAAGAAAGAAAGAAAGAAATAGTAGGGAGACATTAATAGGCAAACCAAACGGGCCAAAGAAAGAAAGAAAGAAAGAAAGAAAGAAAGAAAGAAAGAAAGAAAGAAAGAAAGAAAGAATAGTTGGGAGACATTAACAGATAAAGCAAATGGGTCAAAGAAAGAAAGAAAGAAAGAAAGAAAGAAAGAAAGAAAGAAAGAAAGAAAGAAAGCAAGCAATAAAGAAAGAAAGAAAGAAAGAAAGAAAGAAATAGTAGAGAGACATTAACAGAAAAACCAAATGAGGCAAAGAAAGAAAGAAAGAAAGAAAGAAAGAAAGAAAGAAAGAAAGGTAGAAAAAATAGTAGGGAGACATTAACAGATAAACCAAATAGGTCAACGAAAGAAAGAAAGAAAGAAAGAAAGAAAGAAATAGTAGGGAGACATTAACAGATAAACCAAATGGGTCAAAGAAAGAAAGAAAGAATGAAAGAAAGAAATAGTAGGGAGACATTAACAGATAAAACAAATGAGTCAAAGAAAGAAAGAAAGAATGAATGAAAGAGAGAAATAGTAGGGAGACATTAACAGATAAACCAAATGAGTCAAAGAAAGAAAGAAAGAAAGAATGAAAGAAAGAAAGAAAGAAAGAAAGAAAGAAAGAAAGAAAGGTAAAAAGAAATAGTTGGGAGACATTAACAGATAAAACAAATGGGTCAAAGAAAGAAAGAAAGAAAGAAAGAAAGAAAGAAAGAAAGAAAGAAAGAAAGAAAGAAAGCAATAAAGAAAGAAAGAAAGAAAGAAATAGTAGAGAGACATTAACAGAAAAAACAAATGAGGCAAAGAAAGAAAGAAAGAAAGAAAGAAAGAAAGAAAGAAAGAAAGGTAGAAAAAATAGTAGGGAGACATTAACAGATAAACCAAATAGGTCAACGAAAGAAAGAAAGAAAGAAAGAAAGAAAGAAAGAAAGAAATAGTAGGGAGACATTAACAGATAAACCAAATAGGTCAACGAAAGAAAGAAAGAAAGAAAGGAAGAAAATAGAATAATAATCAATATATGAAAGAAGAATTATTATTTAAATGAATATAGAAAGAAAAATTAAAAGAAAATAATTAAGATTGAAAAAAAAAACCCAAAGAATATATGATGATAGTAAACGAATGAATAAGCTAGTGAAAGAAAAAGTATGTCGAAGAGATTAATAATTTATAAGAAATGAAAAGGCCCGTCAGCCTCTCGAGGTAGAAGGTTACGTCAGAATGACGTTTGTGCGAAAAGGAGTGGGAGATCACAGTTACCACTAATCGTGAATCGTTTAAGTTTATAGTGATCGGGGAAATATCCTGTTGGCAGTCGGTCCCACAGGGCAGTGGTTTCGCTAGAAGCTGCTGCTTGAATGGATCTTACTTCTCACCAATGGAATACGGAGGGAATGTGGGTGGTTTGCTACTATGGAAGTGGCATGGTGTATTGTTGCTGTGAAGGTTTGACTTGGCGGGACCAGGGAATGTAGTTCCTCGGCGCATTTTCCTTTGTAGCAGCTGTAGATCAGCCAGAGGCTTTGGAAGTGAGGTTGAAGGGTGGAGAATGATTCGTCCCCCACAAGGGCTCGGACACGATTTTGGACTCTATCAAGGCTGGCGAGGGAGGTCTTTGCAGCTTCCATCCAAATAAGACAATAGTACCCCATATTTGGCCTGATCTGTCTCTTGTAAAGGTAGAGGTCCCCCAGGAGGATTCAGGTACTTAATGGAGTGGTACAGCGATCAGACCATTTTACCTGCATCCTTAGTAATGGATGGTACTTCCATTTAAGATCGGGTGTGTGTTTGATGTCCAACAGTCTTTCAAGGTACGGTGTATCCCCGAGGGTACCTCCGTTCATCCTGATCGGTGGTTGTTCGGGGTCAGATCGGTGATGATGGACTTGTGTGATATTAAGTAAAAAAAAAATAAAGATAGGAAGAAAAAGAAATACATGATAGGAATGGAAAGATAAAAGTTGAGGAAAAGGTGAACAAAAGAGAAAAATAGAAAAGAAAGTAAAAAAAAAAGAAGGAAAGTAAAAAAAAAGAAGGAAAGTAAAAAAAAGAAGGAAAGTAAAAAAATAGAAAAGAAAGTAAAAAAAAGAAAGAAAGTAAAAAAAAAGAAGGAAAGTAAAAAAAAAGAAGGAAAGTAAAAAAATAGAAAAGAAAGTAAAAAAAAGAAAGAAAGTAAAAAAAAGAAAGAAAGTAAAAAAAAGAAGGAAAGTAAAAAAATAGAAAAGAAAGTAAAAAAATGAAAGAAAGTAAAAAAAAGAAGGAAAGTAAAAAAATAGAAAAGAAAGTAAAAAAAAAGAAAGAAATTAAAAAAAAAGAAAGAAAGTAAAAAAAAAGAAGGAAAGTAAAAAAATAGAAAAGAAAGTAAAAAAAAAGAAGGAAAGTAAAAAAAAAGAAGGAAAGTAAAAAAATAGAAAAGAAAGTAAAAAAAAAGAAAGTAAAAAAAAGAAGGAAAGTAAAAAAATAGAAAAGAAAGTAAAAAAAAGAAGGAAAGTAAAAAAAAAGAAGGAAAGTAAAAAAAAAATGACGATATGATAGATGAATGAATATAAAGTAAGAAAAAATGAAAAAGAAATGAAAATAGAAAAATAATAGAAAAGAAAGATAAAGAGAATATAGAATTAGAAAGAATTAGAAGAAAGAAAGAAAAAAGAAAGAGAGAAAGAAAGAGAGAAAGAAAGAGAGAAAGAAAGGGCAGGGAACAGTAAATGAGTGACGAAGAAAAGAAGAAGAATGAGGCATAGGCAAAGTTAGAAGAATTAAACAAACAGAAGATTTTGGAAAAAAAGGTCAAGAAGAACGTGGGCCAGATGAGCTAAAAAGAATGAGAAAGACGGCAAAACACGGACAGAAAAATGAGATGAAGGGGAAAAAGAGACAATTGTAAAATAAAGAAAAGGAAGAAAACGACAAAAAAGAAGAAGAGATTAAGAATTAGAAAGAAAAAGAAGCAGTAGAAGGAAAAAAATGAGAAATGGAAAATTAGAATTGAGAAGAAAGAAAGAAAGAAAAGATGCAAGATATAAAAGAAGCGACAACGATAGAAAAAGAAAGAAAGAACAAGCAATAGATGGAAAAAAAGATAAAAATAAGAAAAGAAACCATAGAAGGAAGGAAGAAAGGAAGGAAGGAAGGAAGGAAGGAAGGAAGGAGTGAAGGAAGGGAAGAAGAAGGGAAGGGAAGAAGGAAGGAAGGAAGTGGAAAGAAGGAAGGAAGGAAAGAAGTGGAAGGAAGGAAGGAAAAGGGAGGATAAGGAAGGAAGAAAAAGGAAGGAAGGAAGGAAGGAAGGAGGGAAGGAAGGAAGGAAGGAAAAGGAAGGAGGGAAGGAAGGAAGGAAGGAAAAGGAAGGAAAGAAGGAGTGAAGGAAGGAAGGAAAGAAGGAAAAAGAAGGAAGGAAGGAAAAGGAAGGAATGAGGGAAGGAAGGAAGGAAAGAAAGAAAGAAAGAGGGAAGGGAGGAAGTGAGATAGGAAGTGGAAAGAAGGAAGGAAGGAAGGATAAGGAAGGAAGGAAGGAAGGAAAAGGAAATTAAAAATTAGAATTGAGAGAAAAAGAAGGAAAGAAAAACAAGCAAGATAAAAAAGATGCGATAAGAATAAAAAAGGAAAGGAAGAACAAGCAGTAGATGGAAAAAAGATGAAAATAAGAAAAGAAAACTTAGAAGAAAGAAAGAAAAAAGGGAATAAAGAAAGGGAAGGGAGATGATAGAAAAGAACAGATTAAAATAGAAAAGGAAAGAAAAAGAATCAGTAGGACGAAAAAAAATAAATGGAAAATAAAAAAATAAAATTAAGGACAAAGGAAGGAAGGAAGGAAGGAAGGAAGGAAGGAAGGAAGGAAGGAAGAAAAAGGAAGGATGGAAAGAAGGAGGGAAGGGAGGAAGGAAGGAAAAGGAAGGAGGGAAGGAAGGAAAGAAGTAGGGAAGGGAGGAAGGAAGGAAGTGGAAGGAAGGAAGGAAGGAAGGAAAAGGAAGGAAGGAAAGAAGGAAAAGGAAGGATGGAAGAAGGGAAGGAAGGAAAGAAAGAGGGAAGGGAGGTAGGGAGATAGGAAGTGGAAAGAAGTAAGTAAGGAAGGAAGGATATAGAGGGAAGAAGAAAAAGGAAGGATGGAAGGAGGGAAGGAAGGAAAGAAGGAGGGAAGGAAGTCGAAGGAAGGAAGGAAGGAAGGAAGGGAGGGAGGAAGGAAGGAAGGAAACGGAAGGAAGGAAGGAAGGAAAAGGAAGGATGGAAGGAAGTGGAAGGAAGGAAGGGAGGGAGGAAGGAAGGAAGGAAACGGAAGGAAGGAAGGAAGGAAAAGGAAGGATGGAAGGAAAAGGAAGGAAGGAAAGGAGGGAAGGGAGGAAGGAAGGAAGAAAGGAAGGAAGGAATTGGAAGGAAGGAAGGAAGGAAGGAAGGAAAAGGAAGGAAGGAAAGGAGGGAAGGGAGGAAGGAAGAAAGGAAGGAAGGAATTGGAAGGAAGGAAAAGGAAGGAGGGAAGGAGGGAAGGAAAATGAATGAAGGAAGAAAGAAAGAAAGAAAGAAAAAAATAAAAGAAAGAAAGGAAGGAAGGAAGGAAAAGGAAGAACGATATCATAGAAGCGATGAAGATAGAAAAAGGATGATGGAAAAAAAGATAAAAATGAGAAATGGGAGAAAGAATGCAAAAATGAGAAAGGGAAACCAAAAAAGAAAAGAAAGAAAGAAAGGAAGAAAGAAAGAAAGGAAGAAAGAAGATCAAACAGAAAAAAAGAAGAAAAAGAAGCAGTAAAAGGAAATGTTTAATATCTAAAAATACCCCGAGTAACGGAGTTACTTTTTTCTATGTTTTCAGAGACGTTTAGCCATCTTGACACCATTTCTCATAAGAATCACTGAAAAACCTTTTGAGTTATTAAGCTAAAGCGAAAGCAGGTAAAAATTGTTTTATGTTAGATCCACTGTCTTCTCAATTGAGCGATTGTGAGAGGAAAAAGATCATTCAAGCCTCAACATTCATACTCTGGCAAGAACCATCAAGAATGAGCTTAAAAAAGAGGGAACAGTAGAGAGGAAACCTGGATGAAGAGATCACAACAGGAGGAGGGATGATGATTTCAACTTAGAGCTAAAGAGATCAATTAGAAAAGATCCAACTCAATCCATAAGACATTTGGCACGTCAGAGAGGAATTCCAGCTATGCCTGTCCAAAAAGCAGTGGAAAAAAAAAACTTGAAAATGAAACTGTACCTGAAACATGTGACGCAACTTGTTACTCCAGGACACAAAGTTAGAAAGTTAGAAAGGGCGAAGATCATCTTGAATAAGTTGGAAAATGATCCTGGAGTGTCAATTTCGTTTATGATCGATTTCATAACGAGTCTTCTGTTAAGCTTGGAGAGAAATTACAGATGCTTATTACTCAAAGTAGAGTCCAACAGGGTTATAAAAACCTTGGAGAATTCTAGTAAGATATCTTTAATCATTTCTAAGATAAACGTTTCAAAGATTAATTTAACAATTGAACAATTACGCTGCTACATGATTTGGACAATTTTGCTGTTACAACCGTTATATATAAGGTTGGTGCAAAAATAATGTCGTTTTCTCACATATGCGAGAAAACGATATTATTTTTGCACCAACCTAATATACCTGTATATACTTTTAAATATAAATTGATGACAGACATACTATCGAAATATTCTTGACTATTGCCAAACGCTGTCTTTCCTTCTTTCTTTTCTTTTTTTTTTTCCTTTTTCTTCACTCAAATCTTCTCTAAGTACTGTATTATTAGTATTATAATTATTATTATTACTTAATCTCTATCTATAAAAGGCGGGATGTGTGTGTGTGTGTGTGTGTGTGTGTGTGTGTGTGTGTGTGTGTGTGTGTGTGACGAATGCACGGCCGCAATTTTCGACGGATTTGCACCAAAATTTACATGCACATGCTCCAAGTTAGCGGGAAGGCCAAGACCGACTTTGCATTTCCTAACTCCCATCGATAGTGGAAATAATCGATTTTTTCATGCTTCTACGGCAGTTTTCATGTAGTTTGCGGCCATTTTATACTGGCCAGAGTGAGAGCCAATAGCTGGCTGCCACGAATAGACAGGAAGATTCTATTGGCCAGCGTGAGAGCCAACAGCTGACTGACACGAATGTTAACTAGCATGCTAACATGCAAAAAAAAATGGATAGCTGCATTCGTCACAAGTGTGAAAAATTTAAATCTGCATGGCACTTTACTCCAATTGGCTCATTCGCTTGCTTAAACTCAACGTTGATTCTGATTCCGCAGAACTGGGTTGGGTGTGAAAAAGTATTTGTTGTTAACATTCTTTTTTCATTCGGTTTTTCCAGTTACGAGTCCTTTTTTAAAGCTGATCGTTTTGTGTTCATTTTGTTTAGTTCTTTTTTCGTAACAGATTTAATGTTTAGTATAGAGCTTAGAAAAAAAATTGCAGTATGAGATAGGCAAGAAGTAAGGCATGTAGCAACTTCAGCACGGCAAAAAAGCACTCCTTTAAAGGCAAGGAAGGGCAAAAATATTTTAAGTCAAGTGATAGCGATTGCTGTATGAGTCGTACGATTTTTGAATCAAGCACGGGCAATGCTGGGCCATGCTGCTAGTACATCATAAAATACTCCAGAAAAACTCCCTCTCACCCGAAGTAAGCTAGAAAATTCGTTTAAAGCCGATAAAAATTTTTTCACGCTCCAGTACGATTTTGGTCAGAGGATCGCACTGAGGCATGAAACCGACAGCTGATATTCAGTGTCGATACCTATGACCAAATGATTTATATCCATAAACGATCTATCTCCGTTTTGAGAATTCTTCCACGATAAATATATGAAATTATATATATATATATATATATATATATATATATATATATATATATATATGTGTGTGTGTGTGTGTATGCATGTATGTATCTTACTGATTCAAATATGTATGTATGTATGTATAGAGCGATATCATTCAAAGCTCACAGTGTAATGACAAATATATTTTATTACTTCCTTGGGGGTAAACCATTTATGAGAGATTGGTTTGCCTATACGATTATTCATTCAGTTTTGATAGGGAGGAAGTTACTACCCTGTTTTCTGGGTGGGTGGCTACACATCAAAATGTGTCAGTCGTTTAATTTTTTTTTTTTTTTTTCTTTAATTGATCCCACTATTTTAACAGGATAACGGAAAATATGAATTAAGAATAAAGGATGATATTCAAATATATATATACATGTATATATATATATATATATATATATATATATATATATATATATATATATATATATATATATATATATGAATACTTCAGTGATTGTAAGACCTTGAACTCTTTCCCTTGTGGTGGGTTCCGGAAGCACTTCAACATCCTTGGCACACGGTGCAACTAGAAAGCCACCCGAGCGTGATGTCATTCAAGCATGCCATTTCCGACGATCTTTAGTAAAAACGTACCCTAGGTACTCTTTCATGATCACACCTGGAATTTTTTTTCTTTAAAGTGAAGGTTAACGCAAGTTAGCGAATCATCAGGAAAATATTACCAATGCAGTACTTCCGTCAATCGTGTATTTTAAACGAAAATGGTAGCTTCGATCGGTAGCATCAACAGCACCAATCGTTAGAGGCAGCTTCAAATGTTGGGCGTTGGATAAGACTGTCACATAAGAACTCCATAGCTAAGTTCTTCAAAGGAAGATATTGGAATATTACAAAACTTTACTTGAATACACAAATAACATAAAAGAAATACAAAAAAATGTATTCTCTTCATCTTCTTCTTTTACTCCCGTGTCCCTTCAGGACGTGAGCGAACATGGCCCTCCACATCTTTGTAACCCTTGTAGCTCTTAATGATTCTTATCTTTTTTGTTATCTCTCTCAAACCCTGTTCTATCATTCAATTACTCAAAACCATCAATTATGTTAATGCGCTGATTTTTCTCTCTCCGTCTTTCCCTCAATCTGTCCATGTGAGTATCAGATTTTCCAAGCCCTCCTTCCTCATTATATGCCCCAGAAATTTCGACTGCCACTTCCTGGTGTTCTCACGCCAGTGTTTGACTTCCTCGACCCGTTTCCCCAGTAACCCTGATGGGTATGTTTCTCTTCTCGATTTCCTTTTTTTACCTCTTTCTCTGTATTTTGTCGTACTAAGCAGTTCTGCCCTCTTGGAAACTCTCATCTTGCAGTAGTGTCTGTAAACATCTCCATCCGCTACCCCACCAGCCAAGAATCTTTTTGTTATCAATGATCAGATTGAAACCTGTTTCGTGATTTCTTTCGTGACGTCACTTAGAATGAAGTCTTTAATGATCCTGTTCAAAATCGTGCCTGAAGTCTCCTCTTGGATTAAAGCTGGCATCAATGCTTTCATTCCAGCAAATAAATACCAAGTTAAACTGCGTTCATCTCTGTGGTTTTCACCTGCATTCTTGACCGTTAATCACTTCTTCCGGCTGTACCAAAGCGTCACGTCTGATTGATTGATAGAATAAACCAACGTATAGCATCACTCAAGTTCCATTCTATAGATTCTTGGCGGCTCTGCAACAGTGTGCCGAACAACAGGAATTCCTCAACCCCTCCTTGATTCAATCAATTCGACGTTCTGACATATGCAGTAGATAAGGTTGAAGGCTTTGCAGGAAAAATCTTACAACTCAATCCTCGACTCATATAGAGTACCAACACCTGATTTACCCCCAGAATATATATATATATATATATATATGAATATATATATATATATATATATATATATATATATATATATATATATATATATATATATATATATATATATATATATTACGGCGTTAAAAACAAGAATATTTTTACATTGGACCATGATGTTATTAAAATAAAATACCAGCCGACCGGTTTCGCCCCCTCTCTTCAGAGCTGTAAACTGGGAAAAAATTATGAAAAAGGAGAAAAAAAAAAAATATATATATATATATATGGGTGACGTGAATGAACGAAAGGGACAATTGTAACACCTAAAGATGCTAGAGACCCAGAAGAGCAAGCCCAAAGTTTTGTACCACAAAAAATATTTTTAAATATATATATATATATATATATATGAATATATATATATATATATATATATATATATATATATATATATATATATATATATATATAGATAGATATTAGGTTGGTGCAAAAATAATTGACGTAATAATGTCGTTTTTGACGTATTTTTTAACGTCAAAAAACGACATTATTACGTCATTATTTTTGCACCAACCTAATAGATATTAAAAAAGAGAAACCGTAAACAATAACAAAAATATATACATACATAGTGTATGTATATATATGTATATTATTTTTGTTCTCGTTTGCGGTTTCTCTCTCTTTTTTTTAATATACATTTTTCTCTCGTTGGAACAATTATAACCTTTTCCCGATAATATATATATATATATATATATATATATATATATATATATATATATATATATATATATATAATGAAGTTTTTAATCATCTTGTTCAAAAATGTGCGTCTGGGGTTTCTCCTTAGGTGAAAGCTGTCATCGTTGCTTTCATTCCAGCAAGGAAATACTATATTAAACCGTATTTATCTCATTGTTTCTCAACTAGATGCTCAGCCGCTATAGCCCACAGGAATCACTTCTTCCGGCTATACCAGAGCTTCATAAGCTTTATAAGTCGATCATGCGTCTATTCTTTGAATATTGCTGCCACATATTGTCCAGTGCTCCTGCCTTATAGTTAGAGGTTTTTAATATATTCAAAGAAGAATCAGCAATATTATTGGTCCTCACCTGGCACTGCAGCTTGGGTCCCAGCACCGTAATGTAGCTTCCTTTTGCTTTTTCTATAAATACTTTCATGGTCATTGTTTAGATGAACTCTTTGAAATGGTACATAGACTTTATGAATTAAAGCAAGGTCTCATCAATTCACAGTTGAATAGGTTAGATGTAACCGCAAGTTCTATGCTAACGGTTTCTTTTCTCTCATCTCACGCTTGTAAAAAACCTTTCCGACTTCTTGCTTTCCAGACAACTTTGAGCAGAAAAAATTGAAATGCAATGTCAGTTGTTATTTGCTGTCTTCTTGATTATTCTTCTACTGCTCTCGTTCCTTAATAATGTTTCTTTTTTTTTTTTAATTCTTTCACATTCGTTAATCCCTTGTATCTTAGTCTCTTTGCTGCCATGTATGGGGTGATAGGATTAAAAAAAATAACCTGCAAAGCGTAGATAAGCCGTGAAAAAACGAATCAATCGATAAACATTTTTTTTTGGGGGGGGGGCTTCTTCTTAAAATCCGTACACATCAAGGTTTGATTTAACATTTGCAGGAACAATCAGTATCGGCCATTTGATAACCAATTTCATTCTGTTTTCTCTTTTTAACATGCAGAACCGTGTGGAGACACATTCGAATATACAGTGATACCTGGGCGTAAGTCGTTTCCAGTTACGGCAGTTTTGAAGATACGTCAGTTTTTTTCTTAAATATTGCATGAGAAAATAAAACTCGCTTTAGGTCGTTTGACACGAATTTACGTAAACAGGCCGGTAAATGTTGTTTAATACTGTTTATTGTAAAAGAGAGCATTTACTTAAATGTTTGCATTTATAAAAAGAATGTATAAATATAAAAATGTCTTAAAATAATTGTCGGACTTTGTCCATTTCATAATGTGTGACGTCATTTGTTTACATTTGATACGCCATGAGCAGATATGAATGTACGTGAGAGATTCCTGGAAGATTAAAGCTTAAAGACAATAAAATCGACCTTGCTAGCCGAACGCTCCTCTGTGGCCCAAACGGTTAAATGCACGGCAATCTATATGACGTTTCCGTCTAGGATACAGGTTCGATTCCTGTCGGGGGGCGAAAATTTTCTATGATAATTACTCGGACATTCAGACCGGTAAATGTTGTTTATTATAAAACAGAGCATTTACTTAAATATTTGTATCTATAAAAAGAATGTATAAAAATATATATCATTTTCATAATCTAAAACAAAACAATTATTATAATAAATTATGTTCAGCAGATGTTCATATTCAAATTCCTGCCGACAAGCGGGACTCGTGAGTTTTTTTTTTCTACTCCAACATCGATGTTGAATTCAGACTGTTTATATCTGTGCTCTGGCGTTGACTTTCTTTCAATTACATTTCAGTTTTGATTTAAAATACATTTTTGCCCATCGCTCCGAAGAAAAGTCCCAGTACAAGTGCTAATGCTAAGCTTAAAAGTATATCGCTGGAAGATAAATTGGAAACTATTTTTTTTATTCAGAATACTGTACGTACATATCATAAATGCTGTATTATACAATGGGCAGTGTTTATTTGCAGCTTATAATGTAGTTATTTCAACTTAAGTCGTTTTTCGACCTAAGTCGCGACCCTTAGAACCAATTAACAACGTGTGAGGTATACCTTTTTTGTTGCCATGTGAGCACAAATTATTGAGAAACACCCGAGTCAGCAGCGTATTTTGCATCGAAAATCCCGAGACACAATAATTCTCGCCACTATTCCTGATAATGATTATTTCCGATGCGTGAGCCGGCCCTGAACTAAACATGGACGGAGTCAAACTACACTCCGAATGAATGGTTTCTGCTTTATTAGCTTATTGTTTGTCTTCGGCGCTGAAAGAGCAAACATTTTTATATCAAGCGGTGTGGAGTGCGGTGAAAGACCACGGTAATGCGTGCTGCTTAGGTCAACATTCGCTTCAGACAAACACAGTCTCAAAGCCAGTTTGTGAAACCACATTTCTAAGCGTCTATCCCATAGATTTTGGAAACGAGGCATTACGTTAAGTGCAAGTGGAAATATATGTTTGTTGTGTAAATTAACTGCATTAGGCTACCAGCTTCTTGGTGAATCGCAGTACAGGTAAAGAAAAAGAAGAGATGTTGAAGAGAGAGAGAGAGAGAGAGAGAGAGAGAGCGATATATTCATAAGTAAAAGATTACAAATCGGCATTTCGTATCCGCGGATTCAGCCAACGAGGAATTCACCCATCCGCGGATCGGAAATATTTAAAAAAAAAAAAAAAAGAAAATCATTGCAGAATTGTTTTATATACCAGGTGTAACTGCAAAATTGTTCAAATCGAGTAACAGCAAAATTGTCCAATTGCTAGATTAAGCATTGAAAGGTTGTATTTTAAAAATGATCAAAGACATCTATCTGTAATTTTCAGAGGTTTCTATAACACTTTTGGTCTCTTCCTTTAGCAATAAGAATGTATAATTACATGAGAGAAGAATCGTGTTAAAATGGATCATAAACGAAAATAATTAATCATAGCTCATTACTTAATTAATTAATCTGAGGCTCATGGAGGATTAAAATAAAGTTCATACATACATACATATATATATATATATATATATATATATATATATATATATATATATATATATATATATATTCTCCAGAAACATTTTCAAGATGATCTTCGCCCTCTTTAACTTTCTACCTTTCTCTCCTGGTGTAACAAAATGGTTCACAGTTTGCACGTAAAGTTTCATTGTTAAGTCTTTTTACACTGCTCTTTGGATTATCATAGCTGAAACTCCTTTCTAACGTGCCAAATGTCTCATGGATTGAGTTGGATCTTTTCTAATTGGTCGCTTTAGCTATAATTTGAAATGATTATCCCTGTTCCTGTTGTGACCTCCTGATCCAGTTTCCCTCTCTACTGTTCCTTCTTTTTTTTTTAAATATTCACCGTTCGCTGGATGATTCTTGAAAGGACTTTGAAGATGGAATCCAGAGAATGAATGTTGGTACCATTATTGAAGGCCCGATTTTATTTTATTTTTTATTTTTAACTGAATTTATGGGTTTTAAAGTGTCAACAGTTATAGGAATGTTTTATTTTTCAAACACTGCCAGCATATTGTGGCCGTATTCATAGTTGATGTTAGTGCGTGTTGACTTTTTCTTTTTATTATATAGTGCTATACCTATCTATCTATCTATATATATATATATATATATATATATATATATATATATATATATATATATATATTATGTATGTATAAACAGTTAAAAAATTTGAAGACACCCCAAGAATAAACATGGGATAAGAAAAGTGAAGAAAAAAGATAAAGTGCTCTTAGAGTCACTGAAAAAATGTAATTATACAAAATGATATTTCGTTATACATACATACATACATACATTTATATATATATATATATATATATATATATATATATATATATATATATATATATATATATGTATGTATGTATATATATAATCTTAGGTGTTGATTTCTCGACAAAATTTTGATAAAATGTATTATTACTGTATACTTACCCTTGTGATGATTTCAAGTATACTGGTGGATCTCCACAGTTTTCTTACTTATGTTCGAATAGTGATTTGAAATTCAGAGTTAACCTCTTTATCTCTCCCGGTTCTGATAAGCTTTCCTCTGTGGTACCTGGACATTACGAATTGGAATCTCAACCTCACCATTTTACAATTGAAATTACAACGCGTGACCCTAATTTCTCAGCTAAGAATTTCTTTTCTGGCACTTCTTTTTGGTAGAACTCTCTTGCAGATTCTTGCTTCTCAGTCAACTTTCAAGAATCTACAGGTAGTGTATATCAGGAAGATCGCTTTCCTAAATATATATATTTTTTTTTATCAAAAATTATTTTGGGGTCAGAAACCATTTGCCTCTTCGAGACTGTATATTCTGACCTTGAGTGAAATGATTCAAAATCTATCTATCTATCTATCTATCTATCTATCTATCTATCTATCTATCTATCTATCTAAGGCTATTCGTATCTATCAATCTCAGTCTGTTCATATTTATCTGTCTCAGTTTGTTAAAATTTATTTCTCTCTCTCTCTTTCTCTCTCTCTCTCTCTGTATCTATCTATCTGTATCTATCTATCTATCTTAGTTTGTTCATATCTATCTATCTATCTTTTAATATCTATCTCAGTCTGTTGCTATCTCTCTATCTGTCTCTCTCTCTCTCTCTCTCTCTCTCTATATATATATATATATATATATATATATATATATATATATATATATATATATATATGTGTGTGTGTGTGTGTGTGTGTATATACATGTAAAATAGTTAGGTTGCTTAATAAAACAAGGTCAAAGGGAAGGGTATCAATGTGATCAGTATAATAACATATATATTTTATATATATATATATATAAATTTTAATCACAAGTCATATTGGTGTCAATTTAATATTTATTTAGTAAATTTACACTAATATGTCTGGTAATTTAAATTAAAATAAGAAATAATATGATTTTCTGGTGAAGATTATATTATTAGTAAACATTCGATCTCGACCTGAATCCTCGCTGTCCGAATCTTATGAAAATTTAAATTTAAATTTTCGATCGGTGTATAAACGTGTCGGGCGGGAAGGTGGTGGGGAGGGTTAATGAGATTGTAAAGGCGTGTCCGTAAATTCCCGACTTGAAATCTTTCTTTACATGCTTCATGTATGTCATATGGTAAATAATTAATATTTAATAAATGTTTATTGTACTGATTATATTGCTACCCTTTCGTTTGGCCTTGTTTTATTAACTAACGTATTTTACATACTCTATGAAGCACACGTGAATTCATTCTTCCAATCATATATATATATATATATATATATATATATATATATATATATATATATATATCCAAGAGAGTGGATGCATATCTGTTTTGTATTTACATGTTGGTTATTTCAACGACATATCAAACGCTGATTGCATACTTAATAACGAATATAAACTTAATAGGGCTGACTTCACACTGAATCACTAGATAAGTAGATATAGCTCCGGTTAATACTAGAGTCAAAAGATACACAAACGTTTGGCTTACATATTTATACAAAAATAGCATTGGCATTTGTTATGAGACAATAGTTGTTATTCTTTGGGCGTATTTTTAACCAGTCACTTGCGAAAACAAATTCTCTTTAAATATCTTAACGTCCAACGCAACTGTCCCTAGATGATTTCATTTTATTTTTCCTAGACTTCCAGTGACTTCACAAAAATATTGATCTAATTATCGCCAGTATGATTCCCTCTTTTCTCGATTACTTCTCATTTTCTATGTATAGGATGTGTAATTGTTAGCGCTTAGGAAACAGAAATCGGCGGTCTGAGTTCGAATTCCGGTCGAAATCGCTAAAAGCATTTTCAAAAAAGTAAGGTATGAATTCATATCTATCCGTAGCTATGTTTTAAACAGCCGGACACACTGGCAACCAGTTAAGAAGCACAATTCTAATTTCAAGGAGGCATCGTATAGCCTCCAAAAAAATCTAGTGATAACTGGCGGCTCTGTTTGTAATAATGGCTTAGTAAGTTAAATTCTTCTACCTGTTCCGTCTTCACTCAATTTGTGGCGTCAACATCTTCTGCTGGTAAAGCAGAATGTTTTGCTGGTAAATCATGTGGATTCGATGGTACCCTGCAAGAGACCCTTAAGAATAACGCACCCGAACTGGCACCTGTTCTCTCTAAACTCTGTCTAGTTGCTTCTTTTAATGTTCTCGCCATTTTATTTTTTTTTCTCATATTCTCTCACACTCAGTGTCCCTTTGTGTCTTAGTAGCTTTATTGTCTTCCTTGGGTTGAAATGTTTAAAAGTAATAACCAACAGATGCAGTATGGGGATTTTTTTTAAATTCATTTCACCCCAATCAAGGCGATAAAGGCAGTAAGACGTAAAGGGTTACTGAAGATATCAGATAACAGTGTGAAGGAAACTGACAAAAACACCGAGGAGAAGGCAATAAAAAGAATACGATTCAAGGAGATAGAAGAAGGTGATTGACGTTGCATTTCAATTTTTGTTGATTGTACCCCCTTGTGCAAATTAATTGAAACAGCCGCTTTAGTTTCCTTTCTTTCGCCATACAGTCAGTTTTAGACCCATTGGAGTGACAGGGTGTAATCGATTACTATTTTCTTTAAATCAGATTAGAGAATTTGCAGTTGTGTGCAGTAATATGAATCTATTTTCGGGGTGTATGATGCCCTTGAAAAAGATTGCGTCATCCGTGAATGCATAAGATTTTTATCACGCCTAGATACTATTGTCTCGTCTGTCGATTAGTTGTCCTACGACCATTGTCTCCGATGGACGTTACTCCAAGCTAGCGTATGAATACTGTAACAATCCACGAACACACTGGCAAGTCAAAGTACTATAGACTGGCCCGGAAACTCTCTAATTAAATCCAATTGGGAATCTGTGGACAATCTGCCAGGAACGACTTCGTAGAATGGACATACGAAGTACTAACATGGGCACAGGTCATGTTTCCCTGGAACAATATTTAAAAAAGTAAATAATAACGGAATTATTCGTTTTGTTTCAATTAATCTGCACAAAGGTGTAGTTAACGGGCAATAAACAAAGGGAAAGAGAGTCCCATAGTCCAGAAGAAATTATTAGCTTGCATTTAGCAGTTTCAACAGTAACACGTTGAGATCTATCTACTACTAGTGGAGCTACCTGCTATGAAAATAGGATGCACGAGAAATCCAACTGGCAAATGATCTCGAAAAAAAAACTCTCCTCTACTGGGAAACCAGGTCCATGAAATAGCTTGTTAATTTTAAAGAATCCAAAACTAAATCGTAACTTTTAATCGACTTCTTCTTTTATGTGCTGTGTCTCTTCAAGACGTAGGCGATCATGGCCCTCTACTTCCTCCTATGTTTCAGAGCTCTCAATAAGTTTTGTCTGCTTGCTACTTCTCCCAGACTCTCTTCTATCATCCACTTGCTTAAGCCCGCTAAGTATGTCACGCGTATGTGCCTCTTTCCCTCTATTCGACCTGTGAGTATCAGATTTTCTAAGACTTCCTTCCTCATTACGTGTCCCAGAAATTTCAATTCTTCTTCCTGAATGTTAAATATTATTTTCGTCTTTGCATACTCTCCAAAGCCTCATCGTTGCTCACCTGTTGAGTCCATGATATCCCATCATCCTTCTGTAGAACCATACCTCTGTTGCTTCGTGGTTTTTCTTCATCTGTGAGGAGACCGTCCAACATTCGCTGCTGTAAAGGAGGACAGCTGTCACGTAGCAGTTCAGTATTCTTTTCTTTGTTACCAACGAAATCCTTCTGTCTCGTAATACTCTACCCAGCTTTTGTAATACGTCTTTGGCTACTCCCAATACGTCTTCGGATCTCAGCGTCTCACTTACTGTCCTCTGTCAGAAACACTAATCGCCTTAGAGAAACTTTTTGCCCTCCATCAACATGAGTGATGCTAACATTCAATGCCCCTTCTCGATCAAACAATTTCTACAGATATGAACGATATACTGACTCAGGTTTGCTGTTCTATGAACAGTAATTCACACTTGACTTTTTTCTCAGCACTTTTTACGTCTGCCATTCATACGAGCACTGAATGTTTTTGCCACATATGGCTTTGTGCTTCTGCCATGCATACATAGATTCTTGACAAAACGCAAAGAAGAATCTGCAATGTTATCCATCCTGATCTGGCATCTCGGCTTCTTCGGTATCTGTTGCTTCTTTGAATTTGTTTATGATTTTAAGCATGGTACCCGAAGGACGTACGGTGGATTAATGGATAGTGGATCGGACTGTGGAACCGGAGAGCTGAGTTCGAATTCTAGTCGAATCTATTACATTTCCTTACGTGCTAATACCCTTGGGAAAGGTATGAATCTAACTCTTCTGGCCTGAACAGGCACGGTGGAGTGATGAATTGCGGCTCGGATTGAGGAATCTGGGAGCCGAGTTCGAATTCCAGTCAAATCCATGCTAACACCCTTGGAAAGGTGTGAATCATCTTCTCTTTCTTGCTACGGGTAAATAGCAGAACAGGCCGGGTTCTATGTCCTTAGATGGTAACTGGTCTGTCTGCCTCAGAAAGAAATGGCAACCTACAGCGGGAAAAAATATGATTGACTCGAGTGGCAGTTAGGTCTCATCTTTTTTACGGTTGAAATTTCTAGACATAACCATAAGTTCTTGCATAATTATCGCCTTCCTGCTTCTTGCATTCCTGTCAACTTCGATGTTTACAAATATAAATGCAAAGCCCATCATTATATTCTGTCGTTCTGCGTCCTCTTCGTTTATCCTCAATAATGTGTTTTTTTTTGTTTTTTTTTTTCATTTCTTTCACTCTCAATAATAATTTACGCCTTTTCCTTACAGTGAGTTTCATCCTTTACAAGGGGCCACTCGAGGTAGAGTGTTACACTAAAACGTATTTTATATGCAGAGGCGAGAAAGATAACGGTTGACTACAAATTTCAACAGGTTATTATTGTCGTGATCACTGAACATCCTTTTGGGAATCTGACAAAAACATCATTTTTTAATAATCAAGAAAGAAAATGAATGACTTTTAAAAATGTTTTAATATTTATTCTGTATCTTTTCATTATATATATATATATATATATATATATATATATATATATATATATATATATATATATATATATATTATTTTGCCACAGAGCAGTTGTTCCGGGGAAGACGCTGTTCGTGTGGAACGTCTCGCCGATATAATAAGTAATGGATTTATCGTCTTGCTTGGGGGTGAAATGACCATTAAAATGTTGTCTGTGAAAGAAAACCAAGATAGATTTTAAAAATCTATGGATAATCCCGTTGGAAAAAATATCCAGAAAGCTGCTGACACCAAAGGGAATTCAGTTCAAGTAGTGTGGATTGTTGGTTGGTTTAATTTTGCACTCTCCACTCCCAGCAGCCTCCTTACTCTCCTTTCGTTGACGCTTACCAACGCAACCACCAACATCAGTCGGCTTTTATTTTCTCATCATTTAATCTGTGCGTAACAGGTCCCCGGGTGATAATGGTAAAGCTTCGATGGATTATGCCGGATATGGGCACAGAAAAGGGATCGTTTTGTTAGAGTGGGGCGGGTCAGTTAGAATCTAGAAAGGCAAGGTGGACTGGGTGTGTGGAAATCAGCGAGGAGTGGCTGGTTAGAAAAGGAGGAATAATCAAAAATTATATATGCATCATAAATTAGGAGTGTGCAGAAGTTTGAAACAAAATATCGGTTCCGGTTTTCAACTATGGTTTCCGTTTCTAGTTTTCAAACAAAGAGAAGTTTTGCAAACACACATGCACACACGCTCATATGAACACACACATGTGCACACACATACATATATGTATATACATACACACACATATATATATGTGTGTGTGTGTGCTCGCGTGGGCGTGTGTTTAAAACAGTATATAGAATCAAGACAAAGTTTTGAAGAAATTTGCCAAGTGGAAAACCGTTTCATTGATGCTATTAGGTTGGTGCAAAAATAATGACGTAATAATGTCGTTTTTTGACGTTAAAAAATACGTCAAAAAACGACATTATTACGTCATTATTTTTCCACCAACCTAATAGATTTCCTTACTCGTTTCGCCTTTCTAGGCTTCATCAGATCCAAAATCAAGAGAAAGAAATGTGCGTGTGTATTTATGTATGCTTAAATAACGAATCATCGTATTTTCCCTACGCTGGCTTTTCTCGTGATTAAAGAAAAAAAGAAAATGAATGACTTTTTAAAAAATTATTCAGTATTTTTTCATTATATATATATATATATATATATATATATATATATATATATATATATATGTATATATATATATATGCGTATGTGTGCTTGTGTGTGTGTGTGTGTGTGTGTATTCCGGTTGGCGGTGGGTAACGGGTGTTGCCTGATCTTAAAAAGCAACCGTTGAAAGAAATTAATAACAATGAACAATAAACCCCTTCAAAGTGGCTAAAGAATTGACCCAAACTACACGAGACAATAGCCACTTTTCTTGTCTGTCATACATTAGGTTGGTGAAAAAATAATAACGTAATAATGTCGTTTTTTGACGTATTTTTAACGTCAAAAAACGACATTATTACGTCATTATTTTTGCACCAACCTAATACACCTAAACATATAGGGTCAAATAGACACATATGCTCAGTGTCGCATCGTAATTTAAACAAAGAAATTTCTAAAGAAAAGGAATTATTTTTTTTATTTATTAATCCGGCATATTTCCATTACTTAAAAATCATTTTAGTGGATACTCGTAATTGTGTACATATATATATATATATATATATATATATATATATATATATATATATTAGGTTGGTGCAAAAATAATGTCGTTTTTTGGCGTTCAACTTCAAAAGAAAAAACGACATTATCTTTGCACCAACCTAATATATATTTAAAAATATATATATATTTAAAAATCAGGAGGTCAATTGAATATGAGATTTTGGCTTCGACATTACGGTATCATCAACTGAACCAATAACGCTTTTCTGTTAGGAAAGGTGATATTGAGAAAAAAACCTACGCGCAGATTAACATTTGTATAATATTCAACGGCGGAACTCTCGAGGATTTTCCTTCTGAATGAATTATTTTCTTTTTTATGGGTGCAGCATTTTTAAAATCAAAATTGTGGTTGAATTTATTTCTATGTATGGCTAGTGCATTTGTTAAATTATTATTTATGAGGTCTCTTTTGTGCTCATAGATGCGTTTTTTTCAATTTCTGCATGTTTCTCCACTGTATTGTGAGGAACATTTTTGGCAGCTTAATTTATATATGCCTGCTTCAGAAATAGTATTGCTGTGGGTGTTTGAGGATCTAATTATACCCATAATGGTTTTGGAAGTGTTTGTGATTATTTTAACTCTAACCATGGATATATAGTACCCACCGCAAATTTTCCTATTTTTAATTACAATTTTCAGTACCTGATTTTCTTACTTAAATAATATGTTTTTCACTTTCTATTGATGTTGCCTCAAAGTACAAAGTTTTAAGTGCCTACATGTAAAATATTTCAAATAAAGATTTATATTTAATATTTATTTTGATATTTTCAACATCGGGTATGATATACCCATGGTTAGTAGAGGTGTGACTTTAATTGGTGGTTAGTGTTCTAGGGTTAAAATTATTTAGATGCGATAGGTCGTTCTGGATAGTGGACGTGATACAGTTGCTCGGTAGTATTAAGCATCTGTTTTCATATAATTTATTATTACGGATGATTCAAATGTAATGTCAATCGACATCTCCAGTTACCTTGATCTATCCACTATCCTTCTCATCTTTTCTTCTATCACTCCTATCTGCTCTCGCTCCAAATCTTCTGCAACCTCCTGCATCCTAGTGGCCACCCGCCTTGCTCGGGGCGTAATGCTTAAAAAAAAAATGTTATTTTTGTTGCGATTGTATATTTTGTTTGTATCTTTCTTCTTTTACGTTTCCTTTTACGTTTATACATAAGATATGTTTAGGCTGATTATTTTGTAAACATTATTCCGACATTATTCGCTAAACATTCTTTATATTTTAGTCCTCAAATTATTCACGATTTCTTCCGCTTTCCTTCGTCCTTCGCTGTACCCACTTTTTATCTTTAGCCTCTCACAAAACCCACACCTATTGCCGACATCAAAATGGCGCCGAGATGAAAATGGGACTATCTCTCCGGGAATCTGGAGAAACAGACGAGTGATCATCGCAGAAGAACGATTGGAAATGAATGTTTTCGGGCAGCGAGACGAAAATCCATGGCAGCTCTTCCTGTCTGACAGGGAGGCTAAGTTCGGCATTTGTCCAGGTTAAGCCGAAATACCAAATTAAATCGGATTTATTTCATGTCAGTGTCTAATTGATCTGCTTTCAATATCACTTTGTGTTTAATCATTGGGTGGCGATGAATAATCTTAAATGCTTACGATGGAAATCTGTCTTTTTGCCCCTCTATCCAGGAGGGATTGGTTGAAGCAGTGGCTGCAAGGAAGGAAGAAAGGAAGGAAGAATAGAGTGAAGGAAGGGATGGAGGGAAGGAAGGAAGGAAGGAAGGGAGGGAGGGAAGAAGGAAGAGAGGAAGGAAGGAAAATACAGCGAAAGAAAGGAAAGATAGATCAAAGGGCTTAAAAGGAGAAACAATGAATAAAAAGTAAATAAAACGTTGAAGATGATGGAAAGGGTGGCGAAATCAGAGAGTAGAATAAAGTTTTACCTTACTGGGAAAAAAAAGAAAGAAAGAAAGAAAGAAGAAAGCAATAAAGAACTAAAATTAATTTTAGAAAGAAAAATGAAAAATGTAAGAAAAAAGTGAATTTAAAAATAGAAAAGTAAGAACGAAATATAATTGAACTAAGAAAGAAAGAAAGAAAAAAAAATTAAAAGGCAGAAATGAATTTAAAGAAAGAAACAAACAAACAAAGTAAATTAACCTAAAGAGATAAAAAATGAAAAAATTAAACTAGCCAAAAATATAAATAAATAAATAAAGAGAGGAGAAAGAAAAAAGGAAAGAGAGAAAGAAAGAAACTCAAAGAAAAATATGCGAAGAAAGGGAAAAAAAGGGAAAGAAAAAGAAAGAACTAAATTGTCCATGACGAAAAAAATCAATGAAAAAGGAAAATTTATTGAAAAATAAGAAAGAAATAAAGAATTAAAAAGAAAGAAAGAAAGAAAATTAGCCTAAAGAGAGATAGAATGAAATAATAAATTGACAGACAAAAAAGACTGAAAGAAACAAACACAAAAATAATGCCAAGTAATAAAACCTAACGTTAAAAAAGCAGCAGATAACTGTCCGAAAAAAAGAGTGAAAGTAGAAGAAGAAAGACAGAAAGAAAGGAAGTCTTTGTTCGAAGAAAGAAATAAAAAAGGAAAAAGAAAGTTTTTTTTTCTAAGTAAGTAACAGAGAAAGAAAGAAAGAAAAGAAGGTGAAAAGAAAAGAAAGAAAAACTTTGTTAAAAAAATAAAGAGAAAATAAAAGAATGGAAGATAAAAAGAAAGGAAGAAAGAAAAAAGAAAGAAAGAAAGAAAAGAAAGAAAGAGAGTAAGTTTGAGAGTAAGGAAAAGAAAGAAAACTATGAGAGTAGAAAGAAAGAAAAAGAAAGAAAGAGAGTAAGTTTGAGAGTAAGGAAAAGAAAGAAAACTATGAAAGTAGAAAGAAAGAAAGAAAGAAAGAAGGACTGTATGAGAGCAAGGAAAAGAAAGAAAGATAGAAAACTATGAGAGTAGAAAGAAAGAAAGAAAGAAAGTCTGTATGAGAGCAAGGAAAAGAAAGAAAGATAGAAAACTATGAGAGTAGAAAGAAAGAAAGAAAGAAAGAAAGAAAGAAAGAGAAAAGAAAGACTGTATGAAAGCAAGGAAAAGAAAGAAAAATAGCAAACTATGAGAGTAGAAAGAAAGAAAGAAAGAACGAAAGAAAGAAAGAGAAAAGAAAGACTGTATAAAAACAACGAAAAGAAAGATAGAAATCTATGAGAGTAGAAAGAAAGAAAGAAAGAAAGAAAGAAAGAAAGAAAAGAAAGACTGTATCAGAGCAAGGAAAAGAAAGAAATTAGAAAACTATGACAGTAGAAAGAAAAAAGAAAGAAAGAAAGAAAAGAAAGAAAGAGAGTAAGTTTGAGAGTAAGGAAAAGAAAGAAAACTATGAGAGTAGAAAGAAAGAAAAAGAAAGAAAGAGAGTAAGTTTGAGAGTAAGGAAAAGAAAGAAAACTATGAAAGTAGAAAGAAAGAAAGAAAGAAGGACTGTATGAGAGCAAGGAAAAGAAAGAAAAATAGCAAACTATGAGAGTAGAAAAAAAGAAAGAAAGAAAGAAAGAAAGAGAAAAGAAAGACTGTATAAAAACAACGAAAAGAAAGATAGAAATCTATGAGAGTAGAAAGAAAGAAAGAAAGAAAGAAAGAAAGAAAGAAAAAAAAGAAAGACTGTATCAGAGCAAGGAAAAGAAAGAAATTAGAAAACTATGACAGTAGAAAGAAAAAAGAAAGAAAGAAAGAAAAGAAAGAAAGAGAGTAAGTTTGAGAGTAAGGAAAAGAAAGAAAACTATGAGAGTAGAAAGAAAGAAAAAGAAAGAAAGAGAGTAAGTTTGAGAGTAAGGAAAAGAAAGAAAACTATGAAAGTAGAAAGAAAGAAAGAAAGAAGGACTGTATGAGAGCAAGGAAAAGAAAGAAAGATAGAAAACTATGAGAGTAGAAAGAAAGAAAGAAAGAAAGTCTGTATGAGAGCAAGGAAAAGAAAGAAAGATAGAAAACTATGAGAGTAGAAAGAAAGAAAGAAAGAAAGAAAGAAAGAAAGAAAGAAAGAGAAAAGAAAGACTGTATGAAAGCAAGGAAAAGAAAGAAAAATAGCAAACTATGAGAGTAGAAAGAAAGAAAGAAAGAACGAAAGAAAGAAAGAGAAAAGAAAGACTGTATAAAAACAACGAAAAGAAAGATAGAAATCTATGAGAGTAGAAAGAAAGAAAGAAAGAAAGAAAGAAAGAAAGAAAGAAAGAAAAGAAAGACTGTATCAGAGCAAGGAAAAGAAAGAAATTAGAAAACTATGACAGTAGAAAGAAAAAAGAAAGAAAGAAAGAAAAGAAAGAAAGAGAGTAAGTTTGAGAGTAAGGAAAAGAAAGAAAACTATGAGAGTAGAAAGAAAGAAAAAGAAAGAAAGAGAGTAAGTTTGAGAGTAAGGAAAAGAAAGAAAACTATGAAAGTAGAAAGAAAGAAAGAAAGAAGGACTGTATGAGAGCAAGGAAAAGAAAGAAAGATAGAAAACTATGAGAGTAGAAAGAAAGAAAGAAAGAAAGTCTGTATGAGAGCAAGGAAAAGAAAGAAAGATAGAAAACTATGAGAGTAGAAAGAAAGAAAGAAAGAAAGAAAGAAAGAAAGAAATGAATTTCAAGAAAGAAAAGAAAGAAATATATTTGACGAATGAAAGAATTGAATATAAGTAAAAATGGAAGCAGAGAAGGAACGAGAATAAAGACAGGCAACATAAGATGGCGAAAAAACGAAATTATATATGAAATCCACAAATAAAGACATGGAAGAAATTCTTCAACTCTACAGTTTATCATTGATTCACACAAACGAAAGCTCTAAAGAGAATGTTTAACAAATAAATTATGACCTTCAACTCTGACGTCACCCTAAGACTACCTGCCACCCAAAATTTGCCCCGGCACACTCCCACTGAACCCGAAATCAGTGGAATCCTTTCACTGTCCATTCTCACTAGCGTGTAACATGAGCTTTGAAAGCCGTTTGTCGTCCTCCACACGCCTCCTTTACCGCAGAAAACGGCCACCAATCGAATCTACGCCTCATACATTCAGGTCCCCACCCGCCCCGGACTAACCCAGAACTGCGTTCTACACGTGTCACTTCTGTGAGTCACGAAGTGTCCCGGACATCGCATTCCGAAAGACGACGATGCTGAAATTCGAACACTGCGGCCCCTATTTCTGTGCAAGGGGCAGTTGTCAGAATTGTCAACCTATTCCGAGTCCTGCTTTCGAATTTCATCAGACATTGTCCGTGTTCAACATGACAGACGCCTCGATTTGAAGAAAGGCTGCTTTAACAAATTCTAAAATATTCGGCGTCGTCCGTACTGGTAGATTCTTTTAAGAAACTGATTGATATCGCCAAAATTTAACCAAGTCTCCCATGTCACATTTATCAGAGAAATCATACAGATAACAGACCTATTTTGTTACTTGGATTAACTCCTGATGAACGAATAGAGATTCTATCGCAGAAAATAGCGAAAATATCTCATATCGCTTATAAAGTATGTACTATCATTGATTCGCTTAAAATGAGAATACCATAATGAAAAAAAAAAATGTCCTAAACTTAATAAAAACAAAATACCGTCAAAATATTTCTGTTATTATAAAGAGGAAAGACCAGAGAATCTTTTCATTATAAAATTATATACTTTGTTCCTTTTTACAACGTTCGAAATTTTGGTTAAAAATTATGTTTTCTTTTAGCGTTTAGCAAAGGAAATATTCTCGTCATTTTTTCGATGAAAAACACATTGATTTGAAAATGCTTGCAAATCTCTATCTATAAAAGGC